>CM046881.1:271903359-272503359 GCA_025667525.1 Glebionis coronaria
AACCATATTCCACTACATCATCCTCACCACGATCTTCCACATCATCTAATTATTCATTATCCACAAGATCTCGAGGTAAAGTGCCAAGAGCACCATCACCACCATCTGAAACATCATCTGAAGAAGATAGTGATGAAGACCAAGCTCAAAAGAATCGAGAGATGAAACAACAAATTGGTTTCATAATGAAGACTTACAAGAAAATCTAGAAACCCACCAACAACAATCTTCGCACATCATCTAACACAAAGAACCGATATGTTGAGAGTCCTCCAAGGTATGACACACGTCGACGTGGTGAAAGTCCTTCTAGGTATGATCGACATAATCCAACGCATGTTGAGGGTTCTGCAAGGTATGATCGATAAACTACCAAGTATGATACTCAGAGGATTGGTGCTGCTACTGGGAATAGGGAAACTGTTGGAAGTCAAGGGGTTCAGCAGAGTGGGATTCACTATTTTAGATGCCAATGTTATGGGCATATGGAAAGGAATGTAGGAAGCCGAAAAGGGTAAGAAACTCCAGCTATTACAAGGAAAAGATGCTGCTATGCAAGAAGATGGAAGCAGGGGTTAAATTGTCAGCTAAGGAAGGAGCAATGCTTGATGACACTGATGATGAAGATTCTGATCAAGAGCTCGATGCACATTACTCGTACATGGCAAAGGTTGAAGAAGTTCTCATAGTCACTGAAGATGACAATGGCCCTATCTTTGACATTGAGCCAATCGATAAGGTACACAATATTGATGAATATAATGTGTTTGGTGATATTCATGAGCATAGTGATCTACCCAATGCCATTAATGACACGTGTATGATGGAAACGGTTGATAGCAATACCACACCCGATTCATTGGACATGTGCAATAATGAGTCTGAAGATGATCCACATGCAAATGAGTATGATGAAGAGGAACGTATTGCGCTTGCTAATTTAATTGGTACTTTACAAAAAGATGTCACTGAAATTAAAAAGAGTCAAAAGCAATTAAAGAAGGCAAACGCTACGCTCACTCAAAATTTTGAAGATTTCAAAGATGCTCTTATCAAATCCACTGAGATGACTGAAAGATATAGAGATGAGCTCCTTCAGAAAACCAAAGAGCTTGAGGGGTACAAGGGAAGTGCGTTAAAAAGTCAAAAGGACGATTTTGAAAACAAATTTAATACAACTCTTGAGTTATTAGCCAAAGAGAAGCGTCAATATAATGTTTTCTTAATGGATGAACGTCAAAAAACGTACCTTGCCAATACCAAAGTTAATGAACTTGAACAAAAGCTCTCTATGACCACTACAGATTCTTCTAAAATTCTTGAGGATAAGAAACAAGAGGTAGATGCGTTAAAACAATCCTTTAAAAGTAGATATGATAAAGAAACCGAAATAGTAACAAAACTAGAAGAACAAGTCGAATTTTTGAAGAAAGTTGTTTATAAAACGCATGATTCTATTCAATCCGTAAGAATGCTAGCACCTCCATCGATGTTTAAGGGTCAAGCTAGCTTTTCAAGTCCTGAGTACCTTGCCAAAGCTCAAGTTGCGAACCCGTGTCTTTATCTTGATGAGACTGAAAGGACCGATCTTGATTGCATGCCTGTTAGTGCCAATAGTGAAGAGACTGCCCCTTTGGGATGATGATAGTCGATCACTTGTCAATGAGGAGTTTGTAAAACCATATAATTCTGCTTATGAGAATAGTCTTTATGGTCTTTTCAACAAACAAACTTAGAAAACTCGTGAGGAAGTGTTTCTAGAATGCATACAAAAGAGACTTCAATGGAAGAAAGCATTTGCCCCTAAGAAATCTAATGTTTACAAATACATAAACTACCTCCCTCTAGATGAATCTAAAAGCAAGAGTAGGAAAACATTAGGTATTCTTAAACACCACATAGATAATGTTAAATATATTGTTGAAAGAGATTGGGCAAAACGTGAAAATGTTGAGTGGCAACGCCCGATTCCTCAAGATATTACCTTGCTTGTGAAAGAACTCTTAATTCCAAACACGGCGTTGATTAAAGAAACTGTTCTTCAACTTGAGGAGTTCATTCGGACTGAAATGTATGACGATTTAAAATATTTTGAATCTCTTTAGAAACACATTGATGATCTTCAAATAGAGAAGTCTGATTTTTCAGATGAATACGATTTACTATTGCAAGAATGCGTTTCAAAAGATGTTATCTGTGCTTATTTTACATCTTGTGCTGATATTGATGAATATTCTGATGTTTCATGCAAATATCTTGATAAGATCAAAGAATGTGAACATCTTGAAATTGAGCTTTCGAAACGTAAAGAAAATGTTGATAAAAAGGCTTTTGAGTTACTTCAACACAAAACTGATTTCCTTCAAAAACATTGTCATTCTCTTGAACTTGCTTTGCAAAAAGACGTTGGTAGTTTTCCACACGATAATAAATTGCAAGAAAAACTTCCCCAAACGTTTCGAGAAATGAATGAACAAAATTTGGAAATTAAAGGGTTGAAAGCTCAGTTACAAGACAGGGACAAAGCGATAGCAGAGTTGTAGAAACTCGTTGCTAAAATGGGTGGGAAAGTTGTGGAACCTAGCATTAAGAAACATGTTGTTAGACAACCCAATGCCTCTAAAGAGAATAGATCCTCTATCTTGGGAAAACCATCTTCTTTATCAAATTCCTCGTTTGTAAAACCTGTGTTTGCCCCCAAGATGGATGGAAAGGAAAGGTTACCACATAATCAACCCATACGGAATGTCATAGCACCAAGCGTTAAGCACAATAATGTGATTAAACCAGGGATGTATAGAATGACCACTAAGCCCACAAACAAAGTTACTCAATCGCCTCAGACTTCTAGAAACACTAATATTGGTGTGTCTTCTACTACAGGAATAGTCTCCACTACTAGTGTTAGTCGGCCTCAGCTTAAGAGCACTCAAGTGAATGATAAGGTCTGGAAACACAAGAATCAAGGGAAGATGAAGGAAGTAGAAGAACACCCTAGGAATTTGAATGTTTTTAAGAATAAAAAGTTTGTAATCGCATGTAACGACGATTTGAATGATGTGAATGATTTGAATGATATGAATGTGAAATTTGTTTGTGTCAAATGTGGAAAGTGTGATAATGCTAATCATTCTATGTGTGATATGAACAAATTCAAAGGCGTAGATACTAGAACTAAGAAGCAAGTTGCAATGCCTATTAGAGCTAGTAAACCCAAACGCAAAGTGAACCATTCTAGTGCAACCACCACTAAAAAAAGTAATGCAATAGACTCCACCACTAAGAACCCTAGAAGCAAAATTAAGGAATTATATGAGTCTGCTAGCAAGTCTTGGAAATGGTGGTTTGCTAATCAATGTCCTTCAGGATATAAATGGATGTCGAAAGGTAGGACAAAAAATGTGAAAACGAGTGTTAGTTTGCCTTTAAATGTTGATAAGGATACTAATGATTCTACTATCACAACTACTGTGGTATCCAATTTAGCAAATGCTCCATCGTGTTCTAACTCTTCTATAGGTGATACAAATAATTCTCTTCATACTGGACTCCGGATGCACGAAGCACATGACGGGGAATCTCAAGCTTCTAATTAACTTCGTGGAGAATTTCCTGGGTACGGTCCGATTCGGAAATGATCAATTTGCACCGATCCTAGGATATGGAGATTTGGTTCAGAGGAATATCACGATTAAAAGGGTATACTACGTCGAAGGGCTCAATCACAATCTTTTCTCGGTTGGTCAATTATGTGATGCGGATTTGGAGGTTGCTTTCAGAAAGAAGACATGTTTTATTCGTGATTATAATGGGAATGACTTACTTACCGGTACACGAGGTACTGATCTTATATAATTTCACTACAAGACACAACTTCATCAACTCCAATTCGCTTCATGGCTAAAGATTCATCGACTCAGGCATGGTTATGGCATCAACGTTTATCTCATCTTAATTTTGATACCATTAACTTTCTTTCCAAGAAAGTTATTGTGAGAGACCTTCCAAGTTTGAAATTCATCAAAGATCATCTTTGTTCTTCTTGTGAGCTTTTAAAGTTAAACGAAGTAGCTTCAAAACAAAGACTACACCAAGATCCAAAGGACGGTTAGATCTTCTTCATATAAATTTGTGTGGTCCCATGCGTGTTCATAGTATCAATGGGAAGAAACATGTTATGGTAATCGTCGATGACTACTCAAGATACACATGGACTCACTTCTTGAGGTCCAAGGATGAAACACCCGATGTTCTCATCAGCTTCCTTAAATTGATACAACGTAGTCTTCAAGCTCAAGTTAAAGTGGTTCGTACTGACAGAGGTACAAAATTTTTGAATTCAAAACTGAGAAACTATTTTGAAGCCGAAGGGATTGAACATGAAACATCTATTGCTCGAACACCCGAACAAAACGGCGTTGTTGAAAGACGAAACCGTACTTTAGTTGAGGCTGCTCGAACACTATTATCCGCTTCAAAACTTCCACTATACTTTTGGGCCGAAGCCGTGTCAACCGCATGCTACACACAAAACCGCTCCTTAATTATCCCTAGACACGAAAAGACACCATATCATATAATTCATGATCGAAAACCTTCACTCAAACACCTTCATGTTTTTGGATGTACTTGTTACATTATTCGAGATGGTGAAAATTTGGATAAGATGAAAGAGAAAGGTGATGCATGCATTCTTGTGGGATATGAAACTCAGTCTAAGGGATATAGAGTGTTCAACAAGAAAACAATATTAATTGTCGATACAATTCACATCCGATTTGATGAATCTCAAGAAATGGCACTTGAACAAAACAGTTTAAGTCCCGATCCCCAACGACAAACGAATTCCGTTCACAACCGCACGGAACTCGGAACTCAAGACCACAACAATGAACCGTCAAGTTCAACGCTGGTGCCAGAAAATGTTCCTAGAGCTGATATGACAGTCGACACGACAATTGAAGAGTTGGAAATGTTATATGGACCAATGTATGATGAATATTTCACGGGGGAGAAACAAGTTGTATCGAAGTCTTCCGCTGTCACTCATGATAAGAATGATGATACCGATCATCGTCAACAAAAGGATACAACTTCATCTACTTCAACACCGGTTGCTGCAGATTTACCTCCTCAGACTATCACTTCAACAATCGATCCTACAACATCCACAACTACTGGCATTGCTCCAGAGAACACAAATCAAGCAGACAATGCATTATCTGACGAAGACGAATTTATCAACCCATTCGGTACACCGGTACACGAAACTGGAGAGTCTTCTACTCGCCATGTTGATCCGTCAAATATGCATACGTTCTACCAACGACATCATTCAACACACCATTGGACCCGAGATCATCCTTGGTTCATGTAATTGGAAACCCTTCACAGCCCGTTCGCACAAGACGACAGCTTAACACCGATGGCGATGTTTGTATGTTCGCACTCGTCGTGAGTTCAACTGAACCGAAAAACATCAAAGAGGACATGGCTGATCATGCTTGGATTGAATCGATGATGGATGAACTTCAACAATTTGAAAGACTTAAAGTCTGGGAACTTGTTGACAGACCATACGATGTAATTCCTTTAATTCTTCGTTGGATCTGGAAAAACAAGATGGATGAAGAGAACACGATCATCAAGAATAAATCTAGGCTAGTGGCTAAAGGGTATGGACAGAAAGAGGGTATTGATTTTGAAGAATCATTTGCACCAGTAGCTCGAATGGAAGCGGTCAGGATTTTTCTTGCTTATGTTGCACATAAGGGATTCATTGTCTACCAAATGGACGTAAAGACGGCGTTTCTTAACGGTCCTTTGAAGGAAGAATTCTATGTCACGTAGCCAGAATGATACGTCAATCCTCATTATTCTGACAAGGTGTATCGTCTCCACAAAGCACTGTATGGACTCAAGCAAGCTCCAAGGGCGTGGTACGACGAGCTCTCGAAATTTCTGGTCTCCAAAGTTTTCTCAAAAGGTTCCATTGATTTAACTTTGTTCACTTATAAATATGGGGATGAAATTTTGCTTGTGCAGATTTATGTTGATGCCATTATTTTCGGGTCTACAAACACAAAACTTTCAAAATGGTTTGAAAAAGTAATGCACAGCATTTTTGAAATGTCTATGATGGGCGAACTAAAATTCTTTCTAGGAATTCAAGTTCACCAATCCCCAAGTGGTATCTTCATTAACCGAGCCAAGTATTGTCAAGAGATAATCACAAAGCATGGTATGACATCATGTGACCCTGTTGGGACACCATTATCAACCACATCCATAGATGCTGATTTGGAGGGATTACCTATAGATCAAACGAGATATCATTCCATGATCGGGTCCCTCATGTACTTGACAGCAAGCAGACCTGATATTCATCATGCTACATGTTATTGTGCACGATATCAAGCACGACCCACTGAAAAGCACCTCAAGGAGGTTAAACGGATCTTTCGGTGCCTTAAGAATACCATTCACATGGGACTCTGGTATCCGAGGGAAATCGGTTTCTTTCTAATGACCTATTCAGATTCTGATCATGCAGGGTGTTTTGATACACGAAAAAGTACTTCTGGTGGTGCACAATTTCAAGGTCAAGATAAACTTGTGGGATGGTCTTCCAAGAAGCAGGATTGCACATCATTGTCATCAGCCGAAGCGGAGTATGTGTCTCTATATGCGTGTTGTGCTCAAGTTCTTTGGATGAGGACACAACTCACGGATTATGGCTTCCACTTTGATAAAGTACCTATGTACTATGACTCAAAGTCAGCCATAGCCATCTCTTGCAATCCGGTCCAGCATTCCCGCACGAAGCACATTGATGTCAGATATCACTTCATTAAGGAACAAGTTGAAAAGGGTATTGTTGAATTATACTTTGTTGGAACTGATTACCAATTAGCTAACTTGTTTACAAAAGCTCTTTCAAAAGAGAGGTTTACGTATCTTGTTAGGCAAATTGGTATGAGATGTTTGACTCCAGCAGAACTGGAGGTTCTGGCAAAGAAGCCTGCTTGATTCATCTATCAAACATCTACCTGTAAATATTAATGAAAAAGCAAAATACAAAAATTAAAAAATCTTTGATAAACCAAAAATATTCTTCTCGACATGTCTTTCAGTATCGATAATATGGACGTGCCTAGAAATGTCGCTCAATAACGACACGGGTATGTACATAAAGCTCGAATGAAAGTTGTAAATATTTTTCAAAACATGTCATTTCTATCTTTTACAAAGGAAATTGTCTCTTTTGGACAATATTTCCAACAACGGGTAGAGCAATCTATCACTGGTTGAGCTTGTCACAAAACATTCAACGTTTTAAGCTCAACACAATGGCTTGTAATTACTTTCAGATTGCAACCCGGAATTATATTCACGGGGGAGTGTACGATTTCGTGCTCTTACCCTTAGCAAAAGAAGTTAAATCTTCTTACACTTGAGTGGATTCGTCTAGACATTCAAAGTCTATGAACTTAAGTTTATGCTTTAGAAAAACCTTTTCGACAAAAAAAATTGATTTTTCAAAAAGCGTTGAACACAATTTTTTCAAGAATTTCTCAACGATTATCAAAATCTTTCAAAAATTGTGTGTTCAACAACTTCTATCCTCAAAAGTTTAATGTGGATCATATCCTCGAAATGACAATTCAATTGGATCAATTTTTGAGGGGGAGCATTTTAACTTCATGCAAAAGATTAACACATCTTTCTCCCGGAGATTTTCAAGACTATTTTTCAAAATATATTTTAATCAAATTTGGTATCTCTAATATCAAAAGATTTTATATATTAGAGATAGAGGGAGAAAATATGATTAAAATGTGATCTAAAGACTCAAGCACTCATGGTTCCACAACATCTTTAATTCACAAAGTTATTGGTGTCAAAAGGGTGGTTAGGTTAAATTCCTATGATCCAATTAGAACCGGAGGGTTCTTCCCAGGGAAAATCCAATAGATTATTAGAAGTCCTTAGGAAATGTGGAGTAGAATGTGAACGAAGCTGAATGACGACTAAGTACAGATGATAGCACTGGAACAATCACAACAAGGTGCTATTAATGATGTCTTGGTAAGCATTGAAGGGGTTGAAGAATGAAAAAGAAATGTAAGGATAAAGGGTGTAAAGAAAGAAGCCCTCCATACAACTTAGGCAGAAACCGGGTCAACACATCATGAAGACAACTCATCATGGACGCAGTGATGTGAAGCACAACCCTTTCCTAGCTACTCAGGCTTATCTCAAAAGAAGTTTGTGTTATTGTCACGAAGATCAACACGACTTCTATTGACTTTCTCACTCCGAGATAGTTGATATTGAATAGGTGGCATCTGCTCCAGCCTCCGAACACTAAAAGTGCACAAATCGAGTCTAGAGCCAAGAGATCAATCAAATCTCGTTAGGACACACGAATGAAGATCAAGTGAGTCCTACGCTATATCCTTGCGATATTACTAGAACACTCAGAGTGATACTACTTAGTATTCACAATGATGAGTGGAAATCCTTCCAGTGTTAACATCAAACAGCACTGCGGTAGGTCATGTGTAAGATTCTTTATGAATTGAACATATGTAAAACTGAAAAGCAACAGTAGTTTGATTCTGAATTGATTCAAACTCGTTTCAGGTTTCTACGCAATATCTTTATGGTCTTGCCAGAACATTCAGAGTGATATTCATTAATATTCACAGTGACAAATGGAAATCCTTCTAGCGTCAACATCAAAACAACGCTACGGTAGGTGACTTGTGAGATTCTTATGAATCAAACTTGTGTCAACTAGAAAGCAACAATGGTAAGATTCTTAATGAATCAAACTTGTTCCAGGAGTTTGAATTGACGACTTTAATCAAGCGGATATTTATCCAATTGATTCACTCTTTATGTTCGCAGTCTTGCTTTGAGACGGTCGAGTAAAGAGAACGGCTAGTACAGCCGTGAAACCCTGTCAAGGAGATTCTTAATTGAATCTACCTAATCACAGGTACGGTATATAATATCGTATAACGGTCTTCACTGACCGGAGGTAAAACGCTACCGATTTAGGACGAATGTCAAAGCCATTCAGTCCGTTTCTATGTTTTGTCTCGAGAAGGTGGCGTCACGGTGTACTCAGCAAAGTCAAATATTCAAAATCACATATTCATGCCCAAAGACTTATTCAACAATTAATAGTTTGAGCATGTGGATAAAGACACAAGATCTCAAGATGGCAAAGACAAGTCAAGAATGATTTGAAGATCTCAAGATAAAAGACTAAGTCGAAAGACAATGACAAAGGATCAAAGATCACACCATGAAGGAACAAAACTACTGTTACACATTCAAGACTCACTTATGACGAAATTCATAAATCTCCATTCGAATCCAAATATCAAAGAGGAATGACCTCACCTTGGGGGGAGATTGTTAGTGTGACAATCCGTTAATTTATGGTTTATATTTTATTCTCAAATATTATTTAAAAACATTATTTTAATGTTATATTATGAACTCACTTATTTCTGGGAAGAAATTTGGATTTACGTCTTGAAGTAGCATCGACTACGTCTAAACCGGAGGATTCTACGTTACGTGCTTACGTTTACATACACCGTTTTGGTGACATTCCGACATTTCAGGAAATAAATTTATCCGTGAATATTATTTTCGGATTTTAATTTTGAGTTGGTTCATAAACTCACAAATTTAAGAGAAGAGATTAGGACTTACGATTTTAATTTAACGTCCTTTACGACTAAACCGAAAACTTTAGGATTACGTATTTACGTTTTCGAACTCCGTTTTTGATGAGACAATTTTTATTAGATTCGTTTTGTGCCGTTGATTCATAATTTATAAAAACATATTTCGTAAAACGACCCGAGGGCACGCAAATCGAGGAAACTAGAATCGAAGAATACCCGTAAATTAGTGGGATGGGACAAAACAAGTTTATCCCACCCCACTCAAAAGAGATGGCCAAAAGAGGACACCACATCATAAGATGTGGCACCCTTTTAGCTAGAAAGCTAACACATGTTAGCATAAGCTTAACATGTAAGCTAACTTAGCACAAAACCACCAAAACCACTTCATTCATACCATTTACACTTAGCAACTCATGCAAACCACTCACGAAACTCTCTCATCTCTCTAAAATTCGTCCAACCATCATCAAAAACAACCCTCATTTGATCTATGTTAGCCATAAAATCATGTGTTACTCATACACATGATGATGCTACTTTGAAGCTTTGAAGATTGGACGTGATTCTAACATCCAAGGAGAAGATTTGTTGGTGTCATAGGGCTGATTTTCCATGAGAAGTTTATAAAGGTTGGTAGACTTTAAGATGATATTGGTTTATCACAAGTTTTGCCATCAAAATCCAAGACTTGTTCATCAAAGACTCATCTTTTCATCACTAATTGTGGTATAGAGATTGTTCTTCCTATCCTCTTGTTATTTTGATTATGTAATCTTGTATTTTCTTTATTTATGTATATGTATATAATGATGAATGATGATTAAAAATATTATGTGGGGATTTGGTGTTGATAGATTTGATAAACATGGGTAAAAAGATGGAAAACCACATGTAAAATGGTTAAAATCTTGCTAAATATGATGGCTGTATAAAAACATTAAGTAACCAAATGTTAAACTGATAAAATGATAAAGTGGAATCCATTTACAGTAAGTGTTAGATGTCATACACATGTAAGAGTTGTCCATGCAATAGAAT
The DNA here is from genome assembly GCA_025667525.1 of Glebionis coronaria. NCBI lineage: Eukaryota > Viridiplantae > Streptophyta > Magnoliopsida > Asterales > Asteraceae > Glebionis > Glebionis coronaria. The sequence goes on from CM046881.1 coordinate 271,914,108, forward strand.
CATCAAAATGAGTGAGATATGATCAAAACAAAATGAGTGTACCAATCTGAATAGTCTGTTTTGCAGGGACTGTTAAGGATAGTTAAACATAGAATAAGCAGTAGCTATAGCTAACTTATTTGTAGCACATAATATGAAGTTTATGCCATCTAAAAATGAGCTTCTATCTTCTTATAGAACTCAAGATATGATAAAAATGGTGAAGATGAAACTAAAAATCAGATTTTGAAGAATTAATGTTTAATAGTATTATATAAGCACTCAAACTAATATAGTATAAAATGTGAATTAAAACACACTAACTTATAAATTTCATTTATATAAATATGTATAAGGTTAAATAAATGGACACTTTATAAAAAGGTAGTTGAATAAGATTTATAAGTTATAAAAACTATAAACATGATTTTTACGACTTTTTCGGCTATTACCGTAAAATTAACGTTTCTCGTCAATTTAAACTTAGACGATCAAACCCGTCTAATGTAAAGTTTTTAAAAGTCATATACTGATGTATAAGTACCTAATACAAGTAAAAACCGATAAAACCCGAACTATATGACATACGGACATTAACGAGCTAAGTTAGCATAATTGGACTAATAATTTAACTAAATAAGTTAAACACTTATAAAAATTACATATTGGGCTTAACCCATTTGGGCTCAACATGTAAAGTATAAATACTGATAATACAAGTATAAAATGGATTAATACAAGTTAATGAAACTATAATAGGCTTATTGGACCTAAAACACGTAAATAGGTAAAACTAGTAAACTAGTAAAAAGTTACCAATACATAAACACTAAAATGAGTAAATAAGAATATATAAACCCACTTGATCATCATCATATGTACAAAATCATCATATGTATACATAATTGTTATTTTTATAAAGTCATTGGACAAGAGTCTAAGACGAGTATTATTTGTCTAGGTTTGCGTGATTGAAGCACGTACCGTACATCCAAATCGCCGATAACCGCCTTCCCACATCAACGTGAGTTCATAGCCTCACACTCTTTTAAATGTTTTTATAAAATGTTTTATAAACCCACGAGGGAGATAACATGTTAGTTTTGATAAAATAGGACACCATTTGTCCCGATTGTTTGTTTATTGATTTGGACCCGAATGATTGTATGACCCGATGAATGATTAAATGACCCGATAAATGAAATGAAATGGATTATTAAAGTTAGGTTATGTCACTAAAAGTCCCATTAGCATGAATTGTGAACTAACGGGATTTGGTAGACGCTTATGCATATAATAGTACTATTTGGGGACGATCACCCCAGCTCGCGCCTTGACGGTTGATCCCCGTCGTGCCACATTGATTGGTAAGCGAATTTATGTATGAGAAGGTTTAAACAAGCGTGATTATTGTGACGACACGCTAATTTAAATGGGCAAATGAGTTTCGGGCTAGCTACCCGTTGTTTGTTGTAGTAAGGTAACAATGTCATGCGGCTTATAATAATCCAAAATAACGAAATACTGCTATACGCACTAAATTACGATATATTACCTGACTAGCAATACGGCGTCTTACTATTGATATTATGTTCGTGTTTTGGTTTTTCATAACCATATTCATATAGCGGTTTTTATTTCTATACAATGTTATAAAACGTATTGTATGATATTTTTACGACATTAGTTCGTATAATGGTTTTGAAGGCGAAAGCCTATATTATGATTTTGATAAGGATTTGTATAAAATGACTTTGGCTATTTTGTGGCCTATTACAAAGATTTGTACAAAATGATTTTCGGTAATAATTTTATACCGATGTTATATTGATGGAATTTATTAAACTCTATGAATTCACTCGGCGTTATCGCTGACCTTTTCTTTTAACATGTTTTATCTCAGGTACTTGAAGGTAATTCTCGGGAAGACAACAAGAATTCATGGCCCGCACTTAAACAACAATTTCCATTCAAATGCTTTGTAAAAATTGTATGAAATATTATGACTTGGGACCTATGTAACTTTGATATTTATGAATGAAAATGCTTTATTATTAAACGACGCGATTTTTAAGCGTTGTCTATGATGTGAGTAATGTGCTATCCCGTAACACCAACGAGTCTTCCGCTGTATTGAGTTGTATAAATTTAGGGGTGTTACAGTTTGGTACCAGAGCTCTCGTTATAGAGAACGAGAGATTTTTAAAACCAAGGTTTCGAATAAAACATTTCAAAATCTTTTAACTATAAACATTTTTTTAAAAAATGTCTAAAAATCTTTTGACTATAACTGTGCCGAAGAATTCCCAAGTTACCGACAAGGCCAGACTGAGAAGTGTTATTTTAATATATATATAACTTGGATTATATATATACATATGATGTAATTTGATTACATGATTGTTTGATGATTATTTCTATATTTATACGAGGTATTTATACGACGTATATTGTCACAAGAAACCCTAACTCTCCTAGCAAATCAATCGAATCTATTCCCGTAGGAATTCTAGCTATCCTAGATCTAAACCAAATTGTGGATATTTATGATCCCAACAAAATGGTTGATATTCGTAGAAATGTTGATATTAGTAGATTGTGATATTGAAGAAGAATTGGCGAGATTAAATATGATATCGTTATCATGACGATCTTTCCTTATAGAGTGGAGTTTGACAAAACGATACCACCTGGAAAGGTGTCATCTGATTCGTTGTCACCCAATTCTTAAATTTGAAATCGAAAGGGTGAATGTTGCACTTGAGGCTGTCATTGGAACCATTACCCAAAAGCCTCATGCCACTAGTACCTTTCCGAGAAGTCTAATTGAATGATCGAGTCATTACATACTAGTGACTCATTTGGTAACTATTGTTGTATGAGCTATAGGATTGGAAATTAAGTGTTGTTCATATTGAACTTTTATTGCCCTATTAAGGCCTAAGAATAAGATTTAAAGTATTAGAAAATGGGGTAGGATATCGAATTGAGTATAAGTTGATTGAAACTTGAATAAAGTAAAATTTATCTTTTATGGAATATGAGTTGATAAGAGGAAGTCGTTAAGTTCTGTGATTGAAATATAAGGTTTTAAATGATTGTTAGATCGTGTTAAGGGTTGTTCCTAGGCCATTGTCCACTAATGAGGATGCCCAGTGTCCAAGAAATAAATTGAAGAAATCTTCTTTTGAATTGGGACCGATGGATCTCTCGGGATAGATGGAACACCTGATGACTCTTGTAGATTAGCATTCATTGTGGTATCTTTAAAAAATCCCTAACTTAACTGAGACATCAATTGGTAGGAAGAGTTCTTGGAATTGTATGACATAGTGACACACAATGTGTTACTGTACAATTCTGACTTGTTTGTGATTAATGAAAAGACTACCTTTGATTGCTAAATCCTACATGTATCGATGTTATCTATCTTTTATTGCTTCATCCTAATGATTGAATTAGTGATGCAACCATTGAACATGTACTCATCTCGATTTGAGTTACGTTGTGGATTATTCTCTTTTTATTCCTGGGTACCATCGAGGTCATGAACCTCATGATTATTTGGCTAAAGCTCATTTCCTATCATATTGTAGTAATCCTTGGTGAACAAGCTTTCATCACTCTTTTGCAGATCACTCATTGTTTTTATAAGATAAATCAGTATCCCTTGAGAAAAATTGGATTTTCATCACCATATGGATTATTTAAAGTGAGACTTATAAATAATCGTTATCGAAATGAAGTTGTTTATATAACACCTTGGAAAACTTAATTGTTTTCATAACAAAGAAAATATTTGTAAATATATTTTTGATTCCTATCTAAGAATTAAGCATGAAAATGTTTTTATTATAAACATGATGATAAAATTTTGACGAACTGAGTATTGCATCGTTAATCTTGAAATTTTATATAGTTGCGCACCTACATACAATTTAGAAGGGACCATGCAAGACTGATTAGTAATCATCATAAAATTGATTAATAAACACTACATTTTCGTTGAAGTTGTGAAAGATTAAATTTTATGAGATCTGCAAGAAGTGAAAAATAGGGACATATTGATAGGGACACCTACATATGTGCCCGTAATATTTATTCTTCTGAGTCGAATTTACTCATCTATAGATATTGTCTTAATTGACAATTGATATTCCCTTCTTGTCTAATTCTCCCGTGGTGAGATTCTTTGGAAAAGTATCTGATTATCGAGTGTTGATACCCGACTAGATGTATCGACGTTCCTATCATTTGTTTTGATTTGATTTCATTTGAATGACCTGGGTAACGATCTGAGGAGCTTTCGAATGCGTACTCAAATTATGAAAACATGGAATATAATCATATTAATTAAATGTTTTCATCTGTATCTGATTTGAAATTCTCTCGCGTAGATTATGCGTTGACCTTACTCTTTTAATGGTAGTTGTGTCTTCATATATCCTTGAATTTGTTAAAGATTATGAATTATTATTAGTCTTTTGAGAAATTCATATCTTATCGTCGGCAATGAAACTGGAAAGTTGATAGTGCCAGTTGAATGGATTGATTGATTATGACATAACGACATTGTCTTAATTGATGGGAACTCGAGTAGAATTACCCTAAATGATAAGATGTTGATTATCAAAAGTGATCTAAATAATTCTTGATGGGTGACCATATCCTGCATTTAGACTTGAAATTATACCGTGAATGGTTATGAACTAGTCATAGATATTATAATCTAGAATAAACTAAAAGTAAATGTAAAAAAAATGTTCATGTTATTTGAGACTTTAGGAGGTATTTGCTGGTGAATTATCTAGACTTTCGTCGTTAAGGCAAGTTGAACATTGGTATTGATTATATTCCCGGTGCTGCACCAGTGGCTTGTGCACTGTACGTCAGCACCATCTGAATTAAAAGAATTACCCTACAACTGAGGGAGTTGTAGGAGAAGACTTTTATTCTACCAAGCTCGTCATCATGAAGAGCTATGGTGTTATCATTTCTTATGTTTATGAATTACCGTGAACTAAGTAAATTGACGATTAAAATCAATATCCACTACCCAAGATGATAGATTGGTTCGATCATTTACAAGGTGCTAGTGTATATTAGAAAATTTGATTCACGGCATGGTTATCATTAACTTCGCGTCCGCGAAAAGATTATCTATTCCAATTACTACATCCAGAACTTATGATGAACATTATTAGTTTCACGTGATGTCGTTTGGATGGACTAATACAAATGTAGCATCCATAAATTTGGTGAATCTCGTGTGTAGGCTGTAATTTGATAAATCCATGCTTGTGATCATTAAGGACCATCTGTTTGTTTGTAAGAATAGGAAGGAGTTAATAATTATTTATAGACTGCCCTGAATTGGCCGAGTAGTGAAAACATGTACCTTATATATTTAACATGTGATTAAAGACTAAATCCTTTACATTATTTGACCGTGTGATTAATAAATAATGGAATCAATATTGACTCTTTAAAAATTTGAGCCATTTGAGACTTTGAGTTTTACCAAAAAGAAAGTGCAAATATGTTTTGACAAATGTTTTATCAAAAAGAACTTTTAAGGGATTATTCCCTTATACCCAGAACATTTAATTAAACTCTTGTTTCGGGGTAAATGTTTGTGTATGCCTCAAGACAACCTAAGAGGGATTGAGGAAACCATGACATGAAATTTAAAACGACAATTTTTGCTTGTCAAATAAGAAAATTGTGACCAAAGTATAAACAAAGATTTTTCAAACATTTACGAATCTCACTAATTATTTTCAGTAAATCAATAAAAATCGTGTTAATTAAATTCAAATTTATTCTTTTGAACATTTTCCTATAATTGGACGAACCGAGAAATTTAAAACTTTTTACGTTTACGTTTCATAAAATTAAATATCTATTATTTAATTACTAGTAATAGTTATCGACGCTTTAGACGTCGGATTGAGTATAACGGATAAAAATGATAGTTGAGAAGAAACTAAAACTCAGAAAATGTGACGAAATAATTTTTGAATAAATACGGTGAATAAATACGGACATGATAATTATTTCATCAGGGAAGATGAATGTAGATACTGACACATAATATAGAAAGGATAAAGAATCAGTTAGGATTGTGTTCCTTAATAATGACGGTGCAAAGTAATTTGCCCGAACATTTAGAAATAACTGATGCCTGTAAGAAGGATAATATAAATAATAAAAGGGGGTTCGCGGCTAATGTGAACCATTAGAATTGAGAAGCCGATGGCTCTAAATGATTAAAAGGCCACTTGTGATTGTCTAAATATGGAGGATTGTGAGATATAGTTATGTTGGAATCTTGTAAGTATAAGTATTTTATTCATGACATTTATGATTTAATGTATTTTTATCTGAAGAAGTTGTACTAATGGCAAATTATGAAGGCAGACATCGCCTCATACATTAGTAAACGTCTAACTATTGTAAAGGTCATCATCTAAATTTGATTCGATTTGGGTCATCGTCGACAAACTGACCAAATTTGCTAATATCATTTCTGTTAATGATAGATTCTTGATGAAGAAATTGACTCTTTTGTATTCAAAGGAGTTATATAAGCATGGTGTGCCTGTATCGATCATCTCTATCAAGATCCTCGCTTCGCATCGAATTTCTAGAGGTTTGCTCAGAAGTCATTGGGAAAGAACCTTGCTGAAAGAGTACTGTGTACCACTCCAATCGAAGGGACGAGGTAAAGTAACGATACAAAATACTATAAGTGTTGTTTTATGTTTGAATGATTGACCTTTGGTAATAAACTGTGAAATCGTTTTCCTTTGGAGAGATTATCATTGATAATTATCGTATTAGGATCAAGATCGAATCTTGTGAGGATATATATTAGAGCATCTGTAAGCAGGAGTTGGGATGAAGACACCCGACATACACCCATTGTGAGTTGGACATGTCTTTTAGGTTTAAGGTTTCCTATGATGGCGAACCTAACCTTACAAAAATACTCGACCCGCGAGACCAGAAATGATTGTTGAAATTAGGATCTGATTATTGACTGCCGGTAGTGGACAGGAGGTTATGTGAATATGAAATGTAGATCTTGAAGTGCCAGATGGGTAGCGAAGTTATGCCAAAAGTTTTAACCATGGAAAAATGAATTGATGATCTGAAAGATCATGGGATATAAGTCCCCGTTGTATGGGACAATTGAGATGATATAAAAGATTGGTTTGAAAGGCATATAAGCTGGATCTACCCTAGGACTTCAAGAGCTGCGTGAATTATGTTTCGTATATCGAACTTGATAAAATGTCAATCAAGTGAAAATCTGATTACTTCTTGATAAAGTTTAGATCGGCGAAAAGTTGCATTCATCAAAAACCCGTGAACATCATGGATAGAGAAAGTAAGTCAACATTAAGCCTGATCTTATTCTCGTAGTTATGTTTGATGAAACTCGCATATCGTAATGGATTACACTTATGAGAAAAGATCGGATGTGGAGGAAATACCCACATGGCTTTAACTCTATAAGAAGCGAGTAGTAATATAAGATGATCTTTGAGGACAAAGATCTTGTTTAGGGGTAAATGCTGTGACAATCCGTCAATTTATGGTTTATATTTTATTCTCAAATATTATTTAAAAACATTATTTTAATGTTATATTATGAACTCACTTATTTCTGGGAAGAAATTTGGATTTACGTCTTGAAGTAGCATCGACTACGTCTAAACCGGAGGATTCTACGTTACGTGCTTACGTTTACATACACCGTTTTTGTGACATTCCGACATTTCAGGAAATAAATTTATCCGTGAATATTATTTTCGGATTTTAATTTTGAGTTGGTTCATAAACTCACAAATTTACGAGAAGAGATTAGGACTTACGATTTTAATTTAACGTCCTTTACGACTAAACCGAAAACCTTAGGATTACGTATTTACATTTTCGAACTCCGTTTTTTATGAGAAAATTTTTATTAGATTCGTTTTGTGCCGTTGATTCATAATTTATAAAAACGTTTTTCGTAAAACGACCCGAGGGCACGCAAATCGAGGAAACTAGAATCGAAGAATACCCGTAAATTAGTGGGATGGGACAAAACAAGTTTATCCCACCCCACTCAAAAGAGATGGCCAAAAGAGGACACCACATCATAAGATGTGGCACCCTTTTAGCTAGAAAGCTAACACATGTTAGCATAAGATTAACATGTAAGCTAACTTAACACAAAACCACCGAAACCACTTCATTCATACCATTTACACTTAGCAACTCATGCAAACCACTCACCAAACTCTCTCATCTCTCTAAAATTCGTCCAACCATCATCAAAAACAACCCTCATTTGATCTATGTTAGCCATAAAATCATGTGTTACTCATACACATGATGATGCTACTTTGAAGCTTTGAAGATTGGACGTGATTCTAACATCCAAGGAGAAGATTTGTTGGTGTCATAGGGCTGATTTTCCATGAGAAGTTTATAAAGGTTGGTAGACTTTAAGATGATATTGGTTTATCACAAGTTTTGCCATCAAAATCCAAGCCTTGTTCATCAAAGACTCATCTTTTCATCACTAATGGTGGTATAGAGATTGTTCTTCCTATCCTCTTGTTATTTTGATTATGTAATCTTGTATTTTCTTTATTTATGTATATGTATATGATGATGAATGATGATTAAAAATATTATGTGGGGATTTGGTGTTGATAGATTTGATAAACATGGGTAAAAAGATGGAAAACCACATGTAAAATGGTTAAAATCTTGCTAAATATGATGGCTGTATAAAAACAGTAAGTAACCAAAGGTTAAACTGATAAAATGATAATGTGGAATCCATTTACAGTAAGTGTTAGATGTCATACACATGTAAGAGTTGGCCATGCAATGGAATCAACAAAATGAGTGAGATATGATCAAAACAAAATGAGTGTACCAATCTGAATAGTCTGTTTTGTAGGGACTGTTAAGGATAGTTAAACATAGAATAAGCAGTAGCTATAACTAATTTATTTGTATCACATAATATGAAGTTTATGCCATCCAAAAATGAGCTTCTATCTTCTGAAAGAACTCAAGATATGATAAAAATGGCGAAGATGAAACTAAAAATCAGATTTTGAAGAATTAATGTTTAATAGTATTATATAAGCACTCAAACTAATATAGTATAAAATGTGAATTAAAACCCACTAACTTATAAATTTCATTTATATAAATATGTATAAGGTTAAATAAATGGACACTTTTTAAAAATTGTGACAATCCGTCAATTTATGATTGATATTTTATTCTCAATATTTATTTGAAAATATTAATTTTAATGTTATATTATGAAGTCACTTATTTTTGGGAAGAAATTTGGATTTACGTCTTAAAGTAGCATCGACTACGTCTAAACCGGAGGATTCAACGTTACGTGCTTACGTTTACATACAACGTTTTGGTGACAGTCCGACATTTCAGGGAAATAAATTTATCCGTGAATATTATTTTGAGATTTTAAATTTGTGTTGGTTCACAAACTCACAAATTTACGAGAAGAGATTAGGACTTACGATTTTAATTTAACGTCCTTTACGACTAAACCGGAAACCTTAGGATTACGTATTTACGTTTTCGAACTCCATTTTTGATGAGACAATTTTTATTAGATTCGTTTTGTGTCGTTGATTCATAATTTATAAAAACGTTTTTCGTAAAACGACCCGAGGGCACGCAAATCGAGGAAACTAGAATCGAGGAATACCCGTAAATTAATGGGGATGGAACAAGTACATACTTGTCCCACCCCCACACATGGCTAAACAAAGCTAACAACACCATGTAGTGTCAAGCTTACAAGATAAGCTAAGACACATGTCTTAGTTTACTTGTAAACTAGTAACCAACATCAAAACTACCACCTCAAACCATTTTCATTCATTTCAACACATGCAAACCACTAAACACTCTCCTCCCTCTCTCTAAAATTCGTCCCAAACTCATCCAAAACAACCCCCATTTGATCTTGATTCAACCATAAATCATATGTATAATTTACATATGATGAAAACCCATTGAAGTTATGAAGATTGGAGGTGATCTTAACATGTAAAAAGGAGTTTTCAAGGGAGTTTGGGGATGATTTCTCAAGGAGTTTTCATGAAGAACAAGGGCTGATTTTTGGAGGAATCTACAAATACTTGGTGATCCTAGAAGTGGTGTTGATATCTCATAAGATTGGTTACCCAAAACCATGTCTTGTTCATCCAAAAGCTCATCATTTCATCACTTTGGTGGTATAAATATTGTTCTCCCCATCCTCTTGTTTTTTTGATTATGTCATAAAGTATTTTCTTTCTTATTGTATATGTATATGATGAATATATGATGATAAAAATGTTGTGTGGGGATCAAGTGTTGATAAATATGATTAAAGAGATGAAAAACCATAGGTAACAAGGTTAAAATCTTGCTAAATATGATGGCTGTATAAAAACAGTAAGTAACCAAATGTTAAACTGATAAAATGGCATGGTGGAATCAATTTACAGTAAGTATTAGATGTCATACACATGTGAGAGTTGGCCATGCAATGGAATCATCAAAATGAGTGAGATATGATCAAAACAAGTGTAGAATACAAATCTAAGTTCATTGTTTTGGACGATTTTTTGAAAATACTTAAAGGCTGATTCAACAGTAGCTATAGGAGAGTTAAATGGAGCACATATCATGTAGTTTATGTCATAACAATTTGAGCTTCTGTCTCCATATAGAACTCTAGATATGGCTGTTTTGGTGAACATGAAACTAAAAATCAGATTTTTAAAGAATTAATGTTTAATAGTATTATATAAGCACTCAACTAAAAATAGTATAAAATGTGAATTAAAACCCACTAACTTATATAATACATTTATATAAATATGTATAAGGATAAATAAATGAACATTTTATAAAAATGGTAGTTTGATAAGTTTTATAAGTTATAAAACTATAAACATGATTTTTATGACTTTTTCGGCTATTACCGTAAAATTAACGTTTTTGTTAAATAAAACTTAGACGGTTGGACCCGTCTAATGTAAACTTTTATAAACTCATATACTGATATATAAACATATATAACAAGTAAAAACCGATAAAACCCGAACTATAAAACATACGGACATTAACGGGCTAAGTTAACGTTATTGGACTAATAATACAACAAAATGGGCTAAAACACTTATAAACTTATTTATTGGGCTTAACCCATTTGGGCCCAACATGTAAAGTATATTTACTGATAATAAAAGTATAATTGGACTAATGAATAGTATTGGGCTTATAATAGGCTTATTGGGCCTAAAACATGTAAATAAGTAAAACTAGTAAACTAGTACAAAAGTTACCAATACATAACACTATAATGAATGAGTAAAAATGTATAAACCCACTTGATCATCATCATATATATAAAATCATCATATGTATACATAATTGTTATTTTTATAAAGTCACTGGACAAGAGTCTAAGACGAGTATTATTTGTCTAGGTTTCCGTGATTGAAGCACGTACCGTACACCCGAATTGCCGATAACCCGCTTTCCCACATCCACGTGAGTTCATAGCCTCGCACTCTTTTAAATGTTTTTATGAAATATTTTATAAACCTGCGAGGGAGATAACATGTTAGTTTTTATCAAATAGGACACATTTGTCCCGATTGTTTGTTTATTGATTTGGACCCGGATGATTTTATGACCCTATGAATGATTAAATGACCCGATAGATGAAATAAAATGGATTATTAAAGTTAGGTTATGTCACTAAAAGTCCCATTAGCGTGAATTATGAACTACCGAGATTTGGTAGACGCTTATGCATATAATAGTACTATTTGGGGACGATCACCCCAGTTCGCGCCTTGAAGGTTGATCCGCGTCGTGCCACATTGATTGGTAAGCGAATTTATGTATGAGAAGATTTCCATAGCGTGACCTTTGTGACGACACGCTAATTTAGATGGGCAAATTGAGTTTCAGGATAGCTACCCGTTGTTTGGTTTAGTAAGGTAACAATGTCATGCGACTTATAATAATCCAATTAACGAAATACTGCTATACGCACCGAATTACAATATATTGCCTGACTAGCAATACGGGGTCATATTATTGATATTATGTTTGTGTTTTGGTTTTCATGACCATATTCATATAACGGTTTTTATTTAATCTATACAACCTTATAAAACGTATTGTATGATGTTTTTACGACATTGGCTCGTATAATGATTTTTAAGGCAAATGCCTATATTATGATTTTCGATAAGGATTTGTATAAAAATGAATTTGGCTATTTTATGGCCTATTACAATGATTTGTACGAAATGATTTTTGGTAATAATTTTATACCAAAGTTATATTGATGGAATTTATTAAACTCTATGAATTCACTCGGCGTTATCGCTGACCTTTTCTTTTAACATGTTTTATCTCAGGTACTTGAAGGTAATTCTCGGGAAGACGACAAGAATTCATGGCTCGCACTTAAATATTAATTTCCATTCAAATGCTTTGTAAAACCTGTATAAAATACAATGACTTGGGACCTATGTAATTTTGATATTTATGAATGGAAATGCTTTTATTATTAAACGACGCTTTTTTTAAGCGTTGTCTATGATGTGAGTAATGTGCTATCCCATAACACCAACTAGTCTTCCGCTATATTGAGTTGTATAAATTTGGGGGTGTTACAGTTTGGTACCAGAGCTCTCGTTATAGAGAACGAAAGATTTTTAAAACCAAGGTTTTGAATAAAACATTTCAAAATCTTTTAACTATAAATATTTTTCTAAAATGTCTAAAAATCTTTTGACTATAACGGTGCCGAAGAATTCCCGAGTTACCGACAAGGCCAGACTGAGAAGTGTTATTTTAATATATATATAACTTGGATTATATATATATATATATATATATATATATATATATATATATATATATATATATATATATATATATATATATATATATATATATATATATATATATATATATATATATATATATATATATATATATATATATATATATATATATGATGTAATTTTATTACATGATTGTTTGATGATTATTTTGATATTTATACGAGGTATTTATACGGCGTAGATTGTCACAAGGAACCCTAAATCCCCTAGTAAATTAATCGAAGCTATTCTCGTAGGAATTCTAGCTATCCTAGATCTAAACCAAGTTGTGGATGTTTATGATCCCAACAAATGGTTGATATTCGTAGAAATGTAGATATTAGTTGATTGTGATATTGAAGAATAATTGGCGAGATTAAATCTGATATCAATGTCATGACGATCTTTCCTTATAGAGTGGAGTTTGACAAAACGTTACCACCTGGAAAGGTGTCATCTGATTCGTTGTCACCCAATTCTTAAATTGAAATCGAAAGGGTGAATGTTGCACTTGAGGCTATCATTGGAACCATTACCCAAAAGCCTCATGCCACTAGTACCTTTCCGAGAAGTCTGATTGAATGTGTGAGTCATTTCATACTAGTGACTCATTTGATAATTATTGATAAAGGAGTTATAGGATTGGAAATTAAGTGTTGTTCATATCGAGCTTTTATTGCCCTATTAAGGTATAAGAATAAGGTTGAAAGTATTGCAAAATGAGGTAGGATGTCATGTTGAGTATAAGTTGATTGAAACTTGAATAAAGTAAAATTTAACTCGTATGGAATATGAGATTGTTAAGAGGAAGTCGTTAAGTTCTGTGATTGAATTATAAGATTTTAATTGATTGTAGGTTTGTGTTAAGGGTTGTTCCTAGGCCATTGTCCAATGACGAGGATGCCTAGTGTCCAAGAAATAAATTAAAGAAATCTTCTTCTGAACTGAGACCGATAGATCTTCTAGGACATGTGGAACACCTAATGACTCTTGTAGATTAGTATTCATTGTGGTATCTTTTAAAAATCCCTAACTTAACTGAGACATCAGTTGGTAGGATGAGTTCTTGGAATTGTATGACATAGTGACACGTAATGTGTTACGGTACAATTCGACTTGTTTGTGATTAATGAAAAGACTACCTTTGATTGCTAAATCTTACATGTATCGATGTTATCTATCTTTTATTGCTTCATCCTAATGTTCGCATTAGTGATGAAACCATTGAGCAAGTACTCATCTCTATTTGAGTTGCGTTGTGTATTATTCTTTTTAAGTGCTATCGAGGTCATGAAACTCATGATTATTTGGCTAAGCTCATTCCCTATTATATTGTTGTTAGTTCTAGGTGAACAACTTTTCATCACTCTTTTGCAGATCACTCATTGTTTTTATAAGATAAAACAATATTCCTAGAGAAAAATTGAATTTTCATCACCATAAGGATTATTTAAAGTGAGATTTATAAATAATCATTATCGAAGTAAAGTTGTTTATGAAACGCTTTGGAAACTTAATTGTTTTCATAACAAATAAAATCTTTGTAAATTTATTCTTGATTCTTATTTAAGAATTAAGCATGAAAATGTTTTTATTATAAACATGATGATAAAATTTTGACAAACTGAGTATTACATTGTTAATTTTGAAATTGTATATAGTTGCGCGCCTACATACAATTTGGAATGGACCATGCAAGGCTGATTAGTAGTCACCATGAAATTATTAATAAACACTAAATTTTCTTTGAAGATTGTGAAAGATTAAATTTTATGAGATCTGCAAAAGTGCAAAATAGGGACATATTATTAGGGACACCTACATATGTGCCCGTACCATTTGTTCTTTTGAGTCGAATTTAATCATCTGTGGAAATTGTCTTAATTGATAATTGATATCCCCTCCTTGTCCAATTCTCCCGTGGTGAGATTCTTTGGAAAAGTATCTGATTACCGAGTGTTAATACCCGATTGGATGTATCGACGTTCCTATCATTTCTTTTGATTAGATTTCATTTGAATGACCTGGGTAACGATTCGAGGAGCTTTCGAATGCGTACTCAATTCATGAAAACAGGGGATATATTCATATTCATTAAATGTTTTCGTCTGTATCTGATTTGAAATTCTCTCGCGTAGATTATGCGTTGACCTTACTCTTTTGAGGTTAGTTGTGTCTCCATATATCCTTGAATTTGCGAAGGATTATGAATTATTATTAGTCTTTTGAGAAATTCACATCTTATCAACGGCAATGAAACTGGAAGGTTGATAGTGCCAGTAGAATAGATTGATTGATTATGACATGACGACATTGTCTTAATTGTTGGGAACTCGAGTAGAATTCCCCTAAAAGATAAGATGTTGATTATCAAAAGTGATTTAAATAATTCTTGATGGGTGACCATATCCTGCATTTAGACTTGAAATTATACCGTGAATGGTTTTGAATTAGTCATAGATATTATAATATAGAAAGAACCTAATATTAATTTATTAAAAGATGTTTCTGTTATTTGAAACTTTAGGAGGTACTTTTTGATGACTTACCTATACTTTTGCCATTAAGGCAAGTTGAAATTGGTATTGATATATTCCCGGTGCTGCACTTATGGCATGTGCACTGTACGTCAGCACCATCTAAATTAAAAGAATTACCGTACAACTGAGAGAGTTGTTGGAGAAAGCTCTTATTCTACCAAGATCGTCATCATGAAGAGCTATGGTGTTATCATTCCTTATGTTTATTGATTACCGTGAACTAAGTAAATTGACGATTAAAATCTATATCCACTACCCAAGATGATAGATTGTTCGATCATTTACAAGGTTCTAGCGTATGTTCTAAAGATTTGATCCTCGGCATGGTTATCATCAACTTTGCGTCCGCAAAGAAGATTATCTATTCCAGTCTCTACATCCAGAACTTGTAATGAACATTATAAGTTTCACGTGATGTCGTTTGGATTGACTAATACACATGTCGCATTCATAAATTTGGTGAATCACGTGTGTAGGCTATAATTTGATAAATTCATGCTTTTGATCATTAAGGACCAATCTGTTTGTTTATAAGGATAAGAATGAGTTAATAATTATCTATAGATTGCCCTAAATTGGCCGAACAATGAAAACCTGTACCTTAAATAATTAACATGTGATTAACGGCTTAATCATTTACATGATTTGACCGTGTGATTAATAAAATAATGGGATTTATATTAACATTTCAAAAATTAGAGCCATTAAGGCTTAGAGTTATACCAAAAAGGAAGTGCAAATATGTTTTGACGAAATTTTTAACAAAGGATTTTTTTAAAGGATCATTCCCTTAAACCCAAAACATTTAACTAAACTCCTGTTTAGGGGTAAATGTTTGTGCATACCTCAAAACAACCTAAAAGGGATTGAGGAAAACATTTAGACCATGACTTGAATTTGAAACGACAATTTTTGCTTTTCAACTAAGAAAATTTCGACCAAAGTATAAACAAAGAATTTTTCGAACATTTACGAATCTTATTAATTATTTTCGATAAGTCAATAAAGATCATGTTAAATAAATTCAAACTCATTTTGAAACATTTTTCTGTAATTGGACGAACTGAGAAATTTAAAATTTTTGACGTTGACGTTTCATGAAAATTAAAATATTTATTATTTGATTACTTGTAATATTTATCGACGCTTTAAACGTCGGATTGAGCAAAACTGATAAAAATAATAGTTGAGACGAAATTAAAACTTAGAAAATATGAGGAAAGAATTTTTGAGTAATATTGACCATGAAAATTATTTCATCAGGAAAGGTGAATGTAAATACTGATGATTGTAAAAAGGATAATATAGATAATAAAAAGGGATTCGCGGCTAATGTGAACCATCAGAATTGAGAAGCCGATGGCGTTAAATGTTTTAAAGGCCACTTGTGGTTGCCTAAATTTAGATGATTTTGAGATATAGTTATGTTGGAATCTTGTAAGTATAATTATTCTATTCCTGTCATTTCTAATTTAATGTATCTTATCTGAATAGGATGTAACGATGGCAAATTATGAAGGAAAATATTGCCTCATACATTAGTAAACGTCTAACTATTGCAAAGGTCATCATCTGAATTTGATTCGATTTGGGTCATCGTCGACAGACTGACCAAGTCTGCTAATATCATTCCTGATAATGATAGATTCTTGATGAAGAAATTGACTCTTTTGTATTTAAAAGAGTTGTGTAAACATGGTGTGCCTGTATCGATCATCTCTATCAAGATCATCGCTTCGCATCGAATTTCTAGAGATTTGCTCAGAAGTCATTGGGAACGAACCTTGATGAGAGTACTATTTACCACCCCAAATCGAAGGGACGAGGTAAAGTAACGATACAAAATACTAGAAGCGATGTTTTATGCTTGAATGATTGACCTTTGGTAATAAACCGTATAATCGCTTTCCTTTGGAGAGATTATCAATGATAATTTTCGTACTAGGATCGAGATCGAATCTTGTGAGGATATATATATTAGAGCATCTGTAAGCAGGAGTTGGGTTGAAGACACCTGACATACACCCATTGTGAGTTGGACATGTCTTTTAGGTTTAAGGTTTCCTATGATGGCGAACCTAACCTTACAAAATACTCGACCCGCGAGACCTGAAATGATTGTTGAAATTAGGATCTGATTATTGACTGCCGGTAGTGGGCAGGAGGTTATGTGAATATGAAATGTAGATCTTGAGGTGCCAGATGGGTAGCGAGGTTATGCCAAAAAATTTAACCATGGAAAACTGAATTGATGATCTGAAAGATCATGGGATATAAGTCCCCGTTGTATGGGACCATTGAGATGATATAAAAGTAGGTTTGAAAGACATATAAGCTGGATCTACCCTAGGACTTCAAGAGCTGCGTGAGTTATGATTCGTATATGGAACTTGATGAAATGTCTATCAAGTGAGAATCTGATTGTTTCTTAGTAAAGTTTAGATCGGCGAAAAGTTGCATTCATCAAAAACCCGTGAACATCATGGATAGAGAAAGTAAGTCAACATTAAGCCTGATCTTATTCCCGTAGTTATGTTTGATGAAACTCGCGTATTGTAATGAATTACACTTGTAAGAAAAGACCGAATGTGGAGGAAATACCCACATGGCTTTAACTCTATAAGAAGCGGGTAGTAAGGTAAGATGATCTTTGAGGACAAAGATCCTATTTAGGGTAAATGCTGTGACAATCCGTCAATTTATGATTGATATTTCATTCTCAATATTTATTTGAAAATATTAATTTTAATGTTATATTATGAACTCACTTATTTTTGGGAAGAAATTTGGATTTACGTCTTGAAGTAGCATCGACTACGTCTAAACCGGAGGATTCAACGTTACGTGCTTACGTTTACATACACCGTTTTGGTGACAGTCCGACATTTCAGAAAATAAATTTATCCGTGAATATTATTTTGAGATTTTAAATTTGTGTTGGTTCACAAACTCACAAATTTACGAGAAGATATTAGGACTTACGATTTTAATTTAACTTCCTTTACGACTAAACCGGAAACCTTAGGATTACGTATATATGTTTTCGAACTCCGTTTTTGATGAGACAATTTTTATTAGATTCGTTTTGTGTCGTTGATTCATAATTTATAAAAACGTTTTTCATAAAACGAACCGAGGGCACGCAAATCGAGGAAACTATAATCGAGGAATACCCGTAAATTAATGGGGATGGAACAAGTACATACTTGTCCCACCCCCACACATGGCTAAACAAAGCTAACAACACCATGTGGTGTCAAGCTTACAAGATAAGCTAAGACACATGTCTTAGTTTACTTGTAAACTAGCAACCAACTTCAAAACCACCACCTCAAACCATTTTAATTCATTTCAACACATGCAAACCACTAAACACTCTCCTCCCTCTCTCTAAAATTCGTCCCAAACTCATCCAAAACAACCCCCATTTGATCTTGATTCAACCATAAATCATATGTATAATTTACATATGATGAAAACCCATTGAAGTTATGAAGATTAGAGGTGATCTTAACATGTAAAAAGGAGTTTTCAAGGGAGTTTGGGGCTGATTTATCAAGGAGTTTTCATGAAGAACAAGGGCTGATTTTCGGAGGAATCTACAAATACTTGGTGATCCTAGAAGTGTTGTTGATATCTCATAAGATTGGTTACCCAAAACCTTGTCTTGTTCATCCAAAAGCTCATCATTTCATCACTTTGGTGGTATAAAGATTGTTCTCCCCATCCTCTTGTTATTTTGATTATGTAATCATGTATTTTCTTTCTTATTGTATATGTATATGATGAATATATGATGATAAAAATGTTGTGTGGGGATCAAGTGTTGATAAATATGATTAAAGAGATGAAAAACCATAGGTAACAAGGTTAAAATCTTGCTAAATGTTAAACTGATAAAATGGCATGGTGGAATCAATTTACAGTAAGTATTAGATGTCATACACATGTGAGAGTTGGCCATGCAATGGAATCATCAAAATGAGTGAGAGATGATCAAAACAAGTTTAGAATACAAATCTGAGTTCACTGTTTTGGACGATTTTTAGAAAATACTTAAAGGCTGATTCAACAGTAGCTATAGAAGAGTTAAATGGAGCACATATCATGTAGTTTATGTCATAAACATTTGAGCTTCTATCTCCATATAGAACTCTAGATATGGCTGTTTTGGTGAACATGAAACTAAAAATCAGATTTTTAAAAAATTAATGTTTAATAGTATTATATAAGCACTCAACTAAAAATAGTATAAAATGTGAATTAAAACCCACTAACTTATATAATACATTTATATAAATATGTATAAGGATAAATAAATTAACATTTTATAAAAATGGTAGTTTGATAAGTTTTATAAGTTATAAAACTATAAACATGATTTTTACGACTTTTTCGGCTATTACCGTAAAATTAACGTTTTTGATAAATAAAACTTAGACGGTTGGACCCGTCTAATGTAATCTTTTATAAACTCATATACTGATATATAAACATATATAACAAGTAAAAACCGATAAAACCCAAACTATAAAACATACGGACATTAACGGGCTAAGTTAACGTTATTGGACTAATAATACAACAAAATGGGCTAAAACACTTATAAACTTATTTATTGGGCTTAACCAATTTGGGCCCAACATGTAAAGTATAAATACTGATAATAAAAGTATAATTGGACTAATGAATAGTATTGGGCTTATAATAGGCTTATTGGGCCTAAAACATGTAAATAATTAAAACTAGTAAACTAGTACAAAAGTTACCAATACATAACACTATAATGAATGAGTAAAAATGTATAAACCCACTTGATCATCATCATATATATAAAATCATCATATTTATACATAATTGTTATTTTTATAAAGTCATTGGAAAAGAGTCTAAGACGAGTATTATTTGTCTAGGTTTCCGTGAGTGAAGATAACCCGCTTTCCCACATCCACGTGAGTTCATAGCCTCGCACTATTTTAAATGTTTTTATGAAATATTTTATAAACCCGCGAGGGAGATAACATGTTAGTTTTTATAAAATAGGACACATTTGTCCCGATTGTTTGTTTATTGATTTGGACCCGGATGATTGTATGACCCTATGAATGATTAAATGACCCGATAGATGAAATAAAATGGATTATTAAAGTTAGGTTATGTCACTAAAAGTCCCATTAGCATGAATTGTGAACTACCGGGATTTGGTAGACGCTTATGCATATAATAGTACTATTTGGGGACGATCACCCCAGTTCGCGCCTTGACGGTTGATCCCCGTCGTGCCACATTAGTTGGTAAGCGAATTTATGTATGAGAAGATTTCCATAGCGTGACCTTTGTGACGACATGCTAATTTAGATGGGCAAATTGAGTTTCGGGCTAGCTACCCGTTGTTTTGTTTAGTAAGGTAACAATTTCATGCGGCTTATAATAATCCAATTAACGAAATACTGCTATACGCACCGAATTACAATATATTGCCTGACTAGTAATACAGGGTCATATTATTGATATTATGTTTGTGTTTTGGTTTTCATGACCATATTCATATAACGGTTTTTATTTAATCTATACAACGTTATAAAACGTATTGTATGATGTTTTTACGACATTGGCTCGTATAATGATTTTTAAGGCAAATGCCTATATTATGATTTTTGATAAGGATTTGTATAAAAATGACTTTGGCTATTTTATGGCCTATTACAATGATTTGTACAAAATGATTTTTGGTAATAATTTTATACCAAAGTTATATTGATGGAATTTATTAAACTCTATGAATTCACTCGGCGTTATCGCGGACCTTTTCTTTTAACATGTTTTATCTCAGGTACATGAAGGTAATTCTCTGGAAGACAACAAGAATTCATGGCCCGCACTTAAATATTAATTTCCATTCAAATGCTTTGTAAACCTGTATAAAATACAATGACTTGGGACCTATGTAATTTTGATATTTATGAATGGAAATGCTTTTATTATTAAACGACGCGATTTTTAAGCGTTGTCTATGATGTGAGTAATGTGCTATCCCGTAACACCAACTAGTCTTCCGCTGTATTGAGTTGTATAAATTTGGGGGTGTTACAAAAATGGTAGTTGAATAAGATTTATAAGTTATAAAAACTATAAACATGATTTTTACAACTTTTTCGGCTATTACCGTAAAATTAACGTTTTTCGCCAATTAAAACTTAGACGATCAAACCCGTCTAATGTAAAGTTTTTAAAAGTCATATAATGATGTATAAGTACCTAATACAAGTAAAAACCGATAAAACCCGAACTATATGACATACGGACATTAACGAGCTAAGTTAGCATAATTGGACTAATAATTTAACTAAATAAGTTAAACACTTATAAAAATTACTTATTGGGCTTAACCCATTTGGGCTCAACATGTAAAGTATAAATACTGATAATACAAGTATAAAATGGATTAATACAAGTTAATGAACTTATAATAGGCTTATTGGACCTATAACACGTAAATAGGTAAAACTAGTAAACTAGTAAAAAGTTACCAATACATAAACACTAAAATGAGTAAATAATAATATATAAACCCACTTGATCATCATCATATGTACAAAATCATCATATGTATACATAATTGTTATTTTTATAAAGTCATTGGACAAGAGTCTAAGACGAGTATTATTTGTCTAGGTTTCCGTGATTGAAGCACGTACCGTACATCCAAATCGCCGATACACGCCTTCCAACATCAACCTGAGTTCATAGCCTCACACTCTTTTAAATGTTTTTATAAAATGTTTTATAAACCCGCGAGGGAGATAACATGTTAGTTTTGATAAAATAGGACACCATTTGTTCCGATTGTTTGTTTATTAATTTGGACCCGAATGATTGTATGACCCGATTGTAGAAATGTAAATCTTGCTTATGTTTTTAGAGAGAGAAAGAGATGGTGGATTTCACACTATTAGAGAGAGAAAGTTAGGAGAACTATGTGTAAATTATGAAACCACACCCACCCTCTCCATCAAAGGAGAAGGTTTATATACCCAAGCCCTTGTCATGGGCTTGGGCTTACATTTTGGGCCGGCCTACACATGTTGTAGGCTAGGCTTGTTCTTGTTTGATAAATAAAGAAAGTTAACTAAAATACGAGCTATTACATGGACTATCGTTGGAGTGACCGATCCTTCTTAATACGTAAAACGTATTTCCAACAATCTCACCCTAAGGGAGATCACTCCAAACAAGGGCGTTACCCAAGTTACAATAATAAAATAAACCTAGCGTACTATGCTTGTCTTGAGCTCGTAGTCTTCGTCTTTCTTTTCTTTTTCTTTTCTGGTGAACATGCTGATGTGATCATTGATATCAATCTTGAGCATTAATCTCTTGCCTTGATCTTGTGCATCCATCACTTGTGATCTTCGCCTCTTCGTGACCTCACGTCCCACATACTTATACCTTAGTAATTCTTGAAAGCTTCAGAGTTCAATACAGCGGAAGACTTAACTTTTAGGCTTTCTTGAATTAGATGAGATATTAAGTAAATAAAGTATAAGCATGCGGGGACGACTTCTTCTTGGATTCCGCAACGCCATCGTCTTCAAATGCCGCAACATAAGTAGACACGAACGAAATGGCTTTGAACATTTCATTCTAATTCGGTAGCATTTTACCTCCGGTCGGTGAAGACCGTTGGATGATATTAGATATCGTACCCGTGACAGATAGTTTCAATTAAGTAACTTCCTGACAGGATTTCGCGGGTAAACCCGTTCTCTTTATTCGACCGTCCAAAGCTGACTGCGAGCATAAAGAGTGAATCATTTTGATAATAATATCCGCATGATTTGAAGACGTCAATTCATGTTCCTGGAACAAGTGAAATTCAATAAAGAACCGCACCATCGTTGCTTTCCAGTTGTCATGAGCTTGATTCGTATAGAATCTTGCAAGTTACCTACCAAGTGCTGTTTAAGGTTAACACTAGAAGGATTTCCACTCATCACTGTGAACACTAAGGTATCACTCTGAGTGTTCTGGCAAGATCACTAAGATATTGCATAGAGGCCTGGAACGTGTTTAAATTCAGTTAAGAATTAAACAGTTGTTGCTTTCTAGTTATCACAAGTTTGATTCATAAAGAATCGCACAAGTCACCTACCATGAGCTTTTTGATATTCGCTCAAGAAGGATTTCCATCTTCATTGTAAATACTTTCGTATTACTCGGATGTTCAGGCAAGATCATGAAGATTTTACGTAGGACTCTTAAGATCTTTCTTACTTTTCACAGTGTGTGAAGAAGCAAGGAAATATGAAAGTGTGTCCTAATGAGATATTTGATGATCTCAAATGGCTCTAGACTCGATCGTGCATTTTGGATTTTAGTGATCGGAGGCTGGAGAGGAGTGCCACCATTTCAATACCAATTTATTCGAAGTGAATAAATCGATAGATAACGTGTTGTCTCCGTATGATTAAAACAAATACCTTTTAAGAGATATCTGAGTTAGCTGGGATGGGTTGTGCAATGCATCACTGGGTCCATGATGTCTGTCTTCAATATCAAGAATCATTAAAATGATCTCAATAGCATATGTATTGACCCGGTTTCTGCCTAAAGTTGTAAGGAGGGATTCTTTCTTTACACCCTTTATCTTTACAATACTTTTTCATTCTTCAACCCCTTCAATGCTTACCAATACGTCATAACTAGCACCTTGTTGTGATAGTTCCAGTGCTAAATTAAGTACTTGGTCGGCATTTAGCTACGTTCACAATCTTTCTCCAACTTTCCTAAGGACTACTATTTCTAGCTATGGAATGTCCTTGGGAAGATTCCTCCGGTTCTGGAAGAATCATAGGACTTAACCTATCCTACCATCCTTATGTCACCACAATCTTCATCGTCGTGAAATAAATGGGTTTTGGGTAAGTATATGTCACCATGAAAATCCATTTTGATATGCAAATCTGTTTTGCTCCCCCTTAACATATGCCACAATATTCGGAAACATTTCGCATATGTCGGGATGAGCCAGCACATTAAGGCAAACCATTTGTGATAATATCCCATATTAAATCACATTTTCTCCCTCATATTAAAAATATTAACCCAATCGATGTTTTTAATATCAATTGATTTAATGAAGTTTTAACAAAGGTTTTGGGAAGAAAAATGCAAGTCCGTTTTATCTTCATGATATCAAATGTATGAAATATGATACCGATTTGTAACATGATCACATATTCACCATATTAAAAAAGAATTGACAAGGTTAGACCTGATAGATGAGAAAATCATATGATAAGTTTAAATGGTTCTTGTCAGCATATGTTGGTCACCTCGTCATGTCTGAAGTCATCTCTTGACACCACATGTACGATTGGTATTGTTGTCTTGACACCAACTTGTGAACTTGGCACGTTCGACATCGAAGATTCTGAATGCTTGACAATTGCTCCCCCTCAATTGTTGACTCGTGTTCTATTGAAAGAGCTGTAGTCGTCGGTTGAGTAGTCGCAACGTCGAGTATGTAGATACCAATTGTAGATTGCTATGGTTGTATAGATGATAGCTTCATAAAAACAAGACTTCTCTTGTTTTAACAAATAAATGCACTGAGGCGTACGTAGATTTGTGTTAGACCAAGTTATAAAGTAAACTTGATCCCTTACAAGGTTTTAAAGTAAACCTTGCCCGAGAAAATTAATTCCCGTTGTGAGCCAAAGCTTTCATAAGAAATACTTGACTTTAATGTGGAAACCGGGTTGTAGTCTGAAATAACTACAAGCCATAAGGGCATGTTTTATGAAATATTTACAACTTTTGTACGAACTCTATTTATGGCGCCGTGTCGATATTAATCAACATTTCTAAGGCCGTAAATATTATCGTACCAAAAGACATGCCTTTGAAAAATAAAGTAAAAAATAATTTTGGATTTTTCTAGATTTTTCAATTTTTATGGTTTTTATATGTTTTTATATTTTTGTATTTTGCTTTTGTGGATAAAAATATAAACAATATATACAGATGATCACCAAGGATACGGAGAATAGTTTTACCACCACTATTCTTTCTCTTCATCTGCCAGTTCCTTTAGAGTCTCAGGCGAGAAAGTTCTCATTCCTAGCTTGTCGGCCAAAAATTCAATTCGAGCGCGATCTAAAGCCTTCGTGAAAATATCCGCCAATTGATACTCAGATCGGACAAAGTAAAGCTCGATTACTCCATTTTCCACTTGCTCCTTGATGAAGTGGTAGCGAATGTCAATATGCTTTGACCGGGAGAATTGAACGTTGTTGCAGCATAAGGCAATTGCACTCTTGTTGTCACAGTACATCGGAATTTTGTTGAAACCTAGACCATAGTCGGTTAATTGCGATCTCATCCAAAGAATTTGAGCACAACAACCGGACATAGCTATGTATTCTGCTTCCGTACTTGAAATTGCAGCGCTTTTCTGCCTTTTCGATGCCCAACTGATTAGTCGAACTCCTAGTAGTTGCAAAGTTCCACTCGTGCTATGCCTTGTATCTTGACAACCCGCGTGATCCGCATCTGCATATGCCATTAGTGCAATAGAAGAGTCCTTCGAATACCAAAGTCCCCGATTAATGGTTCCTTTAAGATATCGAAAGATCCTTTTAACAGTAGCTAAGTGTAACTCAGTAGGCCTAGTTTGATACCTGGCACACATACATATAGGAAACTGAAGATCAGGTCGACTAGCTGTGATATACAGAAGAGTACCGATCATTCCACGATAAAGCGTCGGATCAACGGCAACTCCATGTGGATCTGCATCAAGCTTAGTTCGTTCCACCATTAGAGTATCCACGGGGTCGCAAGATTCCATCTTATACTTCTTAAGCGATTCAAGGGCATACTTGGATTGATTGATAAAGATGCCTCTGGGACTCTGAGATATCTGAAGACCTAAGAAGAATGATACCTTGCCCATCATTGACATCTTAAACTTGGAAGACATGAGTGTCCCAAACTCATCCGATAAGGTTTGGGTCGAGGCTGTAAATATAATATCATCAACATATATTTGTACCATAATCATATCTTTACCTCGTTTCTGAATGAACATCGTGGGATCCACCTTGCCTTTAGCGAAGCCTTGCGTAATGAGGAATTGTGACAATAGATCATACCATGCGCGAGGAGCTTGCTTCAACCCATAGAGAGCCTTCTTAAGCTTGTACACATGATTAGGATAATTAGGATACACAAAACCATCCGGTTGTTGAACATAGACCTCTTCCTTGAGTTCACCATTAAGAAATGCCGTCTTTACATCCATCTGATAGACAATCATATTCATATGGGTTGCATAAGCGAGGAATAGTCGAATAGCTTCCAAACGGGCAACAGGTGCAAAGGATTCCATAAAGTCGACGCCCAATAATTGCTTGTATCCACGAGCTACTAGTCGAGCTTTGTTCTTCAATATTCCGCCTAACTCATCGAGTTTCACCTTGTAAACCCATTTCAAAGTGAGTAACTGCACTTGATCCGGGCATGGGACAAGTTCCCATACTTCAAGACGTATAAATTCATTAAGTTCTTCTTGCATAGCTTCTATCCAACATGATTGAGTAAAAGCTTGTTGCCATGTCTTAGGTTAAACTTCAGTGAGAAAAGCATCAAAGTGACAAAACATTGCATTTTCTTGTAGCTGACTTCGTGTGGATACCGGACGATTAGGGTCACCAATAATAGAATCTATAGGATGATCCTTTTTCCACTTGCTGTCATGTTCACGAATCCGTGGATTGGAGTAAACCATACTAGGAGCTTCCTCTGAGGTGGACGACCCGGCTTGATTAGGTTCGGGAATTGGTACACCAAAGAATGGAAGTTCACGCATTTGAGCGAATTCCAAATCGTGATCAGCATCATCCTCTTCATCATCAGTAGGCATGACATGGGTAGTTGAAACATGTGTTGGTTGAGAATTACTTGTTGAAGGTATATCTTGACCAATAGGTGCAGATGTATCTGATTGTGCAACTGTTGCTGAAGCGACAACTTCGGTTACCGGAGCTATTACCTCAGGTTTTGGAGCAACAAAACGTGGAGGAGTAAATAATTCATCAAAGAACGGTTGAAACAACGTATCCCATTCAGTCCTAGAAGGTGGTGTAAATGATGATGAAGTAGGGTTGTTTGGGACAAGACCAGAGCTAATGTTACTGGGTCCCATTTCATGAAGTGCGGGTTCAGAGCTGCTTTGCTCAGAAGCCATTGCTGTCAGCTCATCAAAATCAACATTCATAGTTTCGAGGATCTTGCGAGAGTTACGGTTGTAGATTCGGTATGCCTTCTTTGCGGGCGCGTAACCAATGAAAATACCAACATCAGCCTTTGGTTGAAGTTTTTCCAAATTGTCACCATCATTATTTGGATAGCAAAGAGAATCAAATACATGAAGATATGATAAATCTGGTACTTTTCCATGGAGAAGCTCATAAGGTGTTTTACCATGGCGTTTACGAATTAGTGACCGGTTTTGGGTGTACACTGCTGTAGATACTGCTTCTGCCCATAAAAACAATGGAGCCTTTGCGTAAATTAACATCGTTCGAGCAGCTTCCATAAGTGTGCGATTTCGCCTTTGAACGACACCGTTTTGTTGTGGAGTGCGTGCAACGGATGTTTCATGAGAGATGCCAACTTCTTCATAATAATCACGCAAGATTTGATTCACAAATTCGGTTCCATTATCTGTACGAATGCGTCGTACAGTAGTGTTGAGACGCACTTGAATCATCTTGAGAAATCCGATGATGAATTTAGGTGCCTCATTTTTTGCTTTAATAAATTTCACCCATGTAAACCGAGAGTAATCATCGACAATGACGAGGATGTACTTTTTACCACTAATACTTTCAACACGCATTGGCCCACAAAGATCCATATGCAACAGATAAAGTTTCTCTTGGTTGGTGTCTTCCGTCTTGGGTTTGTAAGATTTCTTAGTGCTTTTCCCCATAGTACACGCGGAACACAAATGATCCTTGTGAAATGAAAGTTTAGGAAGACCACGAACAAGTTCGTTTTTCGCCAAATGATTAATAGCGTCAAAGTTAAGATGAGATAACCGTCGATGCCATAACCATGACTTAGTCTTCGATGCTTTGGAGAGAAGACATACGGGAGAAGCGGCCATCATGTCTTGTAGAGACAAAGTATACAAATTATTCCCTCGAGTACCTTTCAATAAATCAACCCCTTCCAAATTACGAATGAAGCAGGTATGCTCTCGAAAAGCAACTTCTAGGTTTGCATCACAAAATTATCCCACAGAAAATAAGTTGTGACCAAGACCTTCCACATAATACACTCTCGAAATTATAACATTCCCAATATGATATTCACCGTAACCCATTATCTTTGCAATATGATCATTACCAAATCGAACCGTACCAAGAAACTTGCTGACGAAATTTCTGAGCTCAGAGCGATCTCCGGTCATATGCTTGGAGCAACCAGAGTCCAAATACCAGAGAACAATTTGGACCACCTGTTTTCAACAACAACAGTAGACAATGCATTGGAAACTATTGGTTCCGGAGTGTTAGCAGATACAGATATAGAATTATCAGAATTGCTAACATTTTTGAGACCCTTAGATTTCCTGCGTTTTCTAATGATAGTTTTAGCACTAACAGGTTTTACTGTTCCAACTTTCTTAGGTTTTGGATTATCCGCGGGCACTACAGTGGGAGTAGACCTATTTAAAGGGCACTTGGTTCCTACGGTAGTGTCGGTGTTCCTAGTTAAAGGACACGCTTGTGTTTTGGTAGCCTTGGTACTCCTAGTTAAAGGGCACGCTTTCTTCACTTCAGTGGGAGTGATCCTAGTCAAAGGGCACATATTTCCTACTATAGTGAAAGTTCTACCAGTGGGGCGCCACATCCAACCAACTTGGGTTAACACTTTCCCAGTCGGTTTCCATTCTAATCCATTTTTCCGGGCATACATCTCATTCACATGGTCAATAAGGAAAGAATCATGACGACTAGAAAACATACATTCATTGCAATTCCAACATTTCAAATTAGAATTCACACTAGGCTTAGAACGTTGCACAACCGCAGAGCCTTTAGGTTTAGCTACATGATTCTTTTTATTCAAAACAGAAATAACATTCCTAGGATGGGCTTCTACTTTCTTCTTCACTTGACTACTAGATTGGGGCAAGATCATATCATTCTTCTTGTTTCGCTTAAGCTTAGATCTTTGAGCCTTAGTAGTGGTGCTTACTCCTGTAGAAGGCAACACGGGAATATTAGAAGCTGGTTTTGATTCCGCCTTATCTTTAGTGACCAAAGTTTGAGATGGTTTAGTCCTAGGGCCTTTGTTAAGTGGTGTGACGGCTATAAGGTTCCCTTTGATTGCACTAGAGGACGATGATGAGATAGTGACTGCGTTATCCACAACATTCTTACCTTTTAGAGTACGAAGTGTTTCCTTTAACTCATCCAAGACCAGATTTTTATCACAAATTTGTTCCCTCAAATCAGATATTTCCACCGACTTTCGATTCAATTGTTCAATCAATGATTGATTATGTGCAGTAGTATCAACACATGCGGGCTTTACTGAATCGAAGAGTCGTGTATTTTTCTGTTTTAAGTTATCAACTTTGGACAAAATCTTGGAAACTCGATTATCTAGATCAAGTTTAAGATTCTCAGCGGCCTCAAGTACGTTCACACAGTTAAGCCCCTTAGATTTCTCTTTGTCTATAGGCAAAGACTTAGCAACCTTGTCACTTGGCTGACGCTGTTTTGATTGCAAATTCAATCGAAAATTCTTTTCAAAGTTTGCATCATCGATATTAACACCTTCGAATGACGTTTCAAAGATTTCTTGAATAAATTGTTGCTTGCATTCAAGCAAAATACAATGTGTTTGAATCTCATCAAAATGTTTTGAAAGCGAAGAATATGAATCTTGAAGCTTTAAAAATTCAGCGTCAGATTCGTGACAAGTGCTATCTACCACATTATCCACAGATTCAACATTATGCACAATAGAATCATTATCAACACTTTTATTCACACAGACAGAAACTATATCATGAGACATCACTTGCTTCAGAAGCTGATCATTCTGACGTGAAACTCGTTCTATTTCAAGTAAACTGTTTTCATAAGCATCATCCATTTCATTGAAAACACGTTTAACTTCTTCTATTTCCAAATAAAAATCTTGATCAAGATTACTAAGACAAGCTTTAACATTCTTTACAAACGGAATAATTTCGTCTCGGAACGTAGCTCTAGTGTGCTCAAAGTTCCATTCACCTTCCGTTATGGCCGAAGCCGTCGTACGTTCCAAAATGACCTTGTCAAAATCGGCTAAGTGTTGGTGTATCGCATTTAAGTTAACGAACGGCTTACTTACCGGTGGAATTAACTTCGTTAAATCCTTTTTGACAAGTGTAGGAGACGTACTAGGAGGGTTTTCATTTGACAAACTTTGTGGCACAAGAACTATCAATTCAGTTAATTCCTTCTATAAGCGAATGCGGGTCTTTTTAGAAAATTGATCTTTGTTATGTTGATCATAATCAATTGTATGGAATTTTGAAAGCATTTTAGAATGAGTTTCATCCGTAAGTGATTGAGTCGCGTCAGAACTACGAACAAAAGGTGCTTCTTTCGATTTGCCAATTATGGTCATATCATAAAGACCGGGAATATATTCCTGAGTTTGTTTTGCATAACCGGGATTAGGTGGTAAATCTTGAAGACGCTTAAGTTCGAATTCTTTAAATGATTTAGTTAAAAGATGAACCTTTTATGTGGAGGCGTATTCTTTTAAAAGCTGTTGTTCTTTGAATTTAAGAAGTTTGGTAGCATTAATTTCCGATTCAACCTTTTTAGACTCGAGAGTTTCGAAATCCATTTTAAGTTTCTAAAAATATTGACAACTGACTCTTTTTCTTTTAATTCCTTGGAAAGATTAGCTTTTAATGATTCTATTTCTTTCAAGTGTTCAATCTTTTCAAAACGAAATTGGTCAAATTCAGAACATGTTATTTTCTCTTCTTGAGGGACCATTTCAAAAGTTTTGACCTTTTCTTTATGCAACGCAAGCTCAGCAGTTAGGGTGGAATTGGTATCTACGGATTGTCTGAGGGCCATATACATTTGATCAATAATATGTTTAGGCACCATTACCAAATCATGTTGAGCATAAGATTCCATACCCGTCTTAGCATTTGGTTGAGGTTCACTCAAATGTGTAGAATTGGGTACCACATCATTTGAGTTACTAGTTCCCGAATGCTGTTCGAGGTTGTCATTTTCATGCTCAACTTGATGTTGGTTATCATCAATATTAGTAGATGTGGTTGGTACCTCACTGATGACATCAGAACCGTAGTGAGAGAGATTAGCAACGAGAGCAGCTTGGGCAGAGTGAATGTCATCACAATCCGAATCGTATGCATCAAGATCGTCCGCTTGATAAGCTGCATTAGAAGTGGAAACAACTGCAATGCCTTCAGTATCTGCTGCCCCTGGGTCTGCAAGAAATGCTAACTCCTCTGAATCCAAAATCTTCCCCTTAGACTGAGCATCAACCAAATACATCTTCTCACGAAACCATGCATCATCCCTTCTCCTTTTCGGCTGAGTGCATTCCCTAGCCATATGACCTTGTCCTCGGCAATTGTAGCAAGTCACAACCTTTTTAGGACCAATAGGACTCCCATTTCCACTAGCTTGAGAATTCACAGCTTGATTGTTCCCAGTCCTTGTAGGAGTTCCATATGAATTTTGCCTTCCCTGAATGGGTTGCACCGTCACTTGACCATCTTGAACAGTGGCTTGTTGTCGAGGATTTGATGAGGTGCGGAGCTGATTGTTTGTTGGTGGAAATCCTCTAGTTGCAACAAGTTTTGACAAATAGGCTGTGAGATGGTTTAGAACATCAGCTAGCGTATCATTTGGAGTAAACACCGGTGCTTGGATTGGTGGAAGTTCATTAGAGTAGAAAGCATGTGCTGGTTGTGCTTCTATCGGAAAATATCCTTGCTGAGGAGTATAGCCCAATGGAGAAGTGTTGGCTTGTGATGGTGATGTTTGATATGGTGGTTGCTGTTGAAAAGATTGTTGATGAACACTTTGTTGATATTCTTGTTGTGGCATCATTGGTGGTTCATAAGATGGTTGTTGTGGTTGCCGATAGATGTGTGGTGGTGGCTGCTGCAAGTATGATGGTTGTTGATAAGTATAAGCCATGTTTTGTTGAGAAGCATACATTGCAAGTGGATCATGAACTTGAGGTGTAGACAACCGAGCCTCGATCACATGGCATTCGTGTTGTTGAAGAAAAGCTTGAAGTTGATCCACATTGGTGTTATGCAAGTCCTTATCCAATTTAACATCCGTCACGTATTTTTTTCCATTCTGGAGGAAGAGTGTTCAAATACTTGGTGTTCAATTGAAAGGTAGGAATTGCCATGCCATAGATATTTAGCTCATTCAACAATAGGGTAAATCTCAGATAGTAGTCATTGAGAGTCTCCCCTGGCACATAGGCAAACTTATCAAAAGTATCATAAAGCTTACACTCTCGTTCTTGTTTAGTTAACGAGGTGCCTTGCATGAGAACACGAATTCTATCCCATAACTCTTTGGAAACTTTATGTTTGCTGACGAGTTTGTAGACATCTGGAGGAAGGGCTTGGAGAATGATGTTTGTAGCATACTTATCACATTTATCTTGAATCTTCATATCTCTAGTCAACTCACCCGTTGTGCGAGGACGAGTAGTCGTACCTTCCGTCACTGTACCATAATCTAATGGTCCATTGAGCACCGATGCCGAAATTAGATGTCCATTCTCCTTGGTCAACATATAAAGTTCCATTCGGGAAGCCCATTCCTCATACATAGTCTTCACCAACATTGGTGGACGATTATCCGTACCCGAGAGGATGGACTTATCCGTAAGAGATGTGTACTCCATTTCAATAAGTGAAGATTTACAAAGTTGATCGGTCAATGAAAGAAAGTAAATGTGTTTGTTGTAGTGTGTTAAAACCGAGAAATAATGTTAAAATCCCCTAAATTATGTCCTCGATAAACCAAAAAAATCCAAGTAAAAATTTTCAAAAACATGTTTTTGAAAAAATGTTGGATCGTACTCAGATCGGAGTGGTGATCGTACTCCCTATGATCGTACTCAGATCGGACTCCCAGATCGTACCCAACGATCGTACCCTGATCGCACTCCCTTATCGCTACACGTGATCGCACTCAGATCGGACTCCCAGATCGTACCCTGATCGCACTCCCTTATCGCAACAAGTGATCGCACTCAGATCGTACTCCCAGATCGTACCCAACAATCGTACCCTGATCGCACTCCCTTATCGCAACAAGTGATCGCACTCAGATCGTACTCCCAGATCGTAACAAGTGATCGTACTAAGCAATCAGATTGAGGGATCGCACTCTGCAATCGTAGTGATGGATCGTACTAGGGATCGTACTAAGAACTTGGATTGATGGATCGTACTCTGCTATCGTACTGATGGATCGTAACGAAGATCGTACTAACCAAACTTACCTTGATCGTAGTTAGATCGTAACAACAGATCGTGACTATGGATCACAAGTAGAAACCCCCAGGGTTTATGCAAACACAAAGTCAGATCGTACTATGGATTCCAACGTACCTTTTTTCTTTGACAGTACAGTAACACGTTCAAATCAAGATTCAAAGCCAAAATATGAATCAAACAACCAAAAATTTTGTGTTTTTAACCCAAATAACAATACCAAATCACTATAACAAGTAATAAGATGAAGTAAATCAAGATTAACCCATAAAAACACAAAAAAAAATTTGGTTCGTATGAAAATTGATCAAAAATGGTGAGAATCAAGAACACAAACAAACTAAACAATCATCCCATGGCTCTTGATACCATTTGTAGAAATGTAAATCTTGCTTATGTTTTTAGAGAGAGAAAGAGATGGTGGATTTCACACTTTTAGAGAGAGAAAGTTAAGATAACTATGTGTAAATTATGAAACCACACCCACCCTCTCCATCAAAGGAGAGGGTTTATATACCCAAGCCCTTCTCATGGGCTTGGGCTTACATTTTGGGCCGGCCTACACATGTTGTAGGCTAGGCTTGTTCTTGTTTGATAAATAAAGAAAGTTAACTAAACTACGAGCTATTACATAGACTATCGTTGGAGTGACCGATCCTTCTTAATACGTAAAACGTACTTCCAACAACGATGAATGATTAAATGACCCGATAAATGAAATGAAATGGATTATTAAAGTTAGGTTATGTCACTAAAAGTCCCATTAGCATGAATTGTGAACTACCGGGATTTGGTAGACGCTTATGCATATAATAGTACTATTTGGGGACGATCACCCCAGTTCGCGCCTTGACGGTTGATCCCCGTCGTGCCACATTGATTGGTAAGCGAATTTATGTATGAGAAGATTTACACAAGCGTGATTATTGTGACGACACGCTAATTTAGATGGGCAAATGAGTGTCGGGCTAGCTACCCGTTGTTTGTTGTAGTAAGGTAACAATGTCATGCGGCTTATAATAATCCAAAATAACGAAATACTGCTATACGCACTAAATTACGATATATTGCCTGACTAGCAATACGGGGTCTTACTATTGATATTATGTTCGTGTTTTGGTTTTTCATAACCATATTCATATAACAGTTTTTATTTCTATACAACGTTATAAAACGTATTGTATGATATTTTTACGACATTAGTTCGTATAATGGTTTTGAAGGAGAAAGCCTATATTATGATTTTGATAAGGATTTGTATAAAATGACTTTGGCTATTTTGTGGCCTATAACAAAGATTTGTACAAAATGATTTTCGGTAATAATTTTATACCGATGTTATATTGATGGAATTTATTAAACTCTATGAATTCACTCGGCGTTATCGCTGACCTTTTCTTTTAACATGTTTTATCTCAGGTACTTGAAGGTAATTCTCGGGAAGACAACAAGAATTCATGACCCGCACTTAAACAACAATTTCCATTCAAATGCTTTGTAAAAATTGTATGAAATATTATGACTTGGGACCTATGTAACTTTGATATTTATGAATGGAAATGCTTTATTATTAAACGACGCGATTTTTAAGCGTTGTCTATGATGTGAGTAATGTGCTATCCCGTAACACCAACGAGTCTTCCGCTGTATTGAATTGTATAAATTTGTGGGTGTTACAGTTAGCCTCTAAATATTGAGTCAAACAAGAATGTTCGGTCATAGGTTTCTATTGTAATATTTATTATAACGTTGTAATAGATAGTTAAATAGTCGTGGTTCACGGGCTTGGATTTAAGCTACTTAAAGCCCAAAAGACAAGCCCGGTCCAAACAATATAGCCCATTATGGTTACATGTAAGCCCGGCTATATAAAGCCCTTCCTAGCATGTTAGGAAGGGTGGATGGTCATTAGTACTCTCACTACTTTCTCTCTCTAAAATTCATATCTTTTCCATCTCATTTCTTAATCTATCATCATATTATTTGGGACAACAGATAGCTTTGGTGTTGTTAGCGGTTTGGAGAGCAAGTGTTTCAACAAGCGAAGTAAGGTAATCAATTCTCTTGTCGCTCTCATTAGTGCTAGCACTAGCCACATTAGTCCGAACAATCTTGGTTTGCACTCTAAACTTATTCTCAATAATATCCCAAGCGGCATTAGAAGACTTAACCAAAATGTTACCCCCCGAGGCACTATTTAGTGAATCTTGGTCATTCATGCTTAAGCTATTGTAAAAAATATTAATTTGATGTACTTTTGTGAAACCATGTTGTGGACACTTTCTTAAAAGTTCCTTAAAACGGTCCCAAGATTCACTAAATGTCTCACCGTAATTTTGTTCAAAGGTAATGATTTCACTCCGCAAAGCGGTAGTACGTGAGGGTGGGAAAAAGTAATTGATGAATTTAGTCTCTAAATCCGTCCACGTAAGAATACTTTGTGGTGGTTCCTTATCAAGCCAATTCCGGGCTTGTCCCTCTAAGGAGAAAGGAAAAAGTTGCAAGCGAATCACTTCTTGTGAAACCCCATTATACTTAACCGTATTAGTGAGTTGAAGACACCTTTTTATATGGTCATGAGGATCATCAAGAAAACGCACCAAGAAAGGTTGAGCAGAGACCATTTGAATAAAGCCGGATTTGAGCTCAAAATTGTTGGCTCCAATCTCGGGTATGACAATAGCATCGGTGTTTCCCTCTACGTGCGATTGCAAAAGCTCGATCATTAGTTGATTGTCCATGGTGACAATAGGTGGAGTAATGACTTCGGCTTGAGCTACTTTCTTCTTACGAGCACGAGTACGCATGCACACTTACAAAAGGAAGAGAAAAATAGACAAAAATATTTTTTTGGTTTTTATGTTTTCTATTTTTTTGGAATTTTTTTTAAAACAAATGTTAATTTTTATGGATTTTTGAAAATTTTTAAGTAAGAAAAATAACGTTCAAAAGTGAACGGATCCCAAAATCCAACGCGTCTCTCACTTAAAACCGTTAATCTTAACGAAAAGAGCCTGCAACGGCGCCATTTAATAACTAGGTTTTCACTTAGTTATGAAAGTTCGTTAAACCGATTTTTTCGAATTGATTACTAGTAGAAAGAGCGACTCAGTCGTTCTTGGTGGAAAAATAAATGGTTTGGTTATTTATTTTAAACTAATAGCAAATATGAAAGTGTCGTTGAGTAAAATAAAAGCTTTAAAAATTAAACTAAAATGACGAGTTAAAAATAAATGATTGAAAACTTAAAAACAAAATTAGAAAAACACTTGGTAAAAATAGAGATTTCGGTAAGCGTGCAATTTGTGGAAATTAAAACATAATGAATCTAAAAATTGAAAACTATGTAAAAAACAAGAAATTAATCCCATCGGAATGTTCTAATCGGAATATGATCGGAAAGCTGGTCGGAAAGTCCAATCGGAATGTGATCGGAATATACTCAAAAGGAATCTGATCGGAAAGCACACATCGGAATGTCTCAAAATTAAACCCTAATCGGAATGCTTTTAGATCGGAATGTAATCGGAAAACCCCCAATCGGAATGTGTAAAAAGGCAGCTATCGGAATCCAAAAGGAATCCCGATCGGAATGTACAAAACCCTTTTCCGATCAAGATGATCGGAATAATAGTGCACAAATCGGAATGTAAAGCCTTGATCGGAATGACAAATTGGAAAGAGGTTTACCCTATTCTGATTACTTTGTGATTCGAAATAAGCCTAGTTATAAGCTATTTTTAATAAGCTCAAACCAATACTTAATCAAATTACTAATAAACCGAACTAATAAGCATAAAATAAGAACTTTTCAAAACTTTAAATAAGCAAAACTTTTAAATCAAACTATAAAAGGATGAAACTTTTAAGAAAAATGAAAAGTAAATAATTTAAGCACAAACTAAGCCAATAAGCATAAAAACCTCAAAGCTTAATCCGTATAAAAACTTAAAGATGAATAAAAAGAAAAACTTTTTATTCACATAAACATCAAGATTAAACTAAATCAAAAATGATAACGAATCAAAAGTAAATAAAATCGAGAAAGGTAGAAGAAGATTAAGATCAAAAACAAGATTAAACTCTCAAAAGTAAAGATTTGATTCAACAAGAAAGGATTAAAAAGATGAAACTTTCCTAGTGAGAGAAAGTTAAACACTTTCTCTCTCTAAAAACTAAAACTACTAAAAATTGAAAAATGAACTAATTAACTAACACCCTCCTAATGTCTCATTCGGAGGGTATTTATAGGATGTGGGAAGGTGCATGTGTTGCTTCCTTCTTTTTTCTTCTCGACTCGATTTAAATGCTTTGTCTTTCTCGACGTCGTCTCGGGATTTGTCGATACGAATGGAACTTGTCTTATAATTTTCTTCTTCTATTAGACTTGAGTTCTTCGACTTCATTAAACTTCCGTCTTTAGACTTTTTCTTCGATAAATCTTCAGATTAGGCCTTGGACTTCCGTTCTTTTTGCATTCTTGATCTTTAGACTTTGTCTTTTCTCGTTTTCTTTGATTAAAGCCCGTGATAGGCCATGTTTTCTTCCTTTTTCATCTTTTGGTCCTAAAACATAATAAAAACACAAACCACGCATAATTCCGACTTTTACGACATAAAATATACGTTTTGGTCTTGTTATTATTGGAAATAAGTGGTAAAAGGATAAGTGTTTTCACACTTATTAGTTATTCAGTGCAGAGTAGAGGATATAGGGTTTACCTTAAGAAAGAAAAACGTATACTTGAAAAGGTACATGTTAGGTTTTAGAAAGTAAACGTAGTGATCCTGAGAGTGGACGAAATTGGTTATTTGACTTGGAACCTCTATCTAGAACCTTGAATTATATTCTTGTTACTAATCCAGACATTGTGAGGGTGACTTCAAATGTTCTGGAAGAACCAGTTGTTGAAATTTCAGGTATACAGGTTGATAAAGAGATTGGATCACAAGCAGACAAATCAGAACCCATACTTGAGTATGTTACCATTCCTATATGGACAGATGCATTTGATGCTGCTGCTGCTGGAAAGGAAAAAGGTGGTCCACAAGTAACACCAGTTGATGAAAACATGCATGGATTTTTAAGCACTGACAAAGGAAAATTTGGCGCTGACAAGACAAATTCAGGCGTTGATGGCTCAAACGTTGACAGCCCTAATTCAGCCGTTGACAAATCTTTTGACCATTTATTCTCTTCCAGTGTTTTTGAACAAGGTGAACCTTCATATAGACATGGAGAGGTTCATTCAGATGATGATAGAAGAGAATTTGAAGAAGATATTGGCAACTTGGAGACTGAAAATGATCACAACACAATAATTGAAGGAGGAGTACTTACATCTACTATGAAGAATCACCCTTCTTCTCTAATCATTGGTGATGTGATGACTCTTGTACAAACTAGAAGGTCTCATCAGAATCATGGAGGATTTATTGCCAATATTCACAAGAAGGTTGATACCCCTCTTGTTCAAGCATGTTTGTTTGTCTGTTTTCTGTCACAACAGGAACCCAAGAAGATATTTGATGCTCTCAATGAACCAAGTTAGGTGGAAGCAATGCAAGATGAGCTTTACCAATTTGCTATTCAAGATGTTTGGAGCTAGTTGATTGTCCCAGACATGTCAGACCTATAGGAACAATATGGGTTCTTAGAAACAAAAAGGATGAGAGAGGAATTGTGGTCAGAAACAAGGCACGCTTAGTTGCACAAGGCTATATACAAGAGGAAGGATAGACTATGAAGAGGTTTTTGCACCTGTTGCAAGGATTGAGGTAATAAGGATTTTCCTAGCCTATGCTTCCTGCACGGGCTTTACAGTCTATCAAATGGATGTGAAGAGTGCTTTTCTTTATGGCACAATTGCAGAGGAGGTTTATGTAATGCAGCCTCCTTTTTTGAAGATTCAGAACATTCAGACAAGGTGTATAGAGTAAAGAAAGCTATGTATGGACTTCATCAAGCCCTAAGAGCATGGTATGGCACATTGTCCACCTATCTGGTGGAAAATGGATTCAAAAGGGGCACCATAGATCAAACTTTGTTTACAAAGAAGACTGGTAAGGATTTCTTACTTGTTCAGGTTTATGTGGATGATATAATTTTTGGCTCTTCTAGTCCAAAGATGAGTGAAGACTTTTCCAAGCTCATGACAGACAAGTTCAAGATATGGGAGAGATGAACTTCTTTCTAGGATTACAAGTTCAGCAGAAAGAAGATGGTATCTTCATCTCTCAAGACAAATATGTAGCAGAAATCTTGAAGAAGTTTGGCTTTTCTCCACATGAGAAACGGGCTAGCACACCCAAGGATAGGGAACACCCTTGGGGAAAGGTTGGAGATGGAAAAGAGGTGGATGTCAAGCATTATAGGTCAATGATTGGATCATTGATGTATCTTACAGCTTCAAGACCTAACATTATTTTTGCTTGGGTGTGCATGTGCACATCATCAAGTGACTCCCAAAGAGTGTCATCTGTTGATCCCAAACTTAGATCGATTAAGCTTTGTGTATACGAGATTAGATCAAGTAATACACGTAGAGAAACCTTTGCTTATGAATAAAGTAACTAAGTGTTATGCGGAATTAACACTTAATCTAAAACACAAAGATGTTAAACAAACTTTCACTTGTATTAGAATGATCGAACTTGATTACAATGAAAGAGGTTTAACTTGTGAAAACTTATGAAAACTGATAATTAACTTTTAACCTAAAAGATCTTCTTTTATAGATGAAGAAGTCTTGTACAATAAGCTACGAATCAACTATTCTAGGTAAAGATAATAATAGAAAATACAATGTGGAGCTTATCTTTACCATACACAAATAAAGAAACAAATAAACAAAAAGATTCGTATGAAGATATATTCCATCAGTGTCAATCTTCAAGGCTGTCAGCGTTGACTTATACAAATGTCAACGCTTGGCTGTCAGCGTCCAATGTCATCCTATCAGCGCTTGAATTCTTCTTAACAGCGTCTAGTGAACTGACCCATAATTTATTCCCAACAATCCTCCCCTAAACTTGATATCTATTCCAATGATCAAGTTTCTGAATAAAAACTTAAGGCTTAGGAGGAATCTTGCAAAAACTTCTTATGTTGGTGATAAACATATCTAATCAATTCCTTGGCCATGTCACTAGTGTAATCAATCTCCAAGGGTGTCTCTTTCATCTTCTCCAATACTTCTTTGGATAAGAAATAGTCAGCATCCACAAGTAGATATTCTGAAAACTTTGTAGAGATCAAATGAAATACACCACAAGTAGAATAAAGCCTCCAATGAAGATTACTGAGATCATCTTCAAGATCCTTCCATATGGCAGGATCTGCTTCTCTTGGACCACACAAAGTCAAAAATGTGTTCCAAAGTCTTATTCCATTTGCTGAAGTAGGTGCTTCAGCTGTATACTTGGCCTCTATTAATCTCCATAGATGCACCAAGTCTTCTCTGTCTATGCTTGCAAAGATAGAAATAATTGAAGTGAAAGTATGTACCTCCTTTCCAAACCTGCCAATCTTCCAAAATCCACACTCATCTTCATCAAAACTGATGATTGGATTTCTGTCATCTAGAGGTACTACATTAACCAAATCTGAAGCTTCCAATGGAGAAAGCTTGAGATGCTTCCTTATAACAGTTTCAGTTGGAAAATACACATCCATATCTTTAGGAAATTGAAAAGGATCTCCTTTCTTCACTGGTCTTTGAGCAATCCTCATCTCCTTTTGAATCTGCATTTCCTCAGCAAGCTCTTGTTTCCTTTCTTCTGAAAGAAACTGATAGACATTATTTTCTTGCACATTCCTCCAAATAGGATGTGCCCTATACTCTAACTCCTCAAAAGATAAAGCCAGCAACTTCTTGTATGTCCATCTAGGTTGATGACATCTAAGCAACTTGTAATACAACTGCCTTCTATCTCTTTTGAGCCAGGTCTTGACCTCTTGTGCATTAAACCTCAAAATCACCTTTATGTCATCTTGTACCCTGAGAAGAACTTCCAACCCCCAAATTTGATCTGACAAACTCATCCCTGGGTTGTCCATAACCTTGTCTTCCCAAGCATGGTACATTCTGGTGATTTCTGGAAGGTCCTAATCAATCTGATTCTTCAAATCACTCAATCTTTCCTTTGCTAACTCATCCCCATATTCAAGTCTTTCTGGATCTTCAATAATTTGAACACTTGAATCTGAGCTATCCTCTTCTTTTTCATCACCACTCTCTTCCTCACTCTCAGAAGTGGCAACAAATGGTGATCTACCACTTCTCTTCAAATCTCTTTCCAAAAGTTGTGCAGCCAACTGTTCATCAAATGCAATTTGTGCTGCATCTTTCTTTGGAACATCTTCTTCAACCAAAATTCCTTTACCTTTGTCTTTTGGATCAATAATAGGCAAAGTAGAAGAAGAAACCTGTGTGGACACATCTTTGATGATTGTTGATGACTGGAATACATCAACACCACCTGCAACTTTGTCAGCGTTCAAGTTACCTCTATCAGCGCCCCGATTACCTTTGTCAGCGCTGGATGTGTCAGCGTTCAAACCTGTATCAGCGCCCATTGTTGATGTGAAAGATCCTTCCAAGTTCAATGGAGTTACCTTGGATGTATCAA
Source organism: Glebionis coronaria (assembly GCA_025667525.1). NCBI lineage: Eukaryota > Viridiplantae > Streptophyta > Magnoliopsida > Asterales > Asteraceae > Glebionis > Glebionis coronaria. Next base: position 271,956,784 of record CM046881.1, read on the forward strand.
TAATTGGGTGCTTCTTCAAGTTGGTGAGTGCTTCAGCAACATGTAAAGATTCACTAAATTGTGAACTCTTCTCTGAACTCTTCTCACTGGATGTATGAATCAGCTCATCCTCTTCATCCTCCCCTTTGGAAGATTCCTCCATTAGACTCCTGCTACTTGGATTCTCCAAAACAGTTACCCGCTCCCTCAATACTTGGAGTTCACGGCCCTGTTTGTTGACAATTTGTACAAGGCTGACATTTTGCTTTTGCAAGCTAATGACAGCAGCCGTCAATTCAGTCAATGTCATAGGTTCCAATCTGCCCTCAGCTAGAATGGGGATTTGACCTCCCAAAATAGAATCATAGGGCATGGATGAGGTCTTAATGATGTTGGGACTGTCTTGACCAGCTTCTAAGCTTGTGTCAATAGCCCCAGCCTCATCCATGGCACCAGCCACACTTGTGGAGGTGGTTCTCTCTGCAACAAGGCTAGGACCACTAGAGGAGAACACTCCAGTAGTCCTTTGGCGTTTATTCAACCTAGATTGTAAGGGGGTGGAAGATGAAGTAGATTGTGTGGGTGTTGGTTGGTTAAGGGGTGTTTGGGATTGTTCAGGGATGGTATCAGCGTTGGGATTGGCTGTGTCAGCGCCAACATTTTGAGTGTCAGCGTTGGGTTGGTCAATGTCCATGTGGTCTGGTGAAGGTAAAGGTTCATGGATAGGCTCAAGTTGAGGTGCAGGTTCTGGTTGTGGTTGAGCAGCCTGAATTACTTCAAGCATAGCTTGGGTGAGAGGTATGGATCTGTTTGTGGAGCTCATCTTGTCAAAAATAGTTTTCTTTTGCTTAGGGATCTCATAAAAAGTGTCATGATCCCTAGTACAATATCCTTGTAAATCAAATACCATTTGCAAAAATCTTGGGTAAGCCAAAGTCATTTCACTTCCCTTATTTTTACACATCCCTTCAAAAATCATTTTTGAAAAATTATACTTAAGCCCACGCGTTATACAAACCAAAGCACTTGCAATTGACCTGTTTATTTCATTAAAAGAAGTACATTTTGGACTTAAGCATTGGAGAAGGACATGTATCAAATATTTCCAGTCAGAGGGAAATTCCTGCTTATGATATTTATTTAAAGATTTACCAGCAGGAATAGGATAACCCAATTCCCTAAGACCTTGTTCTATTGTTGCAACGGCAAGGGTAGTCACACCATCAGCGTCATCAAGACGCAAAGCTTGGCGAACCAAGGCTTCAGTGACCACCCATGTTCTTCCATGAACAGTAGATGTTAATGTGGTCACTCCATTAGCTGTTGTGGAACTAACAGTGTTCCAAAACTGTCTAATGTGTGCGACAGGGACTAATGGTTCATGAGAAAGTGCATACCTTAATGAGGATGCATTTAAAAATGCCACCATTTGTGAATACTGAGGGAACAAATCATTATCAGCAGTCAAGTAAGCTACCATATTATGTTGGCTCTTGAACTCCAATGTCAGATTGGTTGAGTTGAACTTTGGTGCCATATTTAAAGCTGTTTAGGTTATGTGATATGGAAAAATCTAGGAGAAAAATGTTAGACAAGAAAATATGAATACCCAGAACAAAAAGTTTAGCCAAATTTATAGGAGAGATGCATGATTTGGATTGGTCAAAAATGAGGCAGTTATATTCAAAAAGCAATGATGAAAATATTGAATCAAATATAACTTATCTCATGCATTAATTAAAAGTAACAACTCCCCAAAATTACGGCCAAAGATTAGTCAAAAATAACAACTGGGTAGGGCCCACTAGGTGTCAACGGTCAAAAATAGCCTATCAGCGCCCAACGACTATATTTTCTTGTCAGCGTTTGCCTAAAGCCTTGTCAGCGTCACGATTGGACGTAACAGCGTTTGGAGAAAAACTTGTCAGCGTCTAAAAAATAAAAAAAATATTTAAAAAGAAAAAGACCTTAACAAAGTAATTTATCCTAAGGGAAATATCTTACAAGTTGATAATAATTACTGGGCGGTAAGCACTGTCCATGTATGCACACTTGCTTAAGCAAGATAGACACAAATGTCCTCTAGTGTCCCTTGCTAACCAAAATACTTACCAACAAAGTTATTTCATAAAATTCTTTGTAACTCCCAGGTAAACCCATAACAAAACTATTCCCAAGTCTCCCATCAGACCATAACCAATTCTAGGCCAAAAATGTCTTGGCAGCATGCATAGTTTATCAACTTTGCATGCTACAGTGCCTCATGGTTTAGTAAAACTAACCCATACTCACCTGTGGACACAATCTAGAATTGTGATGAGAGCATTATAAGAATACCCAAAAGTCCTAAAGGTTCCTTAAACCTCCCCTTAAACTATGATACATGAGTTTCTCAAAATATATATGAACATTAAAAAATTTATGTCAAGATAGGAATATAAATATTCCAACCATCATCCATAAACAAAAACATGTCCAAATAGCTCTTCAAAGATCCATAAGCAACTCTGTATCCAATGGCATAAAGCTACCACCACCTACACATTTAGATTGAAAACCACAAAACTAACATTTGTTGCTGACAGCGCCCCAACAACACTTATCAGCGTTGAAGGAACTCTTGTCAGCGTTAGACAATAATATCTCTAACAACGGCAAAATAACACTTATCAGCGTTACATTTACCTTTGTCAGTGTTAGAAAAATAAAGTGGAAAAATCTAAATCATCACAAAGACCAATAACAATGCATTATCCTGTACATACTTTTACAAAAAGGTTCCAAAACACATATTAAGTGAGATTAACCAATCCAATATTTGTTACCAAATATTGAAATCTTCCAGCATCAAAAGGTTTAGTTAATAAATCAGCCACATTATCTTCTGTGGCTACCCTATCTGGTTGTATTAAACCTTTCTCAAAGCAATCTCTTATAAAATGATGCCTAATTTCTATGTGTTTGGTTTTAGAGTGATGTACAGGATTTTTAATAATGCATAAAGTACTGTTATTGTCTACAAAAATCTTGGTATGCATGAAATTATACCCATAATCCAACAGCTGGTTCTGAATCCATAAGACTTGTCCACAAAAAGCAGCTGCAGCTACATATTCTGCTTCAGTTGTAGAGTTTGCCACCACTGTTTGTTTCTTGCATTGCCAAGATATCAGTCTACTCCCAAGAAATTGACATCCACCAGTTGTGGATTTCCTATCAAACTTGTCACCACTATAGTCACTGTCTGAATATGCAATAAGTTCCAATGGAGAATCTTTTGGGTACCACAAGCCAAGATCTGGATAACATCTTAGGTACCTAAAAATTCTTTTCACAGCAAAAAGGTGACATTCTTTGGGAGTCACTTGATGGCGTGCACAAGCACACACAGCAAACATGATGTCAGGTCTTGAGGCTGTAAGATACATCAATGAACCAATCATTGATCTATAGTGCCTAACATCCACATCCTTTCCAGCTCCAATTTTTCCCCAAGGGTGTTCCCTATCCATAGGAGTGGAACCATCCTTTTCATGTGGAGAAAAACCATATTTCTTCAAGATTTCAGCTACATACTTGTCTTGGGAGATGAAGATACCATCTTCTTTCTGCTGAACTTGTAAGCCTAGAAAGAAGTTCATCTCACCCATTGCACTCATCTTGAACTTATCTGTCATAAGCTTGGAAAAGTCTTCACTCATCTTTGGATTTGTGGATCCAAAAATGATATCATCAACATAGACCTGGACAAGTAAGACATCCTTACCTTTCTTCTTTGTGAACAATGTCTGATCTATGGTGCCCCTTTTAAAACCATTTTCCACCAAGTAGGTGGACAATGTACCATACCATGCTCTTGGGGCCTGATGAAGTCCATACATAGCTTTCTTCACTCTATAAACCTTGTCTGGATTCTCAGGATCTTCAAAACCAGGAGGTTGCATAACGTATACCTCCTCAACAATTGTCCCATAGAGGAAAGCACTCTTCACATCCATTTGATAAACAGTGAAATTCATACAAGAGGCATAAGCTAAGAAAATTCTTATAGCTTCAATTCTTGCAACAGGAGCAAAGACCTCTTCATAATCTATACCTTCCTCTTGTGTATATCCCTGAGCTACCAAACGTGCCTTGTTTCTGACCACAATACCCCTTTCATCTTTCTTGTTCCTTAGAACCCATCTTGTCCCAATTGGTCTCACATATCTAGGACAATCAACCAGCTCCCAAACATCCTGTATAGCAAATTGGTGAAGCTCATCCTGCATTTCTTCCACCCAACTAGGTTCTTTGAGAGCATCAAAAATCTTCTTGGGTTCTTCTTGTGACAGAAAACATGCAAACAAACATGCTTGTACAAGAGGGGTATCAACCTTCTTGTGTATATTGGCAATAAATCCACCAAGATTTTGATGGGATCTTCTTGTCTGAACTGGAGCCATAACATCACCAATGATCTGAGATGAGGGGTGATCCTTTGCTGTGGAAGTGAGAACTCCTCCTTCAAAAAGTCTGGTGTCCTCAACTTCACGCTCCATGTTGCCAATATCTTCTTCATCAGACTCTCTTTGATCAACAAAAATCTCTTCATGGACATTGGAAGGTCCACCTTGTTCAAAATGGGAAGAGAAAAGATGGGCAAAGGTGTTGTCAAAGTCTGAACCTTGTTTGTCAGCGCTTGGGCTAACAACGCTTGAACTGTTGGTGTCAGCGTCTGATCCATCAGCGTCTGAATTGCTCTTGTCAGCGCTTGATTTCCCTTTGTCAGCGCCTGAAGAACCATGCATGTTTGTATTTGGTGGTATTTGGAAACCACCATTATCTTTTCTAGCAGCAGCAGCAGCAGCATAATACTCATCTGTCCATATAGGAAGTGTAACATATTCTTGTGTGGGAGATGACTCAACTACTGGTGATCCATCCTTCTTAGCAACCTGTATACCTGAAACATTACCAATTCTCTTTTCCAAAACACTTGAAGTTACCTTCACAATGTCTGGATCAGTAACAGGCATATAATTTAAAGCTCTAGATAAAGGTTCCAAGTCAAACAACCAATTTGGACCACTTTCAAGATCACTAGGTTTACTTTCTAAAAACCTAACATGTACTTTTTCAAGTATACGTTTTTCCTTTTTAATGTAAACCCTATATCCTTTGCTCTGCACTGAATAACCCATGAAGTAGCCTTCATCACCTTTTGAATCAAATTTACCTAGGGCCTCACTAGTTTCTAAAACAACTACATGACAACCAAAAGGCTTGAGAAAACCAATATTTGGCTTCCTTCCCCAGAGTAACTCATAAGGTGTCTTAGTATGTATTTTGTTGACCAATGCCCTATTTTGAACATAACAAGCTGTGTTAACAGCTTCAGCCCAAAAGGCTATAGGAAAGTGGGCATCAGCCAACATGGTTCTGGTTGCTTCAATAAGGGTTCTATTCTTCCTTTCAGCAACCCCATTTTGCTGTGGGGTTCTAGCTATGCTAAACTGCCTAGTAATCCCTTTCTTGGCACAAAAATCATCTAACAACTGATTTCTAAACTCACCCCCATTGTCACTTCTAATAATTTTGACCTCATTACCATTCTTCTTCTCAATCTGGGTAATGAAATTAATCAGACTTTGGGCAGTTTCACTTTTCTTGGCTAAAAAGAAAGTCCATGTAAACCTGGAAAAATCATCAGTGATAACAAAACAATATGATTTACCCTTCAAACTTTCTATATTAGTTGGACCAAAGAGGTCCATATGCAATAAGTGAAGAGGTTTAGAACTAGAGTTCACCTATTTAGATTTGAATGAGACCTTGTGTTGCTTGCCCTTAAGACATGCAACACAAGAGTGGTCATTGTGGAAAGCCTTTTCAGGCAAACCATCAACTAAACCAAGCCTCACAAGTCTATTGATATTTTTAAAGTTTATGTGCCCTAATCTCCTGTGCCAAAGATTACTTTCATCTACTGAGGCTTTAGCATAAAAACATGACATCATTTTATTATTCATCCTAATTCCATTAAGATTCACATTATATATGTCTTTATGCCTTGGTGTTCTAAATTCTATGTATTTCTCCTCAGGGAGCTTGTAATCTTTGCTTAACACCAAGCACTCAGTATATGTGAAAAGAACCTTATTTTTGTTATCACACACTTGTGATACACTAAACAAATTATAATCCAGTTCTTTTACCAGGAAGACATTCTCAAAACGTAGATTATTGGTAATAAGGGTTCCTTTTCCTGTGATGGTGCCATAGCCCCCTCCAAAGTATACCTTATCACCATCTTGAATAGGAGTGAAGTTTGTCAGATAGTCTTCCTTCCCTGTCATGTGCCTTGAGCATCCACTATCCCAATATCCATAATCATTGATCTTCTTCTGAATGCCCTGCACATAAAGAAAACACATTAGTTTTCTTTGGGAACCCAAGCCTTGGAAGACTTGGATTCATCTGGTTGTTCAACAAGAACAGACTTGGTTCTCATAACAACCCCATTTTCATCCCTTTTTGACTGAAATTCCCAGTTAACCCCAATTGGTGTTGACATGGCTTTTGAAATATAATGAAACCTGTTGACATGGATCTGATACAACTTGTTGATCCCAAACTTAGATCGATTAAGCTTTGTGTATACGAGATTAGATCAAGTAATACACGTAGAGAAACCTTTGCTTATGAATAAAGTAACTAAGTGTTATGCGGAATTAACACTTAATCTAAAACACAAAGATGTTAAACAAACTTTCACTTGTATTAGAATGATCGAACTTGATTACAATGAAAGAGGTTTAACTTGTGAAAACTTATGAAAACTGATAATTAACTTTTAACCTAAAAGATCTTCTTTTATAGATGAAGAAGTCTTGTACAATAAGCTACGAATCAACTATTATAGGTAAAGATAATAATAGAAAATACAATGTCGAGCTTATCTTTACCATACACAAATAAAGAAACAAATAAACAAAAAGATTCGTATGAAGATATATTCCATCAGTGTCAATCTTCAAGGCTGTCAGCGTTGACTTATACAAATGTCAACGCTTGGCTGTCAGCGTCCAATGTCATCCTATCAGCGCTTGAATTCTTCTTAACAGCGTCTAGTGAACTGACCCATAATTTATTCCCAACATCATCTTCATGTTGTCAAGAGGATTTTTAGGTATCTTAGGTGCTATCCCACCTTGGGATTATGGTATCCAAAAGATTCTCCATTGGAGCTTATTGCATATTTAGACAGTGATTATGGTGGTGACAAGTTTGATAGAAAATCCACAACTGGTGGATGCCAATTTCTTGGGAGTAGGTTGATATCTTGGCAATGTAAGAAACAAACAGTGGGGGCCAATTCTACAACTAAAGCAGAGTATGTAGTTGTAGCTGCTTGTTGTGGACAAGTCTTATGGATTAAGAACCAGCTGCTGGATTATGGGTATAATTTCATGCATACCAAGATTTTTGTAGACAATAACAGTACTTTATGCATTATTAAAAATCCTATAGATCATTCTAAAACAAAACACATAGAAATTAGACATCATTTTATAGGAGATTGTTTTGAAAAAGGTTTAATACAACCAGATAGGGTTAACACAGAAGAAAATGTGGTTGATTTATTACCTAAACCTTTTGATACTGGGAGATTTCAATACTTGGTAACAAGTATTGGAATGATCAATCTTACCTAATATGTGTTTTGATCATACCAACAGTGGAAACCTTGGTTTCCTCGATTCTTTGTAATAGTATGTACATGATATGCATTGTTATTGGTCTTTGTAAAAAACTAGATTTTCCAATTTATTTGTCTAACGCTAACAAAGGTTATTTTAGCGCTGACAAGTGTTAAGTTTACGTTGTCAGCAACATGTTAGTTTTGTGGTTTTTGATCTAATTATGCAGGTGTTGTTAGCATTGTACAAATGGATACGGAGTTGCTCATGGATCCTTGGAGCTTATTTGGAGAATGTTCAAGTTTATGGATGATGGTTGGAATATTTATATTCCTATCTTGACATAAATTTTTATTACATGCATTTTATTTAGCAACCTGTATATCTTATTTTAAGGGGAGGTTTAGGAAACCTTTAGGACTTTTTGGGTATTCATATAATACTCTTATCATGATTGTAGATTGTGTCCACTGGTGAGTACGAGTTAGTTTACTAAATCGTGAGGCACTGTAGCATGAAAAGTTGATATACTATGCATGCTGCCAAGACTTTTTGACTTAGAATTGGATATGGTCTGTTAGGAGACATGGGTATGATTTTTATTGGGCTTACCTGGGAAGTTAAAAAGGATTTTTTATTGGGCTTACCTGGGAAGTTAAAAAGGATTTTATAAGATAACTTCACTGTTAAGAACTTTGGTTAGCAAGGGACACTTGAGGACAATTATGTCTATCTTGCTTAAGCAAGTGTGCATGATTGGACAATGCTTGCCACCCTATAGTAATTTTCAGTCTATAGTTTATCTTCACTAGGATAAATTACTTTGTTAAGGTCCTTTTTCTTTTTATTATTTTTATTTTTGAACGCTGATAGTTGTAGAAATGCTAAATCGGATCCGGTGGTCTAATGTGGTGGTAAGTGGTGGTGGAAGCCATTGATGGCTTAGAGAGAGAGAAAGAGAGGTTGAGAGCAAAAGTGTCTGTGTTCCTCAATGAACAAAATACAATCAACACCCCTCCTTGGAAGCTAAGGAGGGGTATATATAGTCACGCACTTTACAAAGGGCCTAGTCTAGACTAAATGTGCGTGACTATGATAACTAACGGGAATTCTTAAATGTCGTCACATAAAGTGAGTTTCCAACAATCTTCCCCCATGGGACGACGTGTAGAATTCCTTACAATACTCTACCTATCAAGTACAAAATAATTAAGAACAAGAGCTTCCATGAAGCTTCCAATGCTGATGAAGTCTTCTGAGGCCTTCGTCTTCAAAACGACTCATCTTTAAGGTAACTTGTAGTAGAAATACTGTAACGGCACGAGCTAAGTAACCCATACACTTCTGGTTAAGGAGAAGCTTCTGAATTAGCTTCCCCCTAATTCATGCCACGTAAACTTGATGTAGAAGCATTTTAAATAGCTTCCCCCAAGTAGATCAACAACTTTTCTTCTCACGCTTGAATAATTCTTCTGAATTTTTCTTCCCCCTGAGAATTCAAGTTATGCATACCAGAAAGAATCAAGACACTTCTTCCCCCACATAGTTGAAGAAGGTAAATCAATCCCAATTATGAAGCTCAAATACTGAAGTGGACACTTTTATCCCATTCATGAAGTTGACATCGTAACACCAGAGTCAATTAAGTCCCGGAAATGCACACGTCTTCTTCCGGAGATGCACCAGAGTCAATTAAGTCCCGGGAATGCATATAGGATAATGATGATGTTTAATTGCAACAATCAAACAATTAAACCTCGAATCAGTAGTGTACCGTTTGGAGATTGATAACGACACGAGTTAAAACACTGATTTTCTCTGCGGCTATGACAAATGTCATCCCGGAATATCTTCAAATCAAAAGAAGGTATGAAGTTCATCACGTGTACTCGTTGTGCGTTCAATGTGTCTGCTTCTTCCCCCTTGATGGTTTCGAAACTCGGAACCATCAATAAATTGTACGCACATGAACCTGAAATCTCGTGAGAATAATAAATAAGCTGAATTATATATTTTGTGAGAATCAGCTGTTGATCGAAAATCTCTTCTCATAAACTCTCCATGTCCACCTTTACCATACCACATGAAAGCAATTTGAAGTGACCACTGAAAGAATGAACCGGATACATCAAACGTGAAACTGAATAAAAATCCTTCGATCTTGTGACTTAAGCTTGCACTATTGTTGAATGAAGAACGGTGGAGAAATCTCTAAGTACTCAATGCATCACTGAAGAAGTCTATAAGTACAACACCTCTTGAAATTATCCACGTCGACTAAGCGCGTGACACTGAGTACAACAATGTAACCCCTTTAAGTGATAGTTATCCGAGTCATCAACCATCCACCCCGAACCCGGAAACCAGATAACCAAGTCTTCATTCTAGGATTAAGCACGAGCAAGTTATCTAGTAAAAGATAAAATAAATCCACGCCTTCGAAAAATCCGTCTTCAACGTCACGTAATTAATACCCGATCAAACAAAATCTGTAGCCACTAAAAAATCGCCCATTCTTTCTTGGTCTCGTCTCCAATAAATCATTGTCACATTTGTCACTTCAATTTTGTCGCGTCACATTTCTCGTCACCCCATTAGTGTCAAGAAAAAATTAAAGAACCACAAATGCGACAAAAAAACTACAAATTCAAAAAAGGAATTTGTTTGTTTGAGCATCCATACTCCTTAACAATGTCTCGACACTTTTTCACTTTGTCTCGACCCGATAAAGACCAAAGTTAAATTTAATACACACAAAATTTATTTAAAATTTGAATTAAAAAATTTGTGTGTATATTGTTAAAAACATGCGGCCCAAATCAACAATTTTTTAAACAAAGTGAATCCATCACATACTTCAGCCCGTGTGGTTTCATGGCCCAAATAAAATAAACTAGTTCCATGGCCCAATTCTTTTGAAAAGTAAAACTTGGCCCATCTTAATCCATTACCCGGTTACACACGTTTATAACTTTCCAATCCATAAAAAACGCACACTAGTTTAATACCAAATCTCACCATATCTCTCACACATTCTTGTTTACACCGCCCTCACCAAACTTTCTCTCCTTCACTCCCAACCTTGTAACCATCGCCCCCTTATCTCTCTCCGTCCCCCAGACACCATCTCTCACAACTTAACCCTAATCACATAAATCAATACACTCCATTTTCACTCCCATCTTAAAACTTCCATCGCCTCTTATCTTCCCAGAATCCACCAACATCAAGCAACTTTAATCAATCAATTGATCAAACCTTGAGACCCTAAACAACCACACTGATCATCACACAATCAAAGGAATCGCGTGAGCTTGATGCATGTGAATCGTTCGAACCATATAAAGGCAAGATGAACGCGTCATCAAGACCAATGTAAGGTCACGGGTAGGGTTTTTAACTTGATAGCGTGTCGGTTTGGATTCGTTATGTGTTTGTCAAAACGATATCAAGGAATGGATTATAACATATTTGTTATAAATCCATCTTGAATTCGAAAAGTAATGACAGATCTATGATGGAAGAATTAATTTCGTGTGGAAGATCTTAATAGATCTATGGTTGCATGTGCAAAACACGAAAAAAAAAAAAAAAAAAAGAAACTGAGATCGAGATAAGTTTTTTTCTGTTCTATGTTGAGTCTAGATGGGATAGGTGTCGATGGGTCAGGTTAGATTATGGAGTTGAGGTGATAAAAGGTTGGAATGAGTGAGTAGGTCGACTCAGTGAGTTAAACTCAGTTGGGTCAGTGAGTGATCTGAGTCAACTCGGTAATTACCGAGTTGACTCGGTTGGGTTGAAATTGGTTTTAAGTCACATTTTTTGTTACACAAGTCTTTAACAAAAAACAATCCAATCGGAATGTAAGAAACAAGCCAATCGGAATGTTTTAGAACGTGGTCTCATCGGAATAGTTTGTTTTATGAGTCATTATCGGAATCAAATCAACACCCCAATCTGAATAATCAATCCGAAAGTTCAATCTGAATGTTCAATGGGAAAGACCAATCTGAAAATTCAATCAGAAAGTCAATCTGAAACCCAATCTGAATGTGCAATAGTAAACCCAATCTGAAAAGGCCAATCTGAATAACCAATCTGAAAATCCAATCTGAAAAGGGTTTTGAATGACCCTAAAAAGATGGAACTGCAGACATGTCCTTTTCTAACTGCATAAGATGAACCCAGAAAGTTTGACCAAAAAGATAAGACATTTGACCATGAAGATTATGATAACCGAGACACAAATAGATATGATAAGACCCAAAAACTTGTTACTGTTTGGACAAATGGACTGAATAAAATGACGTGACCCAAAAAAATTTTGTGACAATGGACAGAAACAATATAAACGAGACACAAGAATTAATTTAGACCACCAAATCGACTAAATAAACTCGATCCAAGGATAGAACCGAGGCTCTGATGCCAAATGTAGAAAAGCTAAATCTGGATCCGGTGGTCTAATGTGGTGGTAAGTGGTGGTGGAAGCCATTGATGGCTTAGAGAGAGAGAAAGAGAGGTTGAGAGCAAAAGTGTTTGTGTTCCTCAATGAACAAAATACAATCAACACCCCTCCTTGGAAGCTAAGGAGGGGTATATATAGTCACGCACTTTACAAAGGGCCTAGTCTAGACTAAATGTGCGTGACTATGATAACTAACGGGAATTCTTAAATGTCGTCACATAAAGTGAGTTTCCAACAATAGTTTTATTTCCAAACGTTGTTAGGACCAATTTAGACGTTGACATGGCAAATTCCAACGTTGACAAGAATATAGCCGTTGAGCGTTGATATGTTATTTTTGACCGTTGACAAACATTGGGTCCTACCCAGTTGTTACTTTTGACGAAATTTTTGGGCCGTAATTTTAGGACTTGGTAACTTTTTATTAATGCACAAGATAAGTTATATGTTTTCAAGATTTTAATCATTATATTTTGAAAAATAACTGCCTCATTTTTTACCAATCACATGTGATTACCTCTCCTATATATTTGGCTCATTCTTTTGAAACAGGATAACTGCTTATTCTTGTCTAACTAACTTTTCATACACTTTCATCTTTCATAACATATATCACAGCTTTCTACATCAATGGCGCCTAAGTTTAAACCGAGTGATTTGGTATTGGGGTTTAGAAGTCAGCACATCATGGTTGCCTATTTAGAGGCTGACAACACTCTGTTTCCTCAATATACTCAGATGGTGGAGTATTTAAATGCATCCCCATTAAGGTATGCACTTTCTCATGCTCCTCTTATCCCAGTCACTCATATTAAACAGTTTTGGAATACTATCACTTCCTCAACGATTAATAATGTGACTACATTGACTGCTACAGTCCATGGGCTTTCATGGGTGGTTACTGAAGCCTTGGTTCGCCAGGCTTTGCATCTTAATGATGCAGATGGTATAACCAACCTACCCATTGGTGAGCTAGAACAAGGACTTCAAGCTTTGGGTTATCCTTTCCCTGAAGAGGGAACTTTAAACAAATATTCAAAACAGGAATTTCCCCCAGCTTGGAAGTACTTGATACATGTCATTCTTCAATGTTTGAGTCCCAAATGTACTACACACAATGAAATTAACAGATCAATTGGGAGTGCCATTGTGTGTATTGCTACTGGGCAAAAATATAATTTTTCTAAAATGATTTTTGATGGCTTGTGTAAAAACAAGGGTAGCAAGATGACTCTTTCTTACCCAAGATTTTTTCAAATGGTTTTTGATGCACAATGATATTGCACCAGGGATCATGATGATTTTTATACGATCCCTGTGCAAAAGAAAGCAATTTTGGAAAGATGAATACACCCCCAAACAGAGACTTACCCCTTACCCAAGCCATGCTTGCTGTTATTGCAGCAGCACAACCTCAACCAGACCCACAACCACAACCAGACCCATTACCTGAACCATCACCATCACCCCAACATATGGAAATTGACTAAGATCCTTTCAATGCTGACATGTTAAATGTTGGCGTTGATACTCCAAATCTAAACGCTGACACCCTTTTACAAAAAACCCAAACACCCCTTAACCTTCAAACTGAAACCCAATCCACATCATCTTCTACACCTCCTAAATTTAGGTTGGTAAAACACCCAAGGACTACTGGAGTGTTCTCCTGTAGTGGTCCTAGCCATGTTGCAGAGAGAACCACCACCATAAGTGTGGTTGGTGACATGGGTGGGGCTAGGACTATTGGTACTCTCTTAGATGAAGGCCAAGCCAGTCCTAACATCATTAAGACCTCATCCATGCCCCATGGCTCTATTTTGGGAGGTCAAATTCTCATTCTAGAGGAGGGCAGGTTGGAACCCTGTACACTGTTGGAATTGACGGCTGTCTACATTAGCTTGCAAAAGCAAAATGCAGACCTTGTACATATTGTCTCTACACAAGGCCTTGAACTCAAGCAATTGAGGGAGAGTATTGTTATTTTGGAAGGTGCTAACCCTAGACGTGGCATGGAGGATTCTTCCAAAGGGGAGGATGAGCAGATACATGTGAGTGACAAAGGCTCACAAGAAGGAGAATTTTTGGGTATAGCTGAAGCTCTAACAGATTTAAAGAGGCAACCACGTTTTGATGTTTCATTGGTCATCCCTAAAAATTTGAATTTATCTTTTACTGAGATGATGGAGCAGTTCACAAGGCAAAGCGCTGACAAGAGTAGGTTGAGCGTTGACAAGCAGATTTTTGACGCTGACACGTCAAGCGCTGATAGGAGTAAGTTAGGCGTTGACATACAGGTTTTGGATGTTGATAGACCTGCACATATGGTTGATGTATCCCAGTCATCAGCTATCATCAAAGATGTGTCTACACAGGTACCATCATCATCTTTTCCCATCATTGATATATTAGATAAGGGTAAAGGGATTAGGGTAGAAACAGTAGTTCCCAAGGATGCAACCCAAGTAAAGTTTGATTCCATGTTGGCTGCACAACTTGAGAAAGAAGATAGGATGAAGGAGACTGCTATTGAGAGTAAGGAAAGAAGTGTTGATGAGAGTACATATTCAACTGTAATGATTATTAAAGAACTAGAAAGGATTGAATATGGTGATGTGTTGGCAAAGGAGAAGCTTGCAGAGTTGAAAAATCAGGTGGATTATGAGATGCTTGAAGTTGCTCAAATGTACTTTGCGTGGGAGAATAAGGTAATGGAGAATCCATACATGACTTTATTAGATCAAATTTGGGGTTTGGAGATTCTACTAAGAGTTCAAAGGGACTGCAAGGTGATTCTAAATTATAAAGCTACCAAAGTTCTTTCACAGACTAAGACAGCTAGAAGGGAGCTCTACTACATGTTGCTCAGATGTCATCAAACAGGTTGGAGTTTTAGAAAGTTGCAGGGATTGTCTTTTGATGAATTGGAGTATAAGGCTTATCCTATATGGGCAAGTGTGCAAGAGCAGAACACTATTAGACTTTTTTCAGATGAAAGAAAGGAAGAACTTGAAGAAGAAATGGAGATCCAAAAGGCTTTGGTTACACCAAGACCATTGAAGAAGGGAGTTCCACTTGAGTTTCCAAAATTTTTTGATAGAGTGAATCCTAGTGAAACTGTTATTAGAAAGATTATTAAGCTCTCACCCTTGGAAGTTTCACATATGGTAGAAGTGTTACCTCATGATTCTAGAAACCCTATAGTTAGCTATGAGGAAGATGCAAGTGGGTTTTGGATGGTTGGCAGATATGGGAAGAAGGTACACACTTTCACTACTCTTATGTCTTTGTTTGCAAGCCTGGATAGGGAAGATTTGGCAGACCTTTGGAGGTTGATGCAGGCTAAGTATGAGACTAAAGCACCTACTTCAGTCAATGAAATAAAGATTTGGTCAACATTCAAGAGAATGTGTGCACCAGATGAAGAAGATCCAATTTGGAAGGATCTTGATGATGTCAGTAGACTTTAATGGCGTCTACATTCAGCAGCTGGTGTTTATCATTTGAGTACTACAAAGTTTTCTAAATATCTTCTTGTGGATGCTGAATATCCTATGTCCAAAGAAGTTTTAAAGAAAATGGTATCAACACAGCTAGAGATGGATTATACAAGTGACGTTGGCAAAGATTTGATTAGGTTTATTTATTTCCAACTTAATAAGATTTGTGAGAATCCTCCTTGTACTTAGTTTTATTTAGAAACTTGATTACTAGAGTAGATATCAAGTTTAGGGGAGGATTGTTGGGAATAAATTGTAGCCAAGATACTTGGAGGCTGACAAGAGGAAATTGGACGTTGATCGGAAGAAATCAAGCGTTGTCAAGACAAGCGTTGACAGGAAGAAGTCAAGCGTTGATAAGAAGAAATCAAGCACTGACAGGATACTTAGTCTACACGTTTTATGTTTCTAGTATGTTTCTAGTAAAGATATGTTCGACAAGGTATTTCTTATATTTATCTTTACCTAAAATAGCGGGTACGTATACTCTTGTACAAGGTTCCTTAATCTATAAAAGGAGGCCTTTAGGTTTAGTTCAATATATGTTTTTCACACTTTCATTGTACGCAAGTTCGATTAATCAATCAAAGTGAAAGTTTGGTTTATCTTGTTTATGTGTTCTTGTTTAAGTATTAATTCCGCATAATACTTGAATTGTTTAATATACAACAAATTTTCTCTAAGTGTTTAACTTGATTCATTCTCGTTTACACAGGCTGAATCGATCTAAGTTTGGGATCAACAGAGTCCCATTCATTGTGTCCCTAAAAAGGGAGGAATGACTGTTTTGCCAAACGATGACAACGAGTTAATTCCAACTCGACTCATGACCGGTTGGAGGGTGTGTATTGACTATCGTAAGTTAAATGATGTAACACCCCCAATATTCATAATTTAGTTTAGCGGAAGAGTCGTTGGTGTTACGGAATAGCACATTACATAGGTCCCAAGTCATAGTATTTCATACAAGTTTTACAAATCATTTGAATGGAGATTATTATTTAAGTGCGGGCCATAAATTCTTGTCGTCTTCCCGAGAATTACCTTCAAGTACCTGAGATAAAACATGTTAAAAGAAAAGGTCAACGAAAACGGCGAGTGAATTCCTAGAGTTTAATGAAATCCATTGATATATCATCGGTATAAAATTATTTCCGAAAATCATTTTGTACAATTCTTTGTCATAGGCCATAAAATAAGCCAAAAACATTTTATACAAATCTTTGTTGTAAAATCATACTATAGGCTTTTGCCTTCAAAACCATTATACGAACCAATGTCGTAAAAACATCATACAATACGTCTTATGACGTTGTATAGAGTTAAATAGAAACCGTTATATGATTATGGTTATGTAAAACCAAAACACTAACATAATATCAATAATAAGACCCCGTATTGCTAGTCAGGCGATATATTCTAATTCAATGCGTATAGCAGTATTTTCGTATTTGGATTATTATAAGCCGCATGACATTGCTACCTTACTATACCAAACAACGGGTAGCTAACCCGTAATTCATTTTCCCATCTAATACAGCGTGTCGTCACAATAATCACGCTTATATAAATATTTTCATACATAAATTCTCTTACCAATCAGTGTGGCACGACGGGGATCAACCGTCAAGGCGCGAACTGGGGTGATCTTCCCCAAATAGTACTATTATATGCATAAGCGTCTACCAAATCCCGGTATTTCACAATTCATACTAATGGGACTTTTAGTGACATAACCTAACTAATAATAATCCATTTCATTTCATACATCGGGTCATATAATCATTCATCGGGTCGTATAATCATTCGGGTCCATATCAATAAACAAGCAATCGGGACAACTGGTGTCCTATTTTATTAAAACTAACATGTTATCTCCCTCGCGGGTTTATAAAACATTTCATAAAACATGTAAAAGAGTGCGAGGCTATGAACTCACGTTGATTGGGAAAGGCGGTTATCGGCAATTTGGATGTACGGTACGTGCTTCAATCACGAAAACCTAGACAAATAATACTCGTCTTAGACTCTTGTCCAATGACTTTATGAAAACAATGGCTATGTGTAACACTCTCAATTTTCGTATCGGTACAACGGAAGGGTCTTTTAGAGTGTTACGGGATAGCACAATAACTCCAATCATAGACAACACATAAAAATGGTTGTACAAGGTTCAACATACATTCATTCGATAAAAAGTTTTAAAGTGTACAACAGGTCCTAAATTATACAGGTCATTTAGTTTACAAAACATAGATCGAATGAACATTTTTAATATTATGTGGGCCATCAGAGTCGATCTCCATCCGGATTACCTTCAAACACCTGAGATAAAAACATGCAAAAATCATATCAGCGAATGCCGAGTGTATTCATATAGTTTAATAAAAACCGTTATATAAAACAATCGTTAAAATCAGAACACAAGTATAATATCGGAAGTAAGTCCTCGTATTGCTAGTCAGGCAATATATAAATCAAGCATACATCTTAAACCGTCCATGAGACCGTAGCCTCAATATTACCATTATAGGTAATATATTCATCGTTATTAGCGTCGTTATTGGATTACATTATAGATTATATAGGATACATTTGGCTTATTATTATCCGCATGACATTGTTACCTTACTATGAAAAGAACGGGCCGCGAACCTGACAAACAATTTGCCCATCTAAGTTAGTGTGTCGTCACAAAAATCACGCTATGTAATCTTCTCATACATAAATTCGCTTACCAATCAATGTGGTACGACGGGGATCAATCGTCAAGGCGCGAACTGGGGTGATCGTCCCCAAATAGTACTATCAAATGAATAAGCGTCTACCAAATCCCGGTAGTTCACAATTCATGCTAATGGGTGTGACAATCCGTCAAATTATGGTCCATATTTTATTCTCAATATTTATTTGAAAATATTATTTTATGAACTCAGTTATTTTTGGGAAGAAATTTGGATTTACGTCTTGGAGTAGCATCGACTACGTTTAAACAGGAGGATTCTACGTTACGTGCTCACGTTTACATACACCGTCTTTGGTGACAGTCCGACATTTCAAAAAAATAAATTTGTCCGTGAATATTATTTTGAAGTTTTAAATTTGTGTTGGTTCATAAACTCACAAATTTACGAGAAGAAATTAGGACTTATGATTTTATTCTAACGTCCTTTACGACTAAACCGGAAACCCTAGGATTACGTATTTACGTTTTCGAACTCCGTTTTTGATGAGACAATTTTTATTGGATTCGTTTTGTGCCGTTGATTCATAATTTATAAAAACGTTTTTCGTAAAACGACCCGAGGGCACGTAAATCGAGGAAACTAGAATCAAGGAGCACCCGTAAATAAATGGGGATGAGACAAGTGGGACACTTGCCCCACCCCCATCAAAATCGGCCAACACAACACAACTCAACACTTGATGTGTCAAGTGTGAGCTAAGATAACTACACTTGTCCCTTTAACTTATAAGTTAAGCTAACTTTCCACTAACTTCACAAAACCACAAACACAAACCACTATCTCCCATTTCCATACATGCAAAACTAGCTACAACTCTCTCCCCCTCTCTTGGTTATACCGTCCATATCTCAGCTTCAAACACCATTTTGATCAAAAATCAACCATGAAATCCTATGTTATATACACATATGTTGAAGCCCTTTTGAAACCCTATTGAATGGTGGTGCTTATAACATCCAAGGAGGAGTTTTCATGAAGTAGTAGGGCTGATTTTCCACAAAGTGTTTATGAAGAATGGTGGTTTAGAAGATGGTCATGGTTATTCACAAGTTTCTCCATCAAAAACCATGTTCAAATCACAACCTACATCATCATGGTGGTATAAAGATTGTCCTCCTCATCTTCTTGTTATTTTGATTATGTAATCATGTATTTTATTTCCTATTGTATATGTATATGATGATTATATGATGATAAAAGTATTGTGTGGGGATTTGGTGTTGGTAAACATGATTAAAAAGGTGAAAAACTATAAAGAACAAGGCTAAAATCTTGCTTAAAAATGTTGGCTGTATAAAAAAGTAAAGAAACATGTCAGGAACTGATAAAATGATGAAGTAGAATCCATTTACAGTAAGCTATATGTCTTGTACACATGTGAGAGTTGGCCACGCAATGGAATCATTGTAATGAGTGAGATATGATCAAAACAAGTTTAAGGTACAAATCTGAGTTCACTGTTTTGGACGATTTTTAGAAAATACTTAGAGGATGATTCAACAGTAGCTATACAAGAGTTAAATGTAGCACATATCATTTAGTTTATGTGATAAAAATTTGAGCTTCTATCTCCATATAGAACTCTAGATATGGCAGTTTTGGTGAAAGTGAAGATAAAAATCAGATTTTTGAAATTAAAGTATAATACTATTATATAAGCACTCAAAATTATATAGTATAAAATGTAAAGTTAAAACCCACTAACTCATGAATTTTATTTATATAAATATGTACAATGATAAATAAGTGGACATTTTATAAAAATGGTAACTTGTTAAGTTTTATAAGTTATAAAACTATAAACATGATTTTTACGACTTTTTCGGCTATTACCGAAAAATTAACGTTTTTGTTAAATAAAACTTAGACGGTTGGACCCGTCTAATGTAAACTTTATAAAACTTATATACTGATATATAAACATGTATAACAAGTAAAAACCGATAAGACCCGAACTATAGGACATACGGACGTTAACGGACTAAATTAACGTTATTGGACTAATAATACAACAAAAATGGACTAAAAACACTTATAGACTTATTTATTGGACTTAACCCTTTTAGGCCCAACTTGTAAAGTGTAGATACTGATAAAATAAGTATAACAAGGATTAATACAAGTTAAGAACTTATAATAGGCTTATTGGACCTAAAACACGTAAATAGGTAAAACGGAGAAACTAGTATAAAAGTTATCGACACATAACACAAAAATGAGTAAATGAGGATATGTAAACCCACTTGATCATCATATATATAAAATCATCATATGTATACATAAATTGTTATTTTTATAAAGTCATTGGACAAACTTCTAAGACCGATTATTATTTGTCTAGGTTTTAGTGATTGAAGCACGTACTGTACGTCCGAATTGCCGATAACCCGCCTTCCCACATCAACGTGAGTTCATAGCCTCGCACTCTTTTAAATGTTTTTATAAATGTTTTATAAACCCGCAAGGGAGATAACATGTTAGTTTTTATAAAATAGGACACCATTTGTCCCGATTATTTGTTTATTGATTTGGACCCGAATGATTGTATGACCCGATTGTATGACCCGATAAATGATTAAAGGACCCGATAGATGAAATAAAATGGATTATTAAAGTTAGGTTATGTCACTAAAGTCCCATTAGCATGAATTGTGAACTACCGGGATTTGGTAGACGCTTATGCATTTAATAGTACTATTTGGGGACGATCACCCCAGTTCGTGCCTTGACGGTTGATCCCCGTCGTGCCACATTGATTGGTAAGCGAATTTATGTATGAGATGATTTCCATAGCGTGACCTTTGTGACGACACGCTACTTTAGATGGGCAAATTTGGTATCAGGTTAGCTACCCGTTGTTGGTTTAGTAAGGTAACAATGTCATGCGGCTTATAATAATCCAATCACCGAAATACTAATAGACGCACCGAATTACGATGTATTGCCTGACTAGCAATACAGGGTCATGCTATTGATATTATGTTTGTATTTTGGTTTTCATAACCATATTCATATAACGGTTCTTATTTTCATACAACGTTGTAAGATGTATTGTATGATATTTTTGCGACATTGGCTCGTATAATGATTTTTAAGGCAAATGCCTATATTATGATTTTCGATAAGGATTTGTATAAAACGACTTTGGCTATTTTATGGCCTATTTAAATGATTTGTACAAAATGACTTTCAGTAATATTATACTGATAATTATATTGATGGATTTTATTAAACTCTATGAATTCACTCGGCGTTATCGCTAACCTTTTCTTTTGACATGTTTTATCTCAGGTACTTGAAGGTAATTCTCGGGAAGACGACAAGAATTCATGGCCCGCACTTAAACAATATTTTCCATTCAAATACTTTGTAAAACCTTGTATGAAATAATATGACTTGGGACCGATGTAACTTTGATATTTATGAATGGAAATGCTTTATTAATAAACGACGCGATTTTTATGCGTTGTCTATGATGTGAGTAATGTGCTATCCCGTAACACCAACGAGTCTTCCGCTGTATTGAGTTGTATAAATTTGGGGGTGTTAGAGTTTGGCATCAGAGCTCTTGTTATAGAGAACGAAAGATTTTTAAAACCAAGGTTTTGAATAAAACATTTCAAAATCTTTTAACTATAAACATTTTTCTAAAAAATGTCTAAAAATCTTTTGACTATAACGGTGCCGAAGAATTCCCGAGTTACCGACAAGGCCAGACTGAGAAGTGTTATTTTAATATATATATAACTTGGATTATATATATATACGATGTAATTTTATTCCATGATTGTTTGATGATTATTTTGATATTTATACGAGGTATTTATACGACGTAGATTGTCACAATGTACCCTAAATTCCCTAGTAAATTAATCTAAGCTTTTCTCGTAGGAATTCTAGCTATCCTAGATCTAAACCAAGTTGTGGATATTTATGATCCCAACAAATGGTTGATATTCGTAGAAATGTAGATATTAGTTGATTGTGATATTGAAGAAGAACTGGCGAGATTAAGACTGATATCGATGTCATGACGATCTTTCCTTATAGAGTGGAGTTTGACAAAACATTATCACCTAGAAAGATGTCATCTGATTCGTTGTCATCCAATTCTTAAATTGAAATCGAAAGGGTGAATGTTGCACTTGAGGCTATCATTGGAACCAGTACCCAAAAGCCTCATGCCACTAATACCTTTCCGAGAAATCTAGTTGAATGATCGAGTCATTTAATACTAGTGACTCATTTGATAACTGTTGTTGTAAGAGATATAGGACTGGAAATTAAGTGTTGTTCATATCGAGCTTTTATTGCCCTATTATGGCCTAAGAATAAAGATTGAAAGTATTGGAATATGAGGTAGGATATTGAATTGAGTATAATTTGGTTAAAACTTGAATAAAAGTAAAATTTAACCCGAATGGAATAGGAGATTGTTAAGAGGAAATCGTTAAGTTTTGTGATTGAATTATAAGGTTTTAATTGATTGTTGATTCGTGTTAAGTGTTGTTCCTAGGCCATTGTCCACTGACGAGGATGCCCAGTGTCCAAGAAATAAATTGAAGAAATCTTCTTCTGAATTGAGACCGATGGATCTTCTGGGACATGTGGAACACCTAATAACTCTTGTAGATTAGTATTCATTATGGTATCTTTTAAAAATCCCTAACTTAACTGAGATATCAGTTGGTAGGATGAGTTCTGAGAATTGTATGACATAGTGACACGTAATGTGTTACGGTACAATTTAGACTTGTTTGTGATTAATAAAAAGACTACCTTTGATTGCTAAATCCTACATGTATCGATGTTATCTGTCTTTTATTGCTTGATCCTAATGCTCACATTAGTGATGTAACCATTGAACAAGTACTCATCTTGATTTGAGTTACGTTGTGAATCATTCTTCGTGAGTGCCATCGAGGTCATGAACCTCATGATTATTTGGCTAAGCTCATTTCTTATTATATTGTAGTTAGTTCTCGGTGAACAACTCTTCATCACTCTTTTGCAGATCACATATTATTTTTATAAAGTTAAAACGGTATCCTTTGAGAAAATTTAATTTTCATTACAATAAGGATTATTCAAAGTGAGATTTATAAGTGATTGTTATCGAAATGAGATTGTTTATAAAGTACCTTGGAAAACTTAACTGTTTTATAACAAAGAAAATCTTTGTAAATTTATTCTTGATTCTTATTTAAGAATTAAGCATGAAAATGTTTTTACTATAAATATGATGATAAAATTTTGACGAACTGAGTATTGCATCGTTAATCTTGAAATTGTATATAGTTGCGCGCCTACATACAATTTGGAATGGACCATGCAAGGCTGATTAGTAGTCACCATAAAACTAATTAATAAACACTAGATTTTCTTTGAAGATTGTGAAAGATTAAAATTTATGAGATCTACAAGAAGTGAAAAATAAGGACATAGTGTTAGGGACACCTACATATGCGCCTGTAGCATCTATTCTTCTGAGTCGAATTTACTCATCCGTGGAAATTGTCTTACTTGACAATTGACAATTCTTTCTTGTCCAATTCTCCCGTAGTGAGATTCTTAGGAAAAGTATCTGATTACCAAGTGTTGATACCCGACTGGATGTATTGACGTTCTTATCATTTCTTATGATTTGATTTCATTTGAATGACCTGGGTAACGATCCGAGGAGCTTTCGAATGCGTACTCAAATTATGAAAACATGGGATATATTCATATTCGTTAAATGTTTTCGTCTGTATCTGATTTGAAATTCTCTCGCATAGATTATGCGTTGACCTTACTCTTGAGATGATAGTTGTGTCTTCATATATCCTTGAATTTGCAAAGGATTATGAGTTATTATTAGTCTTTTGAGAAGTTCACATCTTATCGACGGCAATGAAACTGGAAAGTTGATAGTGCCAGTAGAATGGATTGCTTGATTATGACATGACGACATTGTCTTAATTGATGGGAACTCGAGTAGAATTCCCCTAAATGATAAGATGTTGATTATCAAAAGTGATCTAAATAATTCTTGATGGATGACCATATCCTGTATTTAGACTTGAAATTATACCGTGAATGGTTGTGAACTAGTTATAGATATTATAATCTAGAAAGAACTTAAAGTAAATATATTAAAAGATGTTATGTTATCTGAAACTTTAGGAAGTAATTGTTGGTGAATTACCTAGACTTTTGACATTTAGGCAAGTAGAATTTGGTATTTGATTATATTCTCGGTGTTGCACCTGTGGCTTGTGCACTACACGTCAGCACCATCTAAATTAAAGGAATTACCGTACAACTAAGAGAGTTGTCGGAGAAAGATTTTATTATACCAAGCCTGTCATCATGAAGAGCTATGGTGTTATCATTCCTTATATTTATAGATTACTATAAACTGAGTAAATTGACAATCGAAAACGATATCCATAACTCGAAATGGAAGATTTGCTCGATCATTTACAAGGTTTTTGATCCATGGCATAGTTATCATCAACTTCGCATCTGCGAAAAAGGATTATGTATTCCAATCACTACATCCTGTACTTGTAATGAACATTACGAGTTTCATGTTATGACGTTTGGATTGACTTATACACATGTAGTATTCATAAATTTGGTGAATCACGTGTGTAGGCTGTAATTTGATAAATTCATGCTTGTGATCATTAAGGACTATTTGTTTGTTTATAAGAATAAGAATGAGTTAATAATTAATTATAGATTGCCCTGAATTGGCCGAACAATGAAAATCTGTATCTAAAATATTTAACATATGACTTAAGACTTAATATTTTACATGATTTAACCGTGTGATTAATAGATAATGGAATATAAATTGACTCTTTAAAATTTAGAAGTCATTTAAGACTTTGAGTTATACTAAAAAGAAAGTGCAGATATAATTTGACAAATGTTTTAACAAAGAACTTTTGAGGGATTATTCCCTTATAACCAAAACATTTAACTAAACTTCTGTTTAGGGGTAAATGTTTTTGCATACCTTAAGACAACCTAAGAAGGATTGAGGAAACCCATTTAAACCATAACTTGAAATTTGAAACGATATTTTTTTTAGTTTTTTTTACTTTTCAAACTAAGAAAACTTTGACCAAAGTATAAACAAAGGTTTTCGAACATTTACGAATCCTATTAATTATTTTTGATAAATCAACAAAAAAATCGTGTTAATTAAATTCAAATTTATTTTGAACATTTTATATAATTGGTCGAACTAAGAAATTTAAAATTTTTACGTTTACGTTTCATAAAAATTTAATAATTATTATTTAATTAATTGTAATAATTATCGACGCTTTAAACGTCAGATTGAGTAAAACGGATAAAAACGATAGCTGAAACGAAACTGAAACTTAGAAAATATGAAGAAAGGTGAACGTAATTACTGACGCATAATATAGAAAGAATATCTGAGTGAATTGTGGACATGATAATTATATCATCATGAGAGGTGAATATAGATACCGACGCATTATGTAGAAAAGATAAAGAACCAGTTAGGACAGGTTCCTTAATAATGAAGGTGCAAAATAAATTGCCGAATGATATAAAAATAAACCATGCTTATAAGAAGGATAATATAAATAGTGAAAGGTTTCACGGCTAATGTGAACCATTAGAATTGAGAAGCCGACAGCGTTAAATGTTTTAAAGGCCACTTGTGGTTTCCTAAATAAGGAGATTGTGAGATATAGTTATATTGGAATTTGTAAGTATAAGTATTCTATTTATATCATTTATGACTAGAAGTATCTTTGTCTGAAGAAGTTTTACTAATGAAAAATTATGAAGGCAGACATCGCCTCATACATTAGTAAACGTCTAATTATTGCAAAGGTCATCATCTGAATTTGATTCGATTTGGGTCATCGTCGACAGACTGACCAAATCTGCTAATATCATTCTCGTTAATGATAAATGCAAAAGAGTTATGTAAACATAGCGTGCCTGTATCGATCATCTATATCAAGATCCTCGCTTCGCATCGAATTTCTAGAGATTTGCTCAGAAATCATTGAGAACGAACCTTGATGAGAGTACTATGTACCACCCCAAATCGAAGGGACGAGGTAAAGTAACAATACAAGGTAATATAAGTGTTGTTTTGTGTTTGAATGATTGACCTTTGGTAATAAACCGTATAATCGTTTTCCTTTGGAGAGATTATCATTGATAATTATCTTGTTAGGATTGAGATCGAATCTTGTTAGGATCTAAATATTAGATCATCTGTAAGCAGGAGTTGAGATGAAGACACCCGACATACACCCACTGTGAGTTGGACATGTCTTTTAGGTTTAAGGTTTCCTATGATGGCAAACCTAACCTTGCAAAATACCTGACCCGCGAGATCTGAAATGATTGTTGAAATTAGGATTTGATTATTAACTGCCGCTATTGGGCAGAAGGTTATGTGAATATGAAATGTAGATCTTGAAGTGCCAAATGGGTAGCGAAGTTATGCCAAAATTTTTAACCTTGGAAAAATGAATTCATGATCTGACAAATCATGGGATAAAAGTCCCTGTTGTATGGGACCATTGAGATGATATAAAAGATTGGTTTGAAAGGCATATAAGCTGGATCTACCCTAGGACTTCAAAGACTGCGTGAATTATGTTTCGTATATCGAACTTGATGGAATATCTATCAAGTGAGAATCTGATTATTCTTAGTAGAGCTTAGATCGGCGAAAAGTTGCATTCATCAAAAACCCGTGAACATCATGGATAGAGAAAGTAAGTCAACATTAAGCCTGGTCTTATTCCCGTAGTTATGTTTGATGAAACTCGCGTATTATAATGAATTGCACTTGTGAGAAAGGACCAAATGTGGAGGAAATACCCACATGGCTTTAACTCTATAAGAAGCGAGTAGTAAGGTAAGATGATCTTTGAGGACAAAGATCCTGTTTAGGGGTAAATGCTGTGACAATCCGTCAAATTATGGTCAATATTTTATTCTCAATATTTATTTGAAAATTTATTTTATGAACTCAGTTATTTTTGGGAAGAAATTTGGATTTACGTCTTGGAGTAGCATCGACTACGTTTAAACCGGAGGATTCTACGTTACGTGCTCACGTTTACATACACCGTCTTTGGTGACAGTCCGACATTTCAAAAAAATAAATTTGTCCGTGAATATTATTTTGAAGTTTTAAATTTGTGTTGGTTCATAAACTCACAAATTCAAGAAGAAATTAGGACTTATGATTTTATTCTAACGTCCTTTACGACTAAACCGGAAACCCTAGGATTACGTATTTACGTTTTCGAACTCCGTTTTTGATGAGACAATTTTTATTAGATTCGTTTTGTGCCGTTGATTCATAATTTATAAAAACGTTTTTCGTAAAACGACCCGAGGGCACGCAAATCGAGGAAACTAGAATCGAGGAGTACCCGTAAATAAATGGGGATGAGACAAGTGGGACACTTGCCCCACCCCCATCAAAACCGGCCAACACAACACAACTCAACACTTGATGTATCAAGTGTGAGCTAAGATAACTACACTTGTCCCTTTAGCTTATAAGTTAAGCTAACTTTCCACTAACTTCACAAAACCACAAACACAAACCACTATCTCCCATTTCCATACATGCAAAACTAGCTACAACTCTCTCCCCCTCTCTTGGTTATGTCGTCCATATCTCACCTTCAAACACCATTTTGATCAAAAATCAACCATGAAATCCTATGTTATATACACATATGTTGAAGCCCTTATGAAACCCTATTGAATGGTGGTGCTTATAACATCCAAGGAGGAGTTTTCATGAAGTAGTAGGGCTGATTTTCCACAAAGTGTTTATGAATAATGGTTGTTTAGAAGATGGTCATGGTTATTCACAAGTTTCTCCATCAAAAACCATGTTCAAATCACAACCTACATCATCATGGTGGTATAAAGATTGTCCTCCTCATCTTCTTGTTATTTTGATTATGTAAACATGTATTTTATTTCCTATTGTATATGTATATGATGATTATATGATGATAAAAGTATTGTGTGGGGATTTGGTGTTGATAAACATGATTAAAAATGTGAAAAACTATAAAGAACAAGGCTAAAATCTTGCTTAAAAATGTTGGCTGTATAAAACAGTAAATAAACATGTCATGAACTGATAAAATGATGAAGTAGAATCCATTTACAGTAAGCTATATGTCTTGTACACATGTGAGAGTTGGCCATGCAATGGAATCATTGTAATGAGTGAGATATGATCAAAACAAGTTTAAGGTACAAATCTGAGTTCACTGTTTTGGACGATTTTTAGAAAATACTTAGAAGATGATTCAACAGTAGCTATAGTAGAGTTAAATGTAGCACATATCATGTAGTTTATGTGATAAAAATTTGAGCTTCTATCTCCATATAGAACTCTAGATATGGAAGTTTTGGTGAAAGTGAAGTTAAAAATCAGATTTTTGAAATTAAAGTATAATACTATTATATAAGCACTCAAAATTATATAGTATAAAATGTAAAGTTAAAACCCACTAACTCATGAATTTTATTTATATAAATATGTACAATGATAAATAAGTGTACATTTTATAAAAATGGTAACTTGTTGTAGATTTGTAAATCTATGCTTATGATTTTAGAGAGAAAGAGATAGAAAGATGGTGGATTTCACACTTCTAGAGAGAGAAAGTTAAGAACAACTATGTGTAAAATAATGAAACCACACCCTCTCCATCAAAGGAGAGGGTTTATATACCCATGCCTTGTGATGGGCTTGGGCTTACATTGTTGGGCCGGCCTACACATGTTGTAGGCTAGGCTTGGCTTTGTATGTTTAATAAAGATGTCTAGACTACGAGCTACTACTAAGTATATTGTCGGAGTGACCGAATCTTCCTAAATACGTAAAAACGTATTTCTAACAATCTCCCCCTAAGGGAGGTCACTCCAAACAAGGGCGTTACCCAAGTTACAATAATGAAATAAACCTAGCATACTATGCTTGTCTTGAGCTCGTAGTCTTCGTTTTTTTTTTCTTTTTCTTTTCTGGTGAACATGCTGATGTGATCTTTGATATCAGTCTTGAGCATTAATCTCTTGCCTTGATCTTGTGCGTCCATCACTTGTGATCTTCGCCTCTTCGTGACCTCACGTCCCACATACTTATGCCTTAGTAATTCTTGAAAGCTTCATAGTTCGATACAGCGGAAGACTTAACTTTTAGGCTTTCTTGAATTAGATGAGGTATTAAGTGCATAAAGTATAAGCATGCGGGGACGACTTCTTCTCGGATTCCGCAACGCCACCGTCTTCAAATGCCGCAACATAAGTAGACACGAACGAAATGGCTTTGAACATTTCATTCTAAATCGGTAGCATTTTACCTCCGGTCGGTGAAGACCGTTGGACGATATTAGATATCGTACCCGTGACGGATAGTTTCAATTAAGTAACTTCCTGACAGGATTTCACGGGTAAACCCGTTCTCTTTATTCGACCGTCCAAAGCGGACTGCGAACATAAAGAGTGAATCATTTGGATAAAGATATCCGCATGATTTGAAGCCGTCAATTCATGTTCCTGGAACAAGTGAAATTCAATTAAGAACCGCACCATCGTTGCTTTCCAGTTGTCACGAGCTTGATTCGTATAGAATCTTGCAAGTTACCTACCAAGTGCTGTTTGAGGTTAACACTAGAAGGATTTCCACTCATCACTGTGAACACTAAGGTATCACTCTGAGTGTTCTGGCAAGATCACAAAGATATTGCGTAGAGGCCTGGAACGTGTTTAAATTCAATTAAGAATTAAACAGCTGTTGCTTTCCAGTTATCACAAGTTTGATTCATAAAGAATCGCACAAGTCACCTACCATGAGCTTTTTGATGTTCGCTCAAGAAGGATTTCCATCTTCATTGTAAATACTTTCGTATTACTCGGATGTTCAGGCAAGATCATGAAGATTTTGCGTAGGACTCTTAAAATCTTTCTTACTTTTCACAGTGTGTGAAGAAGCAAGGAAATATGAAAGTGTGTCCTAATGAGATATTTGATGATCTCAAATGGCTCTAGACTCGATCGTGCACTTTGGATTTTAGTGATCGGAGGCTGGAGAGGAGTGCCACCTTTTCAATACCAATTTATTCGGAGTGAATAAATCAATAGATAATGCGTTGTCTCCGTGTGATTAAAACAAATACCTTTTGAGAGATATCTGAGTTAGCTGGGATGGGTTGTGCATTGCATCACTGGGTCCATGATGTCTGTCTTCAATATCAAGAATCATTAAAATGATCTCAATAGCATATGTATTGACCCGGTTTCTGCCTAAAGTTGTAAGGAGGGCTTCTTTCTTTACACCCTTTATCTTTACAATTCTTTTTCATTCTTCAACCCCTTCAATGCTTACCAATACGTCATAACTAGCACCTTGTTGTGATTGTTCCAGTGCTAACTTAAGTACTTGGTCGGCATTCAGCTATGTTCACAATCTTTCTCCATCTTTCCTAAGGACTACTATTTCTAGCTATGGAATGTCCTTGGGAAGATTCCTCCGGTTCTGGAAGAATCATTGGACTTAACCTGTCCTACCATCCTTATGTCACCACAATCTTCATCGTCGTGAAATAAATGGGTTTTGGGTAAGTATATGTCACCATGAAAATCCATTTTGATATAGCAAATCCATTTTGCTCCCCCTTAACATATGCCACGATATTCGAAAACATTTCGCACATGTTGGGATGAGCCAGCACATTAAGTCAAACTATTTGTGATAATATCCCATATTAAATCACATTTTCTCCCCCATATTAAAAATCTTAACCCAATCGATGTTTTTAATATCAATTGATTTAATGAAGTTTTAACAAAAGTTTTGGGAAGAAAAATGCAAGTCCATTTTATCTTCATGATATCAAAAGCATGAGATATGATATCGATTTGTAAGATGATCACATATTCACCATATTAAAAAGAATTGACAAGGTTGGACCTGATAGATGAGAACATCATATGATAAGATTAAATGGTTCTTGTCAGCATATGTTGGTCGCCTCATCATGTCTGAAGTCATCTCTTGACACCTCATGTACGATTGGTATTGTTGTCTTGACACCAACTTGTGAACTTGGCACGTTCGGCATCGAAGATTCTGAATGCTTGACAGTTGCTCCCCCTCAATTGTTGACCCGTGTTCTATCGAAAGAGCTGTAGTCGTTGGTTGAGTAGTTGCATCGTCGAGTATGTAGATACCAATTGTAGATAGCATGGTTGTAGAGATGATAGCTTCATAAAAACAAGACTTCTCTTGTTTTAACAAATAAATGCACTGAAACGTACATATATTTGTGTTAGACCAAGTTATAAAGTAAACTTGATCCCTTACAAGGTTTTAAAGTAAACCTTGCCCGAGAAAATTAATTCCCGTTGTTAGCCAAAGCTTTCATGAGAAATACTTGACTTTAATGTGAAAACCGGGTTGCAGTCTGAAATAACTACAAGCCATAAGGGCATGTTTTATGAAATATTTACAACTTTTGTACGAACTCTATTTATGGCGCCGTGTCGATATTAATCAACATTTCTAAGGCCGTAAATATTATCGTACCAAAAGACATGCCTTAGAAAAATAAAGTAAAAATATTTTTGGATTTTTCTAGATTTTTCAATTTTTATGGTTTTTATATGGTTTTATATTTTTGTATTTTGCTTTTGAGGATAAAAATATAAACAATATATACAAATGATCACCAAGGATACGGAGAATAGTTTTACCACCACTATTCTTTCGCTTCATCTGCTAACTCCTTAAGAGTCTCAGGCGAGAAGGTTCTCATTCCTAGCTTGTCGGCCAAAAATTCAATTCGAGCGTGATCTAAAGCCTTTGTGAAAATATCCGCCAATTGATACTCAGATCGGACAAAGTAAAGCTCGATTACTCCATTTTCCACTTGCTCCTTGATGAAGTGGTAGCGAATGTCAATATGCTTCGACCGGGAGAATTGAACGTTGTTGCAGCATAAGGCAATTGCACTCTTGTTGTCACAGTACATCGGAATCTTGTTGAAACCTAGACCATAGTCGGTTAATTGTGATCTCATCCAAAGAATTTGAGCACAGCAACCGGACATAGCTATGTATTCTGCTTCCGTACTTGAAATTGCAGCGCTTTTCTGCCTTTTCGATGCCCAACTGATTAGACGATCTCCTAGTAGTTGCAAAGTTCCACTCGTGCTACGCCTGGTATCTTGACAACCCGCGTGATCCGCATCTGCATATGCCATTAGTGCAATAGAAGAGTCCTTCGAATACCAAAGTCCCCGATTAATGGTTCCTTTAAGATATCGAAAGATCCTTTTAACAGTAGCTAAGTGTAACTCAGTAGGCCTAGTTTGATACCTGACACACATACATATAGCAAACTGAAGATCAAGGCGACTGGCTGTGATATACAGAAGAGTACCGATCATTCCACGATAAAGTGTCGGATCAACGGCAACTCCATGTGGATCTGCATCAAGCTTAGTTTTCTCCACCATTGGAGTGTCCACGGGGTCGCAAGATTCCATCTTATATTTCTTAAGCGATTCAAGGGCATACTTGGATTGATTGATAAAGATGCCTCTGGGACTCTGAGATATCTGAAGACCTAAGAAGAATGATACCTTGCCCATCATTGACATCTTAAACTTGGAAGACATGAGTGTCCCAAACTCATCCGATAAGGTTTGGGTCGAGGCTACAAATATAATATCATCAACATATATTTGTACCATAATCATATCTTTACCTCGTTTCTGAATGAACAGCGTAGGATCCACCTTGCCTTTAGCGAAGCCTTGCGTAATGAGGAATTGTGACAAAAGATCATACCATGCGCGAGGAGCTTGCTTCAACCCATAGAGAGCCTTCTTAAGCTTGTACACATGATTAGGATAATTAGGATTCACAAAACCATCCGGTTGTTGAACATAGACCTCTTCCTTGAGTTCACCATTAAGAAATGCCGTCTTCACATCCATCTGATAGACGATCATATTCATATGGGCTGCATAAGCAAGGAATAGTCTAATAGCTTCCAAACGGGCAACAGGTGCAAAGGATTCCATAAAGTCGACGCCCAATAATTGCTTGTATCCACGAGCTACTAGTCGAGCTTTGTTTTTCAATATTCCGCCTAACTCATCGAGTTTCACCTTGTAAACCCATTTCAAAGTGAGTAACTGCACTTGATCCGGGCATGGGACAAGTTCCCAAACATCAAGACGTATGAATTCGTTAAGTTCTTCTTGCATAGCTTCTATCCAACAGGATTGAGTAAAAGCTTGTTGCCATGTCATAGGTTCAACTTCAGTGAGAAAAGCATCAAAGTGACAAAACATTGCACTTTCTTGTAACTGACTTCGTGTGGATACCAGACGATTAGGGTCACCAATAATAGAATCTATAGGATGATCCTTTGTCCACTTGCTGTCATGTTCACGAATCCGTGGATTGGAGTAAACTGTAGAAGGAGCTTCCTCTGAGGTGGACGACCCGGCTTGATTAGGGTCGGGAATAGATACACCAAAGAATGGAAGTTCACGCATTTGAGCGAATTCCAAATCGTGATCATCATCATCCTCTTCATCATCAATAGGCATGACATGGGTAGTTGAAACATGTGTTGGTTGAGAATTACTTGTTGAAGGTATATCTTGACCAATTGTTGGTGCAGATGTGTCTGATTGTGCTTCGGTTGCTGGAGCGACAACTTCGGTTACCGGAGCTATTACCTCAGGTTCTGGAGCAACAATACTTGGAGGAGTAAAGAATTCATCAAAGAACGGTTGAAACAACGTATCCCATTCAGTCCTAGTAGGTGGTATAAATGATGATGAAGTAGGGTTGTTTGGGACAAGACCAGAGCTAATGTTACTGGGTCCCATTTCATGAAGTGCGGGTTCAGAGCTGCTTTGCTCAGAAGCCATTACCGAAAAATGATTTTTACCGAAAAATTAACGTTTTTGTTAAATAAAACTTAGACGGTTGGACCCGTCTAATGTAAACTTTATAAAACTTATATACTGATATATAAACATGTATAACAAGTAAAAACTGATAAGACCCGAACTATAGGACATACGGACGTTAACGGACTAAATTAACGTTATTGGACTAATAATACAACAAAAATGGACTAAAAACACTTATAAACTTATTTATTGGAATTAACCCTTTTAGGCCCAACTTGTAAAGTGTAGATACTGATAATATAAGTATAACAAGGATTAATACAAGTTAAGAACTTAGAATAGGCTTATTGGACCTAAAACACGTAAATAGGTAAAACGAGAAAACTAGTATAAAAGTTATCGACACATAACACAAAAATGAGTAAATGAGGATATGTAAACCCACTTGATCATCATATATATAAAATCATCATATGTATACATAAATTGTTATTTTTATAAAGTCATTGGACAAACGTCTAAGACCGATTATTATTTGTCTAGGTTTCCGTGATTGAAGCACGTACTGTACGTCCGAATTGCCGATAATGTGATACCCTAGAACCGAGGTCACTAACATTACCCTAAATTACGCTTATTTTTGAAATTTTTAATAAATTTTAATTGCTATAGATTTTAGTATTTTGGTTGAAACCGATGTTCGAGGTTATAATTTTGACGATTGACGATTTAAGAAGGACGATGACGAATACGATCCCGATGGATGCCCAAATTTCTAAAATTAGTGTCGTTTTATCGATATTGTAGTTTTTCGAGAATTTTACTTACGGTTCGTGTTAAGTCGAGTCGGGTGAGTTTTATTGCTTTCCGGGTACATTTAATGTGTCCTAAAAGTATTTGGAGTGTTTGGGATGATTCTCGACTCCCGTAAAATTTTCTTAAATGACTAGTAAGTCAATCCCGTAAAGTTTTAGAGTCGTTTTTACTTGAGGCCAAAAGAAAGCTTAAATTGCACCTTTGGTCCCTCCCATTTCACAAAAAGGGAACAAACATACACACACATAACATTTCAAAGAAAAAAAAATCAAACCCACCCTTTTGCTCTCTCTAGGCCGACGGCCAAACACACCACCACCACCACCACTTCAATTTTTCTTGGGTTTTGATTAATTCCAACCAAAGACCACCTTCTAAAATCCTTTAGTAAGTGTTAATACATGGTTAATTCCAACATGCATTAACAAAAATTTTTCTAAAAATTAAAGATTTTTCAAAAGTTCATTTGGATGTTAATTGGGCATTTGCATGTTAAATTCATGTTAGAATGATGATAGAACACCAAACAAATCAACCAAAATCAATTTGGTTGATGGTTTTTGATCACCCAAACCCCACGGCTCAAAGGGGGGTGTTTGGGGATCATGGTGGTTAATGTTTTGATGTTTGATTTTGTGTTTAATCATATGTTTACATGTTTTTAGATGGGTATATCCAATTGCATGTTTTTTTTATGATTTGGTTTTATGAGGATACTGATCAATAGGGGTTTAGGACTGAAAATGATGTTTGGATATGATTAGGAGTACTTAGGATTATGTCTAGTGTTGGTAAATGGGTTTGAAAACGAGCGTTGGTATAATTTTGGTATATGTAATTTTAGGCAGAAAGTTTGATGTGTTTTCGTAAAAATTATTTTGAAAACAGGTCTTGTGATTAGGATAGAGTTGTAGAGCATCTTCTTAGCTTCGATTTGGTATAAGATAGAGCTTACGACTCCTAACGAGTCAAAAGTTACGACGTTTTTAAATTCGTGTACCGGGAGATGAAAACCGTCATAATCCGAAATTATACTTGGTTTTAGGTCAAATCCCGGGGACTATAGGTTTAGTTTGGTAAATGTTCAAGGGTTTAATTTTGGTCTCAAACCTGCACATTTGAGTCTATTATAAGACTTAGGTGTCAAATGGGTCAATGGAGTATTTTAAACGGGTCAAATGAGTCCGACTTGGTCAAAGTACAATTTCAGTCCGAAAAATGTAGTTTTGGAAAAGTGTTGAATAACGAGTCGTAAAAGCGAAAACTTTTGTTGGGATTAAATATGTGTTTTCTACATGTCTTAAAGTATTTTTGGGAATTTTCTCAAATTTTATAAAAAGGGTTAAGTATAGTAAAACAGTCCGTACTTTCGGTAAGTATCGGCGAAAATGTGTAAAAATGGTTAACGTTAATAATAAGGAAAAATGGTATAAAACGAGTAACACTTGTTTGTTTTGTTTTGGCGTGAGTTGTAATTATCACAAGTGACTAATATGTATGTATTTTATACAGTACCATAAGGTTTATAAATGAGATTACTCATTACGCGTTATTTGGTTTGATAGGTGTTGATTTACCCGGGCATCCTCATCGTCGTCAGTAACCGTCACTCGAACTATCGACTACTTGTTATATAAGGTGCGAATTTATAGCCTCGCTTATTATTATTTCAAACTGTTTTACCCGCGAGGGAAATGCATGCTAGTTTTCAAAATGAACATATGTCATGAATGATTGTTGGACCCGAATGTTGCCTTGAAATTGTGTTGAGTACCTAGTTGCAAAAGGCCCTAAATTCATGAACTATTAACTATTGTTTAGTCCTAGTGTGGATTAGAAATAGCCGCTTATACAAAGTGATAGTACTATGGGGTTGACTACCCTATCCGAGACGAGGGCTAGTACGTTGATACCCCTGCGGACGGATAATTTGTGATAAGAGATAAGGTATAATTGCAACTGATGCCTTAGTAGGGGCACTGGTTTCATCTGAATCACGCCGGTAATTATTACGCGGGTGATTGAGTTAACGGTTTAGTGTCATGAGCTTAAACACAATTGTAAGTACCTTGAATATAGATTGTTTGATCGACAAGTCTATGAATGATCGTGAATGGTTTTTATTTCACATATGTTCAAAATGAATTGTAAAATCTATGAATTCCACTCAACATTTTCGTTGACTAAATTTAGCATGTGTTTCAGGTAACCGCTGAAGTGTAGCATGGAGCGTGCATTGGATGGATGTTGTGTGTGGAGCTTGGAGTCTACTTGTTTTTCCTCCCGTTATTACTTAAACATTTTTAACTTTATGTCATGTTGTTGTGAAAACTGTAACTTTTGGGGTTGAGATTCATGGGGACCGAAACGCAAAAACTCTGTTGTATCAATTGGGGTTGGAAAACCGTAGACATGTAACTTTTCAACAATTTTTAATTCAAGTTTGAATTTGACGTCTCTTTGGAGTCGTTCGATATATCTTGTGTGCGATGATAACTGCCTAACACCCAAATGTTGTAGTTCCGCTGCGCATAGCATTTGGTGGGGTGTTAGAGATTGGTAATCAGAGCCATGAGTTATAGAGAAGTAGGTCGTTTTGAAAATTCCTAAACTATAACTTTTGGTGTCGTAAGAAATTGTCCAAGCGCACACAACTATCCTGCATGGCTCCGGTAAGGTTTATTTTTGTATTCATGGCATTTGACGTATACTTTTGAGTTGAAGTATATATGTGGGTATTTATTATGTAAATATGGAAATTACTATATGTAAACGTTGAAATTATACGTGGAGTACCCGACACCGTAATTTTTGTATTACTTATGCATGAGCATCATATTATCGCATTTTGGGCATATGTACCACCTTTGCATTGCATTTGCATGCATGTATTTATAAATATTGTATAGTTATCTTACGTACCCTCCAAAATTCTCTGTTATTGCAGGAATGGCCGAGGTACCGCCGAACGGTAATGGGGACGATTATGTCGTAGGTCACGAAGGGGGAAATGTGGGAACAGCTGCTGAAGGACAGACCGAGGCGAACAATGTGCAAGCCCAGGACCTTGACCAAAGGAGAACTATTTACCCACAACGTACTTCTCATCTGGTTGGTGTGCCAGGTATCCCCAGGAGATCCGAAGCTGCAGCGAGCGCAAATTTTCTTCATCAGGGCATCTCAAGAGTTTTCTGTCCCGGACCAAGAGTTTATCATGACGTACGGCGTGTTGTGAGAAGATTTGATGAATCGATGTGCGAGCGGTACATAGTGGAATCAAGGGTAATCAACAGATTCGACGAGAATGAAAGAGCACACCAAAGATTATTGGCAAGAACTTCAAGGATTGAGTATGATGGAAATGCAAACAAGAGTGATATCAACAGTCTAAGATCGATGATCGCGAACTTGAGCGCCAGTCTTGATCGAGTTAGGGAAGATCAAGCGAGATTGTCTAGGATGCAGATTTGGGAGCATCGAGTGAGAGCATCATTGCCCCCAGATTGGAGATTTGTGGACGACTTGGAAATGGAAGCTAATGACTTCATGATCCAGCCACCTGCCAGAGGTGCTTGTATCACTGTGGGAAATCATGTAGCGGTTGAGTGTGGGTCTACGTCAGGGACGAAGAAGGCGACTGAATGTGGGCCGAACGACAAAGGAAATAGGAAGATGGATGAAGTGGACGAGGAAGATAGCGACGAGGAACCCGAGGAAGATGATGATGAACCGCCATCCAAGAGGCCGTGTGGATCACCACATGCCTAGTTGCTTGTCTTGTATTTTATCTTTGATCGTTGTAATAGAACTGTTTTAGACTTTTGTATGATGGCATTGTGACGAAAAACTTGAGGACTTAAGTTTTATGGTGAATGGTTGTAGTGGCAATACTTGTCACAATTTTGGTTGATTATCAATACAATCCATGTTTACCTTTCATGATCTGTGATATGTCTTTAATTTGATCTTTTGTGATGTGAATTGATGAATATTAGTAACTTTGTAGTGATGTGTCGTTGTATTTATATTATGTTTTGAAAGAGAAATCCATCTTAATCTTGATGTGTATACTTACATTGTTTTTCTATTTTCCCTGTCTTTGCAGAGAGGTGTATTTGATAACGCACCATGCCTCCAAAACTAACCGCCGACCGTGTGAACACGATGATTCAGGAAGCCATTACGAATGCGCTAGAAGCAGATCGAGCAGGGAGGAACCCAGACCAGGGCAGAAATGTGGGGAGACAGACAGCCCCAAGAGAATGTACTTACTCTAGTTTCATAAAATGTGGTCCCACGCAATTTCGTGTAACTAGTGGAGCTCTAGAACTCAGGAGATGGTTAGAAAAGGTCGAAAGTACTTTCGAGATTAGTGGTTGTTCATAAGCGAACAAGGTCAAGTTTGCGGCTGCTACTTTTCTTGACGATGCATTGAGTTGGTGGAACACCCAAGTAGCCACTATTGGGTTAGCAGTAGCGAATGCAAGAACATGGACTGCTACTAAAGCTCTTTTGACCACAAAGTTCTGTCCTGAAGAGGAGTTAGGTCAATTGGAAGATGAGTTGAGGCACCTGACTTTGAAAAACAATGATATCACTGCTTACACCAGGAGGTTTAATGAATTAAGCCTTTTGTGTCCAGATACCTTTGCCGATGATAACAAGAAGATGAAACAGTACATCAACGGTCTGTCCAGTAATATCAAGGGTGAGACGACTTCGTCTAAACCTGGGTCGTTTGATGAAGCGGTCCAGATGGCTCACGCGTTGATGGATGTCAAACTCCAAGACAAGAAGAACTTCATTGCTGAAGGAAATAAGAGGAAGTGGGAGGCGGCGCAGAGCAATCAATCCCAGGGTCAAAGCCGAGGTGGAAACCGAAACAACAATGGTCAGAACAGCAATCAGCAGTTCAACCAGCGAAGGAATGAAGGGATGAGAGCTGTGACAAACCCCAGAGGAGCGAAGGTGAATCCCCACTGTGGTCGATGCAACTTGTACCATGTAGGGAGTTGCCCGCCTGCGTGCGGAAAATGTGGAAAAGCGGGTCACAGGATGTCTGATTGCCGAACAAAGGGGGTAGCCACTGGGGCGAATGCTACGAGAGTGATGGGTTGTTTTGGATGTGGAGAAAGAGGCCATAAGCAAGGAA
Source organism: Glebionis coronaria (assembly GCA_025667525.1). NCBI lineage: Eukaryota > Viridiplantae > Streptophyta > Magnoliopsida > Asterales > Asteraceae > Glebionis > Glebionis coronaria. The sequence continues at coordinate 271,997,084 of CM046881.1, forward strand.
ATTGCCCGAAGGCAGGAAACAAGCAAGGAGGTAACAATGCTGCTGCCGTGTATCAAGTAGGGACGGCTGATAAACCACAGGGTCCTAACGTGGTTACCGGTACGTTTTTGCTAGACGCTTGTTATGCTAGTATTTTTTTTTATTCTGGTTCCGACAAGAGTTTCGTAGATGTTAAATTTAGTCATCATATCGATAGAAAACCGGTATTGTTAGCGACTAGTTATAACATGGAGTTAGCCAATGGGAAAATCGTTAGTACGAATTCGATACTGAAAGGGTGTACCTTGAAGTTAGGAAATTACGCTTTTGAAATCGACTTAATGCCTATAGAGCTAGGATCGTTTGATGTGATCGTGGGAATGGATTGGCTGATGGCGCACAGTGCTGTGATCGTCTGTGGAGAGAGGTTAGTTCAGATCCCGTTGAGGAATAAAGTCTTGACTGTGAAGGGAGACGAATGCACTTCTCGTTTGAAAGTGATTTCTTGTTTGAAAATGATGAAGTATGTAGAAAATGGATGCGATGTTTTTTTGGCACAAGTTTCGAGTGATGGTGATTTAGAGACGAGGATTGAAGAGGTACCTGTAATCTGCGAATATCCGGAAGTTTTTCCAGACGAGTTGCCGGGTTTACCACCCACCCGTGAGGTCGAGTTTCGAATCGATTTGGTGCCGGGAGCTGCGCCGGTTGCGCGTGCACCTTATCGATTAGCACCATCCGAGTTAAAGGAGTTATCAGATCAACTGAAGGAGTTGATGGATAAAGGATTTATTAGGCCGAGCTCATCACCATGGGGAGCGCCAGTGTTGTTTGTGAAGAAGAAAGATGGGTCATTTCGGATGTGTATTGACTGTAGAGAACTCAACAAGCTGACGGTTAAGAATCGGTATCCATTACCGAGGATTGACGATTTGTTTGATCAACTGCAAGGTTCCTGTGTATACTCAAAGATCGACTTGAGATCAGGGTATCATCAACTGCGTGTGAGAGAGGAGGATATTCCTGTAACTGCTTTTCGTACGCGGTATGGACACTTCGAATTTCGAGTGATGCCGTTTGGGTTGACAAACGCGCCTGCTGTATTCATGGACCTTATGAATCGCGTATGCAAGCCGTATCTAGATAAGTTTGTCATTGTTTTTATTGATGATATTCTTATTTACTCTAAGAGTAAGGAAGAGCACGAGAAGCACCTGAGAAAGATATTGGATCTGCTGAAGAGAGAGAAGTTGTATGCGAAGTTCTCTAAGTGTGAGTTTTGGTTAGAGTCTGTGCAATTCCTTGGTCACGTAATTGATAGCAAATGAGTTCGCGTGGATCCTGCCAAGGTCGAAGCGATCAGGGAATGGTCGGCACCGACAACGCCGACTGAAGTTCGACAATTCCTTGGTTTAGCTGGGTATTATCGGAGATTCATTGAAGGATTTTCGTTGATTGCGAAGCCATTGACAAAGCTTACCGAAAAGAATAGGGTGTATGAATGGGGAGATGAGGAATAATTCGCTTTCAAAACGCTCAAGGACAAGTTATGTTCCGCACCGATATTGTCATTACCTGAAGGAACCGAAGACTTTGTAGTGTATTGTGACGCATCTCATAAGGGTTATGGAGCTGTGTTGATGCAGCGCGAGAAGGTGATTGCTTACGCGTCGAGACAACTGAGGAAGAATGAGGAGAACTACACGACGCACGATTTGGAATTAGGAGCTGTAGTTTTTGTGTTGAAATTGTGGAGACATTATTTGTATGGGATGAAGTGTGTTGTATTCACTGACCACAAGAGTTTGCAGCACATTTTAGATCAAAAGGAGTTGAATATGCGACAGAGACGATGGGTAGAATTACTGAGTGACTATGACTGTGAAATTCGCTACCATCCTGGCAAGGCGAATGTTGTAGCGGATGCACTTAGTAGGAAGGATCGAGAGAAACCTTTGAGAGTCAGAGCATTGGTGATGACTGAGAGTGTTGATTTAACCGAAACTATACTGAAGGCTCAAGAGAGGGGATTAATGAAAGTGAATGTTGATGCTGAGAACTTGGGAAGAATGTTGAAACCTCTTTTTGTGGTTAGGTCAGACGGACTGAGATATTTCGAGAATCGGATTTGGTTACCGTTGTGTCCATCCGAGGAAGGAAAGCCTGGAGTACGAGATTTGGTTATGAACGAGTCCCATAAGTCGAAGTACTTGATACATCCTGGATCAGATAAAATGTATCATGATCTGAAGAAATTTTATTGGTGGCCGAATATGAAGGCGGATATTGCTCGTTACATTAGTAAGTGTTTGACTTGTGCGAAGGTTAAAGCAGAACATAAGAAGCCGTCTGGGTTGTTGGTACAACCAGAGATCCCAGAATAGAAATGGGAGAAAATCGCTATGGATTTCGTGACGGGTTTACCCAGAACTCCTAGTGGATGTGATATGATTTGGGTAATAGTGGATAGATTGACGAAATCTGCTCATTTCTTACCTATGAAGAAGACGGACATTATGGAAAAAGCTGGCCAGTGTGTACGTGAAGGAGATCGTTGGCAGACATGGAGTACCGTTATCCATCATTTCGGATCGCGATAGTAGGTTTACTTCAGAATTTTGGAAATCGCTTCAACGTGCGATGGGCACTGAATTGAATTTAAGTACGGCTTATCACCCGGAGACTGACGGCCAGAGTGAACGGACTATTCAGACGATGGAGGACATGCTCCGAGCATGCGTGATTGATTTTGGAGGAAGTTGGGAACGCCACTTGCCTTTAGTGGAGTTTTCGTATAATAATAGTTATCATGCGAGCATCAAGGCTGCACCGTTCGAAGCGTTGTATGGAAGGAAGTGTAGATCGCCTGTGTGTTGGAATGAAGTAGGAGAAAGTCAATTGACTGGACCCGAAATGGTTTTAGAGACGACCGAGAAGATTGTGCAAATCAAGAACCGACTACTTGCTGCGAGAAGCTGACAGAAGAGTTATGCCGATAACAGAAGAAAACCGTTTGAATTTGAAGTCGGATATATGGTTATGCTTAAGGTTTCGCCGTGGAAGGGTGTAATTCGTTTTGGGAAGAAAGGAAAGTTGAGTCCGAGGTATATTGGACCATTTAAGATCGTTAAGCGAATTGGACCAGTAGCGTATAAGTTAGAGTTGCCGAGCGAGCTTAGTGCTATTCACGTATCGAACTTGAAGAAGAGTTTGGCGGATAAGGAATTGGTGATTCCTTTGGACGAGATTCAGCTGGACGACAAAATGCATTTTGTGGAAGAACCCGTGGAAATTATGGACCGAGAGGTCAAGAGACTGAAGCGAAGTAGGATTCCCATTGTGAAGGTTCGATGGAATTCTAGGCGTGGACCGGAATACACTTGGGAACGTGAGGACTTTTTCAAGGAAAGGTATCCTCATCTGTTCCAGCGGCACGAAATGTGAGTATAAGAAGAGGCGAGCGCCGGGACGTCGCTCTCTTTAAGGAGGGGTGGATGTGATACCCTAGAACCGAGGTCACTAACATTACCCTAAATTACGCTTATTTTTGAAATTTTTAATAAATTTTAATTGCTATATATTTTAGTATTTTGGTTGAAACCGATGTTCGAGGTTATAATTTTGACGATTGACGATTTAAGATGGACGATGACGAATACGATCCCGATGGATGCCCAAATTTCTAAAATTATTGTCGTTTTATCGATATTGTAATTTTTCGAGAATTTTCCTTACGGTTCGTGTTAAGTCGAGTCGGGTGAGTTTTATTGCTTTCCGGGTACATTTAAAGTGTCCTAAAAGTATTTTGGAGTGTTTGGGATGATTCCCGACTCCCGTAAAATTTTCTAAAATGACTAGTAAGTCAATCCCGTAAAGTTTTAGAGTCGTTTTTACTTGAGGCCAAAAGAAAGCTTAAATTGCACCTTTGGTCCCTCCCATTTCACAAAAAGGGAACAAACATACACACACATAACATTTCAAAGAAAAAAAAATCAAACCCACCCTTTTGCTCTCTCTAGGCCGACGGCCAAACACACCACCACCACCACCACTTCAATTTTTCTTAGGTTTTGATTAATTCCAATCGAAGACCACCTTCTAAAATCCTTTAGTAAGTGTTAATCCATGGTTAATTCCAACACGCATTAACAAAAATTTTTCCAAAAATTAAAGATTTTTCAAAAGTTCATTTGGATGTTAATTGGGCATTTGCATGTTAAATTCATGTTAGAATGATGATAGAACACCAAAAAAATCAACCAAAATCAATTTGGTTGATGGATTTTGGTCACCCAAACCCCACGGCTCAAAGGGGGGTGTTTGGGGATCATGGTGGTTAATGTTTTGATGTTTGATTTTGTGTTTAATCATATGTTTACATGTTTTTAGATGGGTATATCCAATTGCATGTTTGTTTTTATGATTTGGTTTTATGAGGATATTGATCAATAGGGGTTTAGGACTGAAAATGATGTTGGTATGATTTTGGTATAGGTAATTTTAGGCAGAAAGTTTGAGGTGTTTTCGTAAATATTATTTTGAAAACAGGTCTTGTGATTAGGATATAGTTGTAGAGCATCTTCTTAGCTTTGATTTGGTATAAGATAGAGCTTACGACTCCTAACGAGTCAAAAGTTACGACCTTTTGAAATTCGTGTACCGGGAGATGAAAACCGTCATAATCCGAAATTATGCTTGGTTTTAGGTCAAATCCCGGGGACTATAGGTTTAGTTTGGTAAATGGTAAAGGGTTGAATTTTGGTCTCAAACCTGCACATTTGAGTCTATTATAATACTTAGTTGTCAAATGGGTCAATGGAGTATTTTAAACGGGTCAAATGAGTCCGACTTGGTCAAAGTACAATTTCAGTCCGAAAAATGTAGTTTTGGAAAAGTGTTGAATAACTAGTCGTAAAAGCGAAAACTTTTGTTGGGATTAAATATGTGTTTTCTACAGGTCTTAAAGTATTTTTGGGAATTTTCTCAAATTTTATAAAAAGGGTTAAGTATAGTAAAACAGTCCGTACTTTCTGTAAGTATCGGCGAAAATGTGTAAAAATGGTTAACGTTAATAATAAGGACAAATGGTATAAAACGAGTAACACTTGTTTGTTTTGTTTTGGCGTGAGTTGTAATTATCACAAGTGACTAATATTTATGTATTTTATACAGTACCATAAGGTTTATAAATGAGATTACTCATTACGAGTTATTTGGTTTGATAGGTGTTGATTTACCCGGGCATCCTCATCGTCGTCAGTAACCGTCACTCGAACTATCGACTACTTGTTATATAAGGTGTGAATTTATAGCCTCGCTTATTATTATTTCAAACTGTTTTACCCGCGAGGGGAATGCATGCTAGTTTTCAAAATGATCATATGTCATGAATGATTGTTGGACCCGAATGTTGCCTTGAAATTGTGTTGAGTACCTAGTTGCAAAAGGCCCTAAATTCATGAACTATTAACTATTGTTTAGTCCTAGCGTGGATTAGAAATAGCCGCTTATACAAAGTGATAGTACTATGGGGTTGACTACCCTATCCGAGACGAGGGCTAGTACGTTGATACCCCCTGCGGACGGATAATTTGTGATAAGAGATAAGGTATAATTGCAACTGATGCCTTAGTAGGGGCACTGGTTTCATCTGAATCACGCCAGTAATTATTACGCGGGTGATTGAGTTAACGGTTTAGTGTCATGAGCTTAAACACAATTGTCAGTACCTTGAATATAGATTGTTTGATCGACAAGTCTATGAATGATCGTGAATGGTTTTTATTTCACATATGTTCAAAATGAATTGTAAAACCTATGAATTCCACTCAACATTTTCGTTGACCAAATTTAGCATGTGTTTCAGGTAACCGCTGAAGTGTAGCATGGAGCGTGCATTGGATGGATGTTGTGTGTGGAGCTTGGAGTCTACTTGTTTTTCCTCCCGTTATTACTTAAACATTTTTAACTTTATGTCATGTTGTTGTGAAAACTGTAACTTTTGGGGTTGAGATTCATGGGGACCGAAGCGCAAAAACTCTGTTGTATCAATTGGGGTTGGAAAACCGTAGACATGTAACTTTACAACAATTTTTAATTTAAGTTTGAATTTGACGTCTCTTTGGAGTCGTTCGATATATCTTGTGTGCGATGATAACTGCCTAGCACCCAAATGTTGTAGTTCCGCTGCGCATAGCATTTGGTGGGGTGTTAGAGATAACCCGCCTTCCCACATCAACGTGAGTTCATAGCCTCACACTCTTTTAAATGTTTTTATAAATGTTTTATAAACCCGCGAGGGAGATAACATGTTATTTTTTATAAAATAGGACACCATTTGTCCCGATTATTTGTTTATTGATTTGGACCCGAATGATTGTATGACCCGATTGTATGACCCGATAAATGATTAAAGGACCCGATAAATGAAATAAAATGGATTATTAAAGTTAGGTTATGTCACTAAAAGTCCCATTAGCATGAATTGTGAACTACCGGGATTTGGTAGACGCTTATGCATTTAATAGTACTATTTGGGGACGATCACCCCAGTTCGCGCCTTGACGGTTGATCCCCGTCGTGCCACATTGATTGGTAAGCAAATTTATGTATGAGAAGATTTCCATAGCGTGACCTTTGTGAAGACACGCTACTTTAGATGGGCAAATTTGGTATCGGGTTAGCTACCCGTTGTTGGTTTAGTAAGGTAACAATGTCATGCGGCTTATAATAATCCAATCACCGAAATACTAATAGACACACCGAATTACGATGTATTGCCTGACTAGCAATACAGGGTCATGCTATTGATATTATGTTTGTATTTTGGTTTTCATAACCATATTCATATAACGGTTTTTATTTTCATACAACGTTGTAAGATGTATTGTATGATATTTTTGCGACATTGGCTCGTATAATGATTTTTAAGGCAAATGCCTATATTATGATTTTCGATAAGGATTTGTATAAAACGACTTTGGCTATTTTATGGCCTATTAAAATGATTTGTACAAAATGACTTTCAGTAATATTATACTGATAATTATATTGATGGATTTTATTAAACTCTATGAATTCACTCGGCGTTATCGCTGACCTTTTCTTTTGACATGTTTTATCTCAGGTAATTGAAGGTAATTCTAGGGAAGACGACAAGAATTCATGGCCCGCACTTAAACAATATTTTCCATTCAAATACTTTGTAAAACCTTGTATGAAATAATATGACTTGGGACCGATGTAACTTTGATATTTATGAATGGAAATACTTTATTAATAAACGACGTGATTTTTATGCGTTGTCTATGATGTGAGTAATGTGCTATCCCGTAACACCAACGAGTCTTCCGCTGTATTGAGTTGTATAAATTTGGGGGTGTTAGAATGGGACTTTAAGTGACATAACCTAACTACTAATAATCCTTTTTGTCTCGTTTATAGGGTCATAGCATCATTCGAGTCCATATCATTTAGCATACCATCGGGACTACTTGTGTTCTATTTTTATCAAAAATCTAGCATGTTATCTCCCTCGCGGGTTTACAAATCATTTTATAAAACATTTAAAAGAGTGTGAGGCTATGAACTCACGTTGATAATGAAAGGCGGATTATCGACTACGGGCGTGCTTCGGTCACGGAAACCTATATAAATAATAATCGGTCTTAGACTCTTGTCCAATGAATTTTATCAAAATAACAATATACATATGATGATTTTTGTACATATGATGATGATCAAGTGGGTTTATATATCCTTGTTTACTCATTTTAGCGTTCATGTATTAGTAACTTTTTACTAGTTTTCTAGTTTTACCTTATTTACATATTTTAAGTCCAATAAGCTTATTATAAGTTCTTTAACTTGTTTTAATCCATTTTATACTTATATTATCAGTATTTACACTTTACATGTTGGGCCCAAATGGGTTAAGCCCAATAAGTTCTTTTTATAAGTGTTTAACTTATTTAGTCCAATTATTAGTCCAATATGCTTACTTAGCTCGTTAATGTCCGTATGTCCTATAGTTTGGGTTATATCGGTTTTTACTTGTATTAGTTACTTATATATCAGTATATGACTTTTAAAATCTTTACATTAGACGGGTTTGATCGTCTAAGTTTTAATTGGCGAAAAACGTTAGTTTTACGGTAATAGCCGAAAAAGTCATAAAAATCAAGTTTATACTTTTTATAACTTATAAGTATTATTCCACTACAATTTTTATAAATTATCCATTTATTTAACCTTATACATATTTATATAAATGAAATTCATAAGTTAGTGGGTTTTAATTTTACATTTTATACAATATAATTTTGAGTGCTTATATAATAGTAATAAACATTAATTCTCAAAATCTGATTTTTATTTTCATCTTCACCATTTTTATCATATCTAGAGTTCTACAATGAATTAGAAGCTCATTTTTGGATGGCATGATATTCATATTATGTGCTACAATTAAGTTACTTATAGCTACGGCTCATTTTAAGATTATCTATGCTTAACAGTCCCTACAAAACAGCTTATTCAGATTAGCACACTCATCTTGTTTTGATCATATCTCACTCATTTTAATGATTCCATTGCATGGAAAACTCTCACATGTGTATAACATCTTTTACTTACTATAAATGGATTCTACCATGCAAGTTTATCAGTTCAAGTTTTAGTTACATACTGTTTTTATACAGCCAACAAATTAATCATGATTTTAGCCTTGTTTCTTATGGTTATTAACCTTTTTAAGCATATTTATCAACACTTGATCCCCACACAACATTTTTATCATCATATATTCATCATATACATATACAACAAGAAAGAAAATACATTTGATCTTTCCAAAAATAACAAGAGAAAATGGAGAGGATGATCTTCTTTACCAACCAAGAGTATATCTTGTTTTTGGAAGACAAGAACTTGATGAACACCAAAAGTAACTCCAAGATCATCAAACACCAAGAAAATAAGTTGAGAAATCAGCCCTAGGACACAAGCAAATCACCTCCTTTGTTGTTAAAATGGCCACCAAATGATCAAGGCTTCAAGGTAACTCCATGATAGAACTAGATAACAAGTATTTTGTGGCTAGAAAAGATCAAGAAGGGGTGTGTGTTCTTGAAAGTGGACGGCAATGGTGGTGTGGTTGAGAGGATTTTCTAGTTGATTTTGCATGTGTAAATGGTGGTATGTGAAGTGGTTGATGGTTTTAGCTAGTAACTAGCTTAAAGTGTAAGCTTAACTTACACTTGTAAGTTATAAGCTAACATGATGCCACATCTTTGATGTGGTGTCATGTGTGCCGTCCCATGTGTGTAGTGGGGTGGGATAATGTATTTTGTCCCACCTCACTATTTTACGGGTATTCCTTGGTTCTAGTTTCCTCGATTTGCGTGCCCTCGGGTCGTTTCACAAAAAACGTTTTTATAAATTATGAGTCAACGACACAAAACGAATCCAATAAAAATTGTCTCATAAAAAAAAGAGTTCAAAAACGTAAATACGTAATCCTAAGGTTTCCGGTTTAATCGTAAAGGACACTAAATTATGCACGTAAGCCCAAATTTAAATCCGTAAATTGTGAGTTCATCAACCAACACAAAAATAAGTTTCAAAATATTATACGAGAAAATAATTCACTACCTGAAAATGTTAGATTGTCACAGCTTTTCCTCCTAAAAGGGATCAACGTCCTCGTGATCCATTTCATTTGGATGTTCGTTTCTTATTGAAATCGAAGAGGTGCGGATATTTCTTCCACATTTCATCCTCTCGTTCCCAAGTATACTCTGGTCCATGCTTTGAATTCCATCGGATCTTGACAATAAGTATCCGACTTTGTTTCAGTTGCTTTACCTCACGATCCATAACCTCTACGGGCTCTTCGATAAAATGCAACTTCCCATCTATTCGAACCTTATCTAACGAAATTTTCTCATCACTCACTACTAGACATTTCTTCAGATTAGATACATGGAATGTGTTGTGAACACCATGAAGTTCTGGGGGTAACTCTAGTTTGTAAGCCACTGGACCTACTCTAGATAAAATCTTAAAGGGTCCAATATAACGAGGATTCATTTTTCCTCGCTTTCCAAATCTTATAACGCCTTTCCATGGCGATACTTTCAACATTACTCGGTCACCCACTTTAAACTCCATTGGCTTCCGCCGTACATCCGCGTAACTTTTCTGTCTACTAGGGGCAGTCAACAACCTATTCTTAATCTGAACTATCATCTCCGTAGTCTCCCGGATCAATTCCGGTCCCGTGAGCTGGGTATCCCCAACTTCACTCCAACATACAGGAGATCTACACTTCCTACCATACAAAGCTTCAAACGGTGTAGCCTTAATACTAGAATGGTAACAATTGTTAAACGAAAACTCTGCTAAAGGCAAATGTTTATCCCAATTCTTACCAAAATCTAACACACAAGATCTCAACATATCTTCCAGTGTTTGTATCGTCCTTTCACTCTGCCCATCAGTCTGGGGGTGATAAGCAGTGCTCATGTCGAGATTCGTTCCCAAAGATCTTTGGAGAGATTTCCAAAAATTCGATGCGAATCTAGGATCTCGATCTGAAATTATCGATACAGGCACTCCATGTTTGCATACCACATTCTCAAGGTATATACGAGTCAGTTTCTCCGGTGAGAACTCTCTTTAACCGGAATGAAGTGTGCTGATTTGGTCAGTCTGTCGACAATGACCCAACTCGAGTTGTTTCCAGATGATGTTCTAGGAAGCTTGGTGATAAAGTCCATCGTAATTCGCTCCCACTTCCATTCAGGAATCTTTGGCTGTTGAAGTTGTCCTGATGGCTTTTGATGTTCAGCTTTAACTCTAGCACAAGTCAAGCATTGAAGAACATACATAGCTATGTCAGCTTTCATATTCGGCCACCAGTACAACTTCTTCAAATCATGGTACATCTTATCAGATCCTGGATGAATGGAATACTTAGATTTATGGGATTCTAACATAATCAAGTCTCTTAAGCCTCCAAACTTAGGTATCCACATACGACCTCTTAAGCATTTCACTCCATCAGCTCTAACCTCTAAAGGATCTCCTTCTCCTCGGAATCCTTCATTAACAAAATTTTCCTTCTTACAAGCTTCTATTTGCGCATTTCTAATTTGCTCAGGCAAATTATTGTGCACGGTCAAGACTAGAGAACGTACCCTAATAGGCTCTCTATCTTTTCTGCTTAACGCATCGGCAACAACATTGGCTTTTCCTGGGTGATATTTTATATGACAATCATAATCACTTAACAACTCTATCCATCTTCGTTGCCTCATGTTCAATTCCTTCTGGTCGAGAATATACTGTAGGCTTTTGTGATCGGTGAATACCGTACACTTGGTGCCATACAGATAATGTCTCCAAAACCTAAGAGCAAAGACTACAGCTCCTAACTCAAGATCATGAGTAGTATAATTCTCCTCATTCTTCCTTAATTGCCTAGAAGCATAAGCTATCACTTTCTCTCGCTGCATCAAAACAGCTCCATAGCCTCTAAGAGATGCATCACAATACACTACAAAATCCTCACTCCCGTCGGGTAATGATAAAATTGGCGCACTACATAATTTTTGCTTCAATGTCTGAAATGCTCCATCTTCATCACTTCCCCAAACGAAAGGTTTATTCTTCTGGGTAAGCTTAGTCAAGGGTTTAGCTATCAAATAAAATTCTTTAATGAATCGCCTATAATAGCCAGCCAATCCTAAGAACTGTCAAACTTCCGTTGGTGTTGTCGGTGCAGACCAATTCTTAATAGCTTAAACCTTTGCAGGATCAACATGAATTCCATCTTTGTTAATCACATGACCAAGAAATTGCACAGAATCTAACAAGAAATCACACTTCGAAAACTTAGCATACAACCTTTCATCCTTCAACAAATTCAAAACAATCCTTAAATGTTCTCTATGTTCATCTTCATTCTTAGAATAGATTAGAATATCGTCAATAAACACAATCACAAATTTATCCAAGTAGGGCTTGCACACTCGATTCATTAAATCCATGAAAACCGCAGGTGCGTTAGTTATCCCAAATGGCATTACTTGAAATTCATAGTGTCCATAACGAGTTCTAAATGCAGTTATAGGAATATCTTCTTCACGGACGCGAAGTTGGTGATATCCTGACCGTAAATCTATCTTAGAATACACACTAGATCCTTGTAGTTGATCAAACAAATCATCAATCCAAGGTAAAGGATATCGATTTTTAATTGTCAACTTATTCAGTTCCCTATAATCAATGCACATACGGAAAGATCCATCCTTCTTCTTAACGAACAAGACTGGAGCTCCCCAAGGCGACGAGCTCGGTCGAATAAAACCTTTATCAGACAACTCCTTAAGTTGCTCAGATAACTCCTTTAATTCAGAAGGGGCTAATCGGTAAGGCGCACGTGCCACCGGTGCAGCACCAGGAATTAAATCGATTCGAAACTCTACTTGCCTTATCGGTGGAAGTCCGGGTAAATCTTTAGGAAATACCTCATGAAATTAACAAATAATAGGTACATCTTCCAATCGTTTCTCCCTAGACTCATTCCCGGTTACTTGAGCTAAGAATAACTCACAACCGTTCCTGATGAACTTTTGGACTTTAATACATGAAACGATTTACAAACGGGATTCACCTCGATTACCATCAATTACTAACGTCCTATTCCTAAGAGGAATCTTAACCTTCTTCTCTCCACACAAAATAGTAGCATTATTCAATGACAACCAATCCATACCAATAATAATATCAAAACTACCTAATTCTATCAACATCAAATCAATCGGAAAGGAATAGTTTAAGAGATTTAGAGAGCATCCTTCTAATAGCTTATTAGTTTTCACTAATTTACCATTAGCCAATTCCACCTCGTAACTGGTATTTATCTCAACAGGTTCAATGTCAATAAGGGCACTAAATTTAGTGGATACAAAGCTCCTATCAGCACCCGAATCAAATAAAGCAACAGCATAATGATTGTTGAGTAAAAACGTACCGGTAACGACATTCGGATCCTTTTTCTTCACCTCAATTGTTCCAAGTTGATAGATACCACCCTGGGGGTTTCTTCCAGGTACAATCGCTTTCAACTTGGGGCATTCCGATTTCCTATGACCTTCTTCATTACAGTTGAAGCAAATGGTTCCCTTTTTACACCTTTCAACCTTGTGTCCATGCTTTCCGCAATTTCGGCACTTCTAGCAGTCGCCAGCATGCCTCTTGTTGCCACACTTAGGACATCTATCATCGTTGCGTGGTGTGTTGTTGGTAAGATCATTTGCATTCCCCTTTCTCTGGTTCTGACGGCGATTGAAATTCTTCCTATTATCACCTCTATCTATGATGAGATGGCATTTATACATGATCTCATCGTTCTTTTCGGGCTTTAAATGCATAAAAATGTCATAAAATACCATATATATGCTTGTGTTTGTTTACTTGTGTATTTTAGGTATGGATATCGTGAAAAAGACAAAAGATCACAAGTTACAAGGAAAAACGGACACGAGAAACGAAGCCGTACAATGAACCGGGCCCTAATCATGAAATATTCAACAAATACCCTTGAAGACTTGAAGACAAACAAGATTGATCCTCAAAGAATGAAGAAATGACACTTAAAACCCTTGTATATTAATAATTACAAGTTTGGTCCCTTAAGTTTGTCAAAATTGCAAAAAGGTCCTTCAACTTTGAAGAAATGACAAGATTGGTCCCTCAACAAAATCAATTTGTCAATTATGGTCCCTCATGAAGATTAAGATGCAAAGAAGACCTTTGAAGATCAAGAAAGTTCAAGATCAGCCCTTGAAATATGAAAAAGTATCAAAAATAACCCTTGATAACCTTTGTGTGAAGTTTGGTGCCAAAAGTGACAAGCCTTGAAAGTTATTTACAAGGGAAACACGTTTTCTAGGGCTGAAAACATTAATTGCCAAAAATATCAAAGGATAAGGGCTTAAGTTGTCAACTTGAAACATTCAAACCCACAAAGTGCGCCAAACACTTTTGTTTCCCCTAATTTTGGATCAAGGAAGTTACTATTCATCTTTTACACCTCCAGTTTTTACCCAACTTAAACAAGGGTTAAAATCCAATTAATCTTGCACATGAGTAATTCACACGTGCAGAAACAAAACCCACACCTAAAAACCCCAATCCCACCACTGTGGACCCTACCCCCAATTCCCCTTTCCACCAATCACAATACAACTTGGTCCCCAAGTTTGGTGACGTGTCCCAAATCAACAGTGGAGGTTATTTGCTTCCTCACAACGCAAAAACAAACGGTTTAGATCAAATTTGACACCTCAATCTCAAAAACGCGTCAAGGGCAAATTTGGGATTTTTCTGTATTAGGGTTTGTATTTTTTGCCTTCTAGTATGTTCTATAGGTAGTATAAAAGGAGAATCCAACCTGTGGATATCCCTTGTTCCAGTTTTTTAGCTTCTCACTTGTAATTCCTTTTTAATGAAATAAAAGTTTGGTTTTTGTGTTAAAACAAGTATAATTCCTTTTTAGGTTTGTTAAAAGTTGTGTATTGTGTTGAAAGCTAAGAAACTGAGTTCCATTTTTAAATTGGTTAAGTAATTTTGAGTTTCAAAATTATTTAAGGGTTTTCTGAATTTGAGATTTCCTTGGTGAAATCTGTTTCAGGTTTAAGTGTTAATAGGTTTAAGTTTAATTGGTTATTAGTGTTTTGAAAATGTTTTGAGAAGGTTTGAAAACTTTTGGAAAAGATTTTGAGAAAGGTAAGAGAAAACTGAATATATTGCTTGTATCCTTGTTCTTCTTTGATTTTTCTTAGCAGGTTTGAAGGTGTGTTGCTGTTAAAGGTTCTGCACCAACCCCAGTTGGTAGGAGGTGGATTTACATCCACTAGGGCCCTGGATGTAGGGTTCTGAGGTAAAAACACTTGTTTCCTTTTTGAAATTTCAGAAAAAGCTGTTTATGTGATTTGGTTTGATTAGGTGTTGAAAGTGTGTTAAAGCTGTTGGATTTGAGTTCTTTAGTGTTATATTGCATGTTAGATGCTTCCTGAATCAACTTTGTGAGGTTTGAAACAGATTTGATTTGAAAAAAGTGCATAAAGAAATATTAAAGGGTGTTTGGATATAAGTTTTAGCAGGGTATTTGATTTGATTTGAGCTTTGAAAACGTGTTAGAGCAGTTGAACAAGGTTGAGAAAGGTTGTTTGCTAGTTGTGTTATCATTTGGTGCAAATTGTAAGCTGATTTGTGTGTTTAAAAAGAAAAAGTAAGCTCAAATCTGCATATCATCTTTCTCCTCATTTTTATGAGAAACTTGTGCTTGATCTTTGAATCCTGTTAAGTGTGAGGGAAATTTAAGGTTTGATTTGGCTTGTATGTTAGTTGGTAAGATTGTGTACCAAGTTTGGAGAGTTGAAAATTGATATTGTGCAAGTTATTAGCTCATTAGTCCACAGATCTGCATCTAAGACCTCAGAAACATGGTTTTGCTTTGGTGTGCCTATTTGTGAGTTTCTTTGTGTGCAAAGTGCTTGTTTTTGCTAGTTCTTGACTCCTTGTGCTCCAAAGAGCACAAGGGTGCCCCACTGTCCACAAATCATCCACAAAATCTCACCACCAAGTCCTCTTGGTGATTTATCAATCTGTGAAGAAATAAAGAACACAAAAAAGACTTGTGTTCTTAAAAGTTAAACCTGGTCACGTTTTGTGCTTTAATCTTAGATTAATCTAGCTAAAAAGGAAATTGGAGTGTCTTTATAAGCTTATAGAGGTCATAGATTGATTTGGCAAAGAAAAAAAAAATAAAATTTTTTTTTTATAAAAAGCATCACCCGTAACGGGCTCGAACCCTAGACCTCTCGCTGGAGGGTTAAGAGCTCTACCGTTAATCTAGATGTGCTTTTTACGTTAGACTCTCATTTCAATATCTATTTAATACGTTTTTACTTTGTAAGCTTAAAATAAAGCCGTAGCTTATTCAGGGTTATTTGAGCTTATTTATTAAGCTAATTTGGTTTTTCTTATTTTTCCTAGGACCTTTCTTAGATTTGTGATTTTTCTAGCCTATTTTTATATTTTTCCCTTTATTAGATTATTTTTTAGAATTTATTTAATAGCCGGTTTTTATTAAATCAATAAAAAATAGAAAAAAGAGTTTTAAATTTTAGGAAAAATAATTTTTAGCTTTTAAAATAATATTTTGAGGTTTACATCTAGTTTTGGTTTTATAAACTTTAATTTTTAATTTTATATTATTTTAAGGTTTTTTATAAACTTTAATTAATTTTATAAAATTATCAAAAAGGGTTTAGGAACTTTAGTTTGCATTTTTCTCTTAGTTAGATTATTTTAAGATTTTAGAAATTTTTTAGAATTAATTTTATAAACTTTTTATTTTTAGTATTATTTTAATATTATTTTATTATTAAAAATTCAAAGTTTTATTTTTCTTTATTTTTCATTTTTCTTAAGTTCTTTAGCATTAATTAGGACCTTTTCCATTTTTAGAATATTTTTATAGCTTTTAGATTTATTTTTATAATTATTTTAAGTTTAATTAGTTTTTAATCGTTTTAAATCATTTTTAGAGTTTTAAAAATAGTTTTAATAGCTTTTAATTTTTAGAAAATTACTTTTTAGTCTTCTAATAATATAAGTTAAGTAATTATTCAATAAAATCATATTTTAGACATTTGAATTAGTTATATTTAATTTTAGGGCTTTAATTAGCATTTAAAATTAAATATTTAATTAATAAAAGGTTTTAAAATATCTTTGTTGGATTTTTGTCTTTATTTATATTATTCTAGACTTGTTTTTAGCTCTTTTAAATATTTTTGTCTTTGGTTTTAGTTAAATTTTAAATTTGGGTAGTTTTTCACGGCTTTACGTTTACGTCGTAGTGTAATTTTAACGTAACCGTCTTTTCATCTTTTCATCCCCATTCTTCTCAATATTAATCTCAAATAATTACAAGTTAAAACACACACATATACCTCCTTGGGAAACGAACTTTCTCTCTTTTTAAGTGATTGGGTCATTAACACTTGATTTTTCTTAAAGTCATTTGTTCGATACTTACCGCTATTTACGCTCTTTTCCTAAAGAGTAGTAAAACACTACAATCATTTTGGCGCCGCTGCCGGGGAGGTGTGTTGTGCTTTAATTTGGAAGCTTTTGTTTTTGATATAATCCATAATAAGTATTTGTGTTTAGTGGAACTCCCTTAACACGTATTATCGGTTTTCTTGGTTTTTCTTGTATAAATATTACTATATTGTATTAAGTATCACAATCAAAATACAATATCTCCAAAAGTGTGAAAACACAACCTTAATTGGGATTTGATCTCCTAATTATTGTATTCGAATCTCAAACAAAAAGAAAAAGGCAAAAATAGATAAATACTTTCGTGAAGCTCGATTTTGAAAAATACAAACTATAAGGTGGGTATAAGGCGGGTATTATAAAATATACCCTAAGGAAAAAGGCTCTTAAATGCTTCGCGCCGCCTCGTTTCCCCGCTTGCTTGTGAGTATTTTAAGATTGAAGGCTAATCGAGGGTTTTGCCGCCCAAAGTATTAATACGTATACTATATTTGCTTGGTTTTCTTTGTGATTAAACCCTCTTGAACAATTTGGTTTTCACCAAAGTTCTAAAGTCATTCGAAGGCGTTCACTCCACGTGATCATTTTCATTCTTTTGAGGCTTCTTTAATCAAGAGTTTGATTCGAGGAGAGATTTTGTAGATTGTTGTCTACGAAGATACACCAAAATCCAAAAAAATTAAATATCATCAAAAACACAAAAAAATTGAAAATTCACAAAACAACCCAAAAGAATCTTCTTTGCTCACCTCCCATTCTTCGTGAAGTTTATGATCACTCGTAATCAAGCAAAACGAGCTCGTAAACGTCTTCAAAAGCAAGCAAATCAAGGATCGTTGATTGTTGAAGAACCTCCAATTGTTGAACCTATTGTAGAACAAGAAGTCGTCATGGCTAATCGTACTATGATGGAGTTGCTACAAGCACCCACCGAGGGTTTTGGAGAGGCTATTGTGATTCCCGCCATCCTTGCGGAGAATTTCGAAATTAAGACGGGTTTAATGTCTATGTTGCAAGCAAATAAGTTTAGAGGTCACGAGAAAGACAACCCGCATTACCACATTAGGAACTTTAACCGTCTCACCGCCACTAGCAAATTCAAGGATGTTCCACATGACGCCATTAAGATGATGTTGTTTCCATATTCGTTGGATGGACCCGCAAAAATTTGGCTCGAGAAAGAACCGCCAAATTCGATTTTGACATGGGCCGATCTCGTTTCTAAGTTTGTGAACAAGTTTTTTCCACCATCTAAAACAACACACTTAAAAAATGAGATTTCACGATTTGTGCAACGTAATAATGAAAGTTTTTCAATGGCATGGGAACGATTTAAAGAGATGTTACATGAATGTCCTCACCATGATTTTTCGGAATTGCATCAAGTGGATACTTTTTATAATGGGCTTAACGATCATGAACGAGATTATTTGAATGCCGCCGCGGGTGGTAATTTTTTGTGCAAGACGACAAATGAGGCTTTACAAATCATTGAAAATCGATCTAAGGTTTATAGCCCTCGTAACACACCGAGTGTTGCCAATATGGGTTCGTCATCTTCGTCACAATCGTCTCGTAGCATTAACGCCTTACATGATGAAGCTAATGAGGAAAATCGGTTTTTTGATAGATTTGCTAATCTTATGTCCCATTGGAAGGCTCAAGAAGCTTCCAATTCCGCTTCGGTTAAAGCGGTTGCTAAGAGTTGTTTATCTTGTGGGGGAGCTCATGATCTTTCCGAGTGCATTACCGCGGATGGTAACACTTCGAGTGCTTATGTAGCAACGGGAACTTATAACCAAAACGGCCAAGGTTCTCGTCCAAATCAAGCTCCACCAAACCAAAATATTAATAATTATCGAAACAACAACCAAGGTAATTACCAAGGCAACACACGCAACTACAACAAAGGGAATTATCAAAGTGGGAATGGACAAATCTCTAATCAAAACCAAAACCGTGATTTTCAAAACACTACACAAGGTTTTCAAAATGCTCACACGAAAAATTTGCAAGGAGAATTTTTGGATTATGCAAAAGCAAATGATGCTAAATTTGATAATATGCAACGTGAGATGATTAGCTTAAGATCCGAATTGAAAAATGAGCTTAAAAATGAACTTGCTAATGAACTTAAAACTCATGCAAACAAAATGGAAGGAAATGTCCAACGTCTTCAACAAAACCAACAAAAGATGGAATTAGGACAACATGAGATTAAGCAAGAGTTATTGAAAGCGGATGCTAGGCAATCAAAATTTGAGGACCGAATGGCTAAGATGTTTGAAGCAATCATGTGTAAGCCCTCTTCTTCGGGTGGTCTTCCTAGTGATACCATTAACAACCCGAGGGGAGAATTGAAGGTTGTTGCTACACGAAGTGGTAAAACTTTCAAGGAACCAATCTCTCGTTCAAGTACTTCTAAGGAGAAGGAAATCGAGAAAGAACCCGAGGTGATGGTCGAAAAGGAGCACATTACAATCCCACGAAGTACCGCTCAAGCCACACCTACGGTTGAACCAATACCAATTATGGAACCCGAGTTTCCAAGGCCGTTGCCTAATGACCAACCCACACCACCTTTACCTTACCCTTCGAGACGAAACAAAGAAAAAGCACAAGAACGGAACAATTATCAATTTGAGCTATTTATGAAAATGTTTCGTGATCTACATTTTAACATAAGTTTTGCCGACGCTCTTATCATGATGCCTCGATTCGCCGCAAACTTCAAAAGTATGCTAAGCAACAAAGAGAAGTTACAACAATCGTCTAGTTGTTCATCGGTTTTTCTTAGCCGCATACCACAAAAAGTCGGTGATCCCGGTAAATTCTTGATTCCGTGTGCTATTCAAGATATGGAGGAATGCTACGCCTTGGCCGATCTTGGTGCTAGTATTAATTTAATGCCTCTCGAGATTTTCAAATCGCTTTCACTTCCGGCTCTTACTCCTTCGAACATGTCTATCGAGATGGCCGATCATTCTACGATTATGGCATGTGGAGTATCCGAGGACGTTTTCGTTAAAGTCGGAAAGTTTTACTATCCCGTTGACTTTATCATTGTAGACATTCCCATCGATCGAAAAGTTCCTCTCATATTGGGTCGTTCATTTTTGGATACATCACGAGCACTTATCGATGTTCATGCTCGAAAAATCACCCTTCGTTTCAATGAAGAAGAACTTGTCATCAATGCAACACAAAACTCCAATCTTTCTCATGTCTATTCTATTGCAACTTTAAACCATGGTGACTCGACCAATGTCATTTGCAAAGAATTTTCACCAAGAGTTTTAGGGAATGTCGCCAAAAACAATTTACCATTTCCTCCGCCAGTGGAGGTTATGAGTGTAAAGCCTACAAAGAAGAAACCATCAATACTTGAATCGAAAAATCCTTCACCTCACCTAGAACATTCATTCTTGAAAAGTGTTGATAAGTTGCCGGTTTCTACGGAAGATCTTTCGGATGATGAATATGTTGGCCCCGATGGGGAGGTTTTCTTCGTCGATAAACGTTTTGAGAACTTGCCACCACCAAAACCAAAACGGTTTCAAAATGTGAGAATTTTTAGTGTGACTAACATCATCTTAGAAACACCGAATATTTTCGACATAATCAAAAAGGGTTTTCATAAGGAGAGTTTAAAAGATAAAAAAGGAAATGATTTTAAATGTGATTTTTCTACAAATCTAACTCCGTCATCACCACATGATTTGAGTACTACAAACTCGTCTACTCCTTTTGACGATGCTTTGTGTGGTTTTAGTATGGGGGAAGCCCCTTATGTTCCCTCATCCTTGTCCACCGAGGACGAGATATTCGATCCCGGAATTTCATGTAAAGGGAAATCTCGGTCTTCCACCGATGCAATAAATGGAAACTATATCTATTTGCTTGGTGCGAGTCTACCTCGAGTAGCTCAAAAGTTTGTCTTACCAATTGTCCCACCCTTCTACTTCTCTTCTCTTTTCTTCAAACTCTTTGAGTTTATGGCACATGTTGAAGTGGCGTTAATTTGTTTTTCCAATGAAAACGAGAACGCCATTTTCGACCCCTGTATTTTACATCACCTAAGGACTTAGTCCTTTTTACCGGTTGCTTTTTGGGCCTTGTTTATCATGTAAGCCCCACCAAAAATTGACCAAACCATGATTATCCCTAAATGTTCACATTTTAAGGGGATCGAGTCGAGCTCATGACTCGGTAATCAAAAACGAGGTGCCTCTTGGGGGAGATCCCATGCTTATCTTTTATATTCACTAATAAGGGGACTTGTACCCTTCCAACTCGTTGTCTCGTGATTGTTTGTGATTGTGTTATCTAGATCATCATCATCGTCTACGATTGAAGACTCTCGTGTTCGTTTACGTGAGCCTCCATCGTTCGTTTGAAGAAGTTTTTCACGATTCCATGACATATCCTTTATTGTTCTAACAATTATCTTTTAGCATAATTAATAAACGGCTTTAGATATATTGTTGATCACCCTTTCCATGCTAGATCCTAAGCATTCGACTCTTCGTCTCTAGTATGGGGGTGATCCACCTTTAGACTCGAAACATTGAGGACAATATTTACTTTTAGTATGGGGGGGTGAATAGATACTTGCTTTGCTACGCCCTCACGTTTTCCAACTTTCAATGTTTTGTTTTGCTAATAAGGCTAAAAATGGCCAAATTTTAAAATTTTTCTTAGTTTTCATAAGTGTTTTTAAGACACAAATGTATATTTTCCGATGGGTAGAATAAGAGTTAATTTTTGACTTGATGGGCATTTGGAGCCATTTACATTCCTTAACCCGCTCAATTCAAGTTTTGCTAGACTTTTATATAGGGAGCTATAAAACGCGAAAGTCTTAATTCATTCGGGTTAAGAACAAGAACTTTTCGCAAGTTCCTATAATTGATTCTAGAAAGTCACTTATCAAGGGAACTATAAAACGCATTCTCTAAACTTGAAAAAGTCCAAGAATGTGCAAGATCCTATAGGTGGCTTGAAAACCCAAAACTTTGATTTGATATAGTCTTAATGAAAGCTAATCCAAATTTGGCTTAATTTTGACTTGCATGGCTAAGTATTCACGAGTCTCTTTAATTAGAGGTCTTTATATAGTGAAGAACGAGAAATGATAGAGTTAGACAAGTGATCATGCTAAACGTAGAACATGAAAGTGTTCTTTCAAAAACTCATATGTTTTTAATTGTGGCTTTTTCTTCCCATAAGATCAATGCATTAGGAATAAATCATAATTGCAATAAGTAAGGTCGTACGATTTGAAAGGTTACTTAGCCTCTAGCGCAAGATCGTTTAAAAGTTGCTCGGGGTTGAATAGAGTTCATAGCCAAGGCATAACTTATTGAAGCGGGACGCGAAGATTGGCGATTATCCAAAAAGGCCCTAACAAGGCATGAGGAGCTCTATTTTTGCTAAAGATCCAAAGATGATGTGAAGTATCATTATTCTAAAATCAATATGAAGGATCAAGACACACGACGAGAAGCTATTACTCCCCTAAAGAATGGAGAAAGTCTATCCAAAAAGACCCTAACAAGGTATGAGGATAAATATATCCAAGTCCGAAAAGGAGGCGGATCGTTGTATATCAAAATCCAAAGTAAAGATTGAAGAAAAATGATGAAGTCGTGGTCCTATATGAAGAATCTCTCAAAAACGTCAAGTGAAGAAATTCCAAATATATGAAGAGAAGACCATAATTTCGAGAACGTCTTCCCAAGATTTGAAGTATGAAGTACATGCCAAATATCGGTCCGAGAAAGGTCTCAAATCGTGAAACGAGTTATGCCAAGATATGAACTTAAGGAGATACACGAGAAGCCGTTTTAAAAGATTTTGTCCTTCGGCTAACTATTGATCAAATCGTGCTACTTTGCTTTCGGACTAATAACTACTCAAATAAGTCAATATGTATCACTTGTGATCCATGACAAATAGATAAAAAATGCTAGTAACCCATTTCCTTTTATAATAACTAGGATTGCGGGGAGAAAAAGTATTACACAATTTGGACGTATGAGTAGTGTTAGCATTGTGACTTGTACCAACAATGATCTTGTTTTTGCACTTAGCATGGAATGTATGACAATCAAGGATGACGAAGTTTACTCTAAGGGACATTAACTTGTTTCTATTCTTTGACCCTAAAAGTCACCTTTTGGTGATGAAAATCATACATTATGTCTTTACACATCATCGTAGTTTGTTGCAAGTCTTGTACTCTTCAATAAAGGTTAATAAAATTGAACTTTGGTGATGCTTAGATACTTTATTCTAGCATTGCGTGAGGGCACGGCAATGGATTAGTATGGGGGAGTGATGAGATGGCATTTATACATGATCTCATCATTCTTTTCGGGCTTTAAATGTATAAAAATGTCATAAAATACCATATATATGCTTGTGTTTGTTTACTTGTCTATTTTAGGTATGGATATCGTGAAAAAGACAAAAGATCACAAGTTATAAGGAAAAACGGACACGAGAAACGAAGCCGTACAATGAACCGGGTCCTAATCATGAAATATTCAACAAATACCCTTGAAGACTTGAAGACAAACAAGATTGATCCTCAAAGAATGAAGAAATGACACTTAAAACCCTTGTGTAGAATATTGATAACCTATGAATCTATGAAGTGGGTTGATGTTTTCTAGTGAGAGAAACTAGAGAGAGAAAGTGAGAGAAAATGTGTATGATTTTATTACTATGAAAATGCAAATGAACAACAACCAACCCCTTTCCTTAGTGGAAAGGGGTATTTATATTCCAAGCCTAACATTGGGCTTGGGCCGGTCCATGACAAGCCCATGGACCGGTTCTTACTTAAGTTAATAAGCAACTAATAACTAATTACTAACTACGAGCTATTACAACATAAATCATATTGTGGAGTGACCGATACTTCTAATATACGTTAAAACGTATTTCTAACAATCTCCCCCTAAGGGAGGTCACTCCACGTTACAAAGTTCTAAACCTAGCATACTATACTAAGTCTTCGTTCTTTAGCTCGTAGTCTTTTCTTTTCTTTCTTTTGTTGTGAATATGTTGATTTGATCTTTTTGGCTTTGACTTGAGAGCATTGTTCTTTGGCCTTTCACGTGCGATCTTTGCCTTTCTTGTGAACTTTGCGTCCTCGTGACTTCATGTTCCACACACTTACGTCTTTTTGTTGAATTCTCGAAAGCTTCAGAGTTTGGTACAGCGGAAGACTTCATCTTGTACTTTCTTGAATTTTTTGTTGCAAAAGACATAATCATGTGGGAACGACTTTTACAGGAACACCGCAACACCACCGTCTTCACTGGTACACAGCAACGCCACCGTCTTCAACAGGTACACAGCAACGCCACCGTCTTTAGCAGGTACACAGCAACGACACGAATAAAATGGCTTTGAACATTTTATTCTAATTCGGTAGCATTTTACCTCCGGTCGGTGAATACCGTTGGACGATATTAGATATCGTACCCGTGACGGATAGTTTCAATTAAGTAACTTCCTGACAGGATTTCGCGGGTGAACCCGTTCTCTTTATTCGACCGTCCAAAGCTGACTGCGAACATAAAGAGTGAATCACTTGGATAAATTATCCTTGTGATTAAAAGCCGTCAATTCATGAAACCTGGAACAAGTGAATTTCAATTAAGATTTTCACCATCGTTGCTTTCCAGTTGTCACGAGCTCAATTCATAAAGAATCTTGCACGTCACCTACCAAGTGCTGTTTGATGTTGACACTAGAAGGATTTCCACTCGTCACTGTGGTCAATAAAGAGTCACTCTGAGTGTTCTGGCAAGATCATATGATAATGCGAAGAGGCCTGGAACGAGTTTAAGTTCAATTAAGAATTAAACCACTGTTACCTTCCAGTTTTTCACAAGATTGGTTCTAAAAGAACCGCACGTGTAACCTACCATGAGCTTGTTTGATGTTGGCTCAAGCAGGATTTCCATCTTCATTGTAATACTTGCGTATTACTCGGATGTTCTGGCAATATTACAGGAATATTGCGTAGGACTCATGAAAATCTCTTACTTTTCACAGTGTGTGAGAAAGCAAGGAATAAATGGAAAGTGTCCTAATGAGACTTTTGATGATCTCTTGGCTCTAGACTCGATTGTGCGTTTTGATTTAGTGAGCGATGGCTGGAGAGGAGTGCCACCTTTTCAATACCAGTTTATTCGGAGTGAATAAACCAATAGATAACGTGTTGATCTCCGTGTGATTAAAACAAATACCTTTTGAGAGATATTTGAGTTAGCTGGGAAGGGTTGTGCATTGCATCACTGGGTCCATGATGTCTTTCTTCAATACCGAGAATCATTAGCAAAAATGATCTCAATAGCATATGTATTGACCCGGTTTCTGCCTAAAGTTGTAAGGAGGGCTTCTTTCTTTACACCCTTTATCTTTACATTTCTTTTTCATTCTTCAACCCCTTCAATGCTTACCAATACGTCATCACTAGCACCTTGTTGTGATTGTTCCAGTGCTAGCTTAAGTACTTGGTCGGCATTCAGCTACGTTCACATTCTTTCTCCATCTTTCCTAGGACTTCTAATTCTATCTAGGGAATTGTCCTTGGGAAGATTCCATCGGCTCTGATGAATCATTGGACTAAACCTATTCCTACCACCCTTTTGTCACCACATCCGTCGTGAATTAAGCGTGTTTTGGGAAGGAATTGCCACCATGAAAAATCATTGAAAATCACTTAAGGTACTTGTGATATTGAAATCAAAAGTTTTGTACCTTAGGTGTTTTGTTCATCAAAAACGCTCCCCCTTAACACGTGCTTAGCACATATTAAGTTTGAATATCGTTAAGTCTTTTTTCATCTTTTAGCCAAGTATCACTTAGGTCTCCTTAATCCTATTTTCTCCCCTTATCCAAAATGTTAACCATTAATATTTGGGATATTGAATGGATTAACCGGTCTTTGGGTAAAAATGAAATCGATTTTGGCCATAGAACAAGTTATTGCTCCCCCTTAAATTAATAAGGGATAGTTGTAGAATCTCGTGAGAAATTCTTGAAAAATTATCATACCTTGACACTACAACAAGCCATTAAAGCACATTATTCACAAATATACATATTCACAAATAGTACCAAATAGAGTGACCTGAAATGTACGACCCATTAGATGGATCGTTGCAGTGTCCTGTAGTGCACTCCATATGGTCTACCACCCACAAATCTTTCCAAGCTCCTCATCAATCTACGTTCACGGAGCTTCTGATCGATCTTCTTGATGACATACTTCGCCATCTGCCGGTAACCTGGATGCCAATCCTCCGTCATTTCTGGCAAAGTCCCACCCGAGTTCAGATGCTCCAACTTTCCTATGACTTGTAGAAGAGTCCCATCACTATACTTGTGGAGCTCACCCACCCTCATGAACTTCATTAAACCTCGACTGTTCAAGTAGAAGATGCCGTAATTCGGGACTGAAATGCCGGTATAGGGACATCTTTCTACATGTTGAGGTAGCACTTTATTCACTGGACGAGTTAGGTTGAGCTTCCTCTGATAGCTTTCGACTCCCAACTGAAGATCTTCAACTCGTGTCTTGATCACAACGCTTCGTGTGAACATACGAAGTGCTGTATTCAAAGCGATGAGGTCTTCACGAGGAATATGTGTGAGTTGATCTCTGGTCATCAGAAGCAGCATATCTTCGATATCCTCAAGGCGAATGATGGAAAAATCTCCCTGCTGGATTTTGTATTCCCTGTCATCCTCCCTTTTCAAACGAATCTCCGTCACATGATAATAGCCATTCTTGGCTTCAGTTTTCATCCCTAAAATGCTGGAGATGCGGATGTCGGATCTAACATTGCTTCCAGAATTGACCAAGCAGCAACCCCTGTACGCCCTTCGGACTCGTTCGTCCCAATGAGATGCACCTATGACAGCATACATATCATAATTACGATTTATCTTAGGAACCCAGAGTCGGATTACCTTTTCCTCGATAAAGGGTATTGTCCCCCAGTTGGCAGCTTTCAGCAAGGTCAGGGAGGTTGCGTACTTTGATGACCCCTTCAGTAGATACACCAGATCATTGGTGACGAAGAAGTCAAGAGCAATCTGATTATCTTGAGTAGGATCCATTGGAGGTGGAGCTCTTTCTGATTCATGAAGACCTGCCCGTTGAACGGTATTCAGAGCCTTCAGGATCTCCTCGGCATAATATTCGAACTCCATTTGGGTCAACCGGGTTTTGGCGCGAAGTCTTTTATCCTTCAGTACTTTCTTCACCAAAGATGGAGTAACCGAAGTCTTATACTCATGAGCAAGAAATGCACATAAGTCAATCGGACTTCGGATACGAAGATACAAGACATCTTTGTCAGCGTCGGTGATCGGATCATACTGCGCCGCTGCCGTGATCCAATCCTGTGGTGGAGCAGTCTCGTCGATCTCCAACGTGTCCTCCCAGTTCCTTGTGCTTGGTTCAGGAATAGTAGATTGTGGGTTTTGTTGCTGAGGAGTGGAGACGTGAACATCTGCTTGTTCTGATTCAGGCATTTCAGCAGTGTCATGGACGGGTGAATGTTGTGCAGCTTCAGGTTCGGTTACCGATTCTGCAATCACAGGGGCAACAACAATAGAACTAACGGGGTTAGTGGTAACAGGTATTGATGCATGGATAAATGTACCAGGAATAGATGACCCTGTAGTGGCATTCACATCATGGCGCCACTTCGATCGTCTGGATTCCGTGGATGTAGACTTTTCCTTTGGTGCTGCATCTTTCTTGGATTTGGTGCCAGACTTAACAGGTTTCTTCGAGCTGGCACCCTTATCCCCTTTCTCAGGCTGTTCACCTTTATCCGCATTGCTCCCCTTAACACTCTCCTGGTGACCATCACCACCATCATTACCATCATTATCATCATCATCCTCATCCTCATCATCATCATCATCATCCTCATCATGATCATCATCTTCATCATCATTATCATCATCCTTATCATTATCATCCTCATCATCATCATTATTCTCATCCTCATCATCCTCATCATCATCCTCATTCTTATCTTCTTCTTCTTCTTCTTCCTCCTCTCCACCAGTACCCTCTTCTTCGTCGCTCTCTTCCCTTTCTTCTTCAGGGAGAATGTGGTAGGGTACCACACTTCCAAACGTCTTGAACAACCTATCATCCTCCATGATAGCGTCATTCAGGGATTTGAAGAGAGCCCGTTGATTCCTCGATTTATCAAACGATCCAAGTTCCTTCATTCGAGCTTTGAGGATCTTCTTAAGTTCAAAATCCGTCAAGTCATAAGCGATCTTGTAGGCGGCTTCTGAAGGATTGGATGATTTGATCATTAAGTTGTCAGCAGCAAGCGTCTTCAAATCATCACGCAGTTTAGGCATTAAGGATTCAATGGAGTCTTTCACTCTCTGCTCAATAGAAGCTTCAATAGCTGCTTTTTGCTCTTTGAGGTCATCCTTAATAGCTTTAAGTCTCGTAATTCGTGCTTTATGCCTATCAGCTTCAGCCTTTTTAACCCGAGCAAGTTCTTCTGCATGAGTTTTACGTGTAAATTCCATGTCTGCAGCGAACTTGGCAATCAACTCTTCTTGAGCTTTCCTTGATGCTTCTTCACTTTGAGCTCTTCTATTTAACTCTTGACGAAGTTCATCCATTTCTCTCTTGTTAGTATCCACATGTTTATCCAACATCTCGGCCATTACCAATGCGGCCATTGCAGACGTTGCAGAGCTGCTTTGGGTTGATGGAATAGGCTCGGTTGTAACTACGGTACTGAGGATGGGCTTTATTGGTGGTGGAGGAAAAGGTGTTGAAACCGGTTTGGTTGGTAAGGGTTGAGTTGGTTGAAGTTGAGTTGCTAAAGGTTGTGTTGACATCGTGATCGTAGGAGCAACCGACTCCTTTTCCATACTTGCTGAAATAGGGATTGATGGCTCCTTTGAAGTGGAATAATGTTCAGGTGACCCAAACTCATCAACATCATCGGGTTCCATGTACTCATCCTCAACGTCTACCCTTACACCTGAACCACTACCGCCAGTATCTTTCCTGCTCCGTTGAATAGCTATCTTCATCATTTGTTTCTCAGTCTTATCAAGAGCAGGATCAACAATGTTTTCTTCGTCACGTAGACGCATCTCATCAGCCTTACCCTTTCCTTTCTTACCCTCTGTCTTCTTCTTCTTGGTTTTGGGTTCAGGTAAATCTGTTTGCTTCCTTTTACCTTTGCTCTTAACCGTGGTAGATGAGTCTTCACCTGCTAGAATACTTGCTCGTTGATTCTCAATTTCTGTTAGCAAGTTCTTATAAGCTTCAGATGCTATAATCTCATCGGTTAGAAGATGACTGGGAATGGGACCAGGAATAACCGTATTCGAATGAGTCTCCTGCCTTAAGTCTACCAAATCATCATCATCTATCATGTGGTGACGACTACCTGCACGCTTGTTAATGGATGCATCGTTCTCCATAAAGTAATGTATGATCAACTTAATAAACCTAGGGTACTGGTAGCTTTTAACCTTACCCTTTGTGTTTGTGAAGAGTTGAAAGGTAAACTCCTCCCACAGTAGTGATGCGTAATCGATACCCATACCTTTGAACATACCATAAAACATCTTGATGATTGGTGGACGAACAGCATCATACCCAGTTGTTTTGGGTGTTAAACATCGGCTTAGAATCCCAAAGATAGCTTTCCATGGTTGACCAACTTTGGCAGTAGTAAACTCAGACGGGGTTCGTATGTCAAGACATCCAATGGCGGTGAACATCTCCATGATCTGGTCCTTAGTCGGGTTGGCTGAGTATGATAAGTCTTTGAGTGTCGGCCGAAATCCAAAAATCTTCCTAAAGTCTGACACAGTAAGCGTCTGCTGCTTGTTGTCCAAGGAAAAAGTGATTTTGTTGGACGTCCTCTCTTTGGTAGCCCAGAACTCGTAAAGGTAGTCATAGGGCACTGAAGCACTTCTCCTTAGCGCATGCTTGAAATGAGATTTATCAAGCATGGCTGTACCTACCTTAAATCCATTATGGGTAGAGTGAGATACCTCCTTCAAACGAAAGTTGTTCGGAATAAACTTTAGAGTCTTGGCTTCGGCAATGGCGGTGGCTCTGGTGTGTTGTATTTGTTGTACGGTAGGGTTAGTCATCGTCTCTGCTTAAGATAAAACACAAAGGTTGATACAAACAAACATGAATATCAATATGACTTTAAACCTAAGCATTGAACATATGACATCATCCCTTTAGCTTGGAAACCATTCAAACATCTTCCATACTGAATAATCACTCAATTCGGAATAATTGATCTATGCTGAATAAGAATGCTATGCGGAATATTAATTCTATTCGGAACATTTAGCCTATGCGGAATAAAATCCCTATTCTGAATTAAAGCCTATTCGGAACATTTGGCTATGCTGAATAAAATCTCTATTCGGAACATTAGGCTATGCGGAATAAAAAAAACTCTATTCAGAACATTTAGTCTATGCGGAATAAAAACTCTATTCGGAACATTTGCCCTATTCGGAACATTTGCCCTATTCGGAACATTTGCCCTATTCGGAACATTTGCCCTATTCGGAACATTTGCCCTATTCGGAACATTTGCCCTATTCGGAACATTTGCCCTATTCGGAACATTTGCCCTATTCGGAACATATGCCCTATTCGGAACATTTGCCCTATTCGGAACATTTGCCCTATTCGGAA
This sequence comes from Glebionis coronaria, assembly GCA_025667525.1. Taxonomy (NCBI): domain Eukaryota; kingdom Viridiplantae; phylum Streptophyta; class Magnoliopsida; order Asterales; family Asteraceae; genus Glebionis; species Glebionis coronaria. The sequence goes on from CM046881.1 coordinate 272,027,949, forward strand.
CATTTGCCCTATTCGGAACATTTGTCCTATTCGGAACTTTTGCTTTATTCGGAACATTTGCCCTATTCGGAACATTTGCCCTATTCGGAACTTTTGTCCTATTCGGAACTTTTGCCCTATTCGGAATGAAATCCTATTCGGAACATTCTTCTATGCGGAACAAAAAAACTCCTATTCGGAACATTTTTCAACACTTATGTTTTCAAATTAACCACTTAATCCGTTTGATTCAGGTGATCTAAAGGCCAAAGTAGTGCAATTAAACCTATTCCGAATCATCCCCAGGTAAAACCCCAATTTAATAAAACCCTAATTAAGCAGTAATTTGATTCGTTTGATCTTCCATTTAAACAGTTAATTAGCTTGTAGTGCATGAAAGATTAATCCGATTTAATACCTTTTTGTGAAGATCTGATCTAGAAGATGTTGATTGTTTCGTGTTTGTTTGATTTCCGTGAGTGTGTGTGTATTTGATTATCAATGGCGGCAAGGATAGATGGGGAACAGTGAGAGAATAGAAGAAACGGGGGGGGGGGGGGGGGGGAGGTTTTGACTAGGTCAACTTTTCCACAAGTTAGACATATTGTCAACTTTGCCCCCTCAAATTTTCTTTTTGCTTCATTCAACATTCTTTTGTGTACCAAGTTTTAACACTTGTCACTTTGACCCTATCTGATGTTAACTATCCGAGCCTTAGTGATTAACTTAACTTAACACAAGCACAAAACTATCCACGACAAACTTATAAGCAACAACAATACAAATGCCAAAGCAATCCATCCATTAACTATTAAGCTTTGTGAGTTTCCTTGAAAACTTTTGAAGATCTTTTTGATGTGAAAGATGATGAAACATTTTCTCCCCCTTAAACGATGACCCGTTTTCTATTTAAAGAGCTGTAGTCATTGTTTAACGAGGCACATGATGATGAAAAACATTTCCCAATTGATATCTTGAAAAAGTTTGATTCGTGGTGTCAATAAGATTTCTCTTATTTTAACAAATTAATGCACTGAGACGTACACTAATTCGTGTTAGACCAAGTTATAAAGTAAACTTGATCCCTTTGCATGATTTGGCTTGTAAATCACGCCCGAGAAAATTAATTCCCGTTGTGAGCCAACGTTTTCCAAGGAAATACGTGACTTTAATATGAAAACCGGGTTGCAGTCAGAAATAACTACAAGCCAAAATGGGCATGTTTTAAAATATTTCAACTTTTATACGGACTCTATTTATGGCACCGTGTCAATATTAATCGACATTTCTAAGGCCGTAAATATTACCGTACTAAAAAGACATGCCCGTTTTAAACGAAAAATATTTTTGGTTTTTCTTGATTTTATAATTTTTATGGTTTTTATAGGTTTTATATTTTTTATGGATTTTCTTGGTTTTATATTTTTTATGGATTTTCTTGGTTTTATATTTTTGTATTTTCTTTTGTGGTTTAAATATTTACGATAATATACATGATCACGAACAAAGGATACTCTGAATAGTTTACCACGACTATTCAGCTGATTCTTCTGCCAACTCTTTGAGAGTCGCTGGAGTGAATGATTTCATGCCAAGCTTGTCGATCAAAAACTCGATTCGTCCTCGATCTAAGGCTTTGGTGAACATATCCGCCAGCTGGTACTCAGTAGTGACAAAATACAGCTCGATCACTCCGTTCTCCACCTGCTCCTTAATGAAATGGTAGCGAATGTCTAAGTGCTTGGCCCGGGAGTGTTGAACATAGTTGTAGCAAAGGGCAATGGCGCTCTTGTTGTCACAATACATCGGGATTTTGTTAAATCCAAGACCGTAGTCAGTTAATTGTGATCTCATCCAAAGGACTTGAGCACAACAACCGGACATGGCGATGTATTCAGCCTCCGTGCTTGATATTGCAGCGCTTTTCTGCCTTTTTGAAGACCAACTGATCAATCTATCTCCTAGGAGTTGCACAGATCCAGAAGTGCTACGCCTCGTATCTTGACATCCAGCATGATCGGCATCTGCGTATGATATTAAAGCAATCGAGGAATCTTTCGGATACCATAGACCACGATGAAGTGTTCCTTTTAGATACCGAAAGATCCTTTTCACAACATGTAGGTGCTTTTCGGTAGGCCGAGCCTGATACCGGGCACACATGCATACAGCAAATTGCAAATCAGGCCTGCTAGCAGTCAGATATAAAAGGGTGCCGATCATCCCACGGTAAAGTTTTGGATCGACAATAGTCCCATTCCTATCTTCATCTAACTTGGATTTCTCCACCATTGGAGTGTCTACGGGGTCACAATTTTCAAAGTGTTATTTCTTAAGAGATTCTAGAGCATATTTGGATTGATTAATAAAGATGCCTCTGGGATTCTGAGAAATCTGTAATCCTAAGAAAAATGAAATTTTTCCCATCATCGACATCTGAAAGCGTGTGGACATTATCTTCTCAAATTGTTTAGACAATTCTATGTTAGTGGCTGCAAATATTATATCATCAACATAAATTTGTACCAGAAGCATGTCGTTGCCGTCCTTGAGAGTGAATAGAGTGGGGTCCACTTTGCCTTTGGAGAAGCCTTCCGACATGAGATATGTTGACAGGAGATCATACCACGCGCGTGGAGCTTGTTTCAACCCATAGAGAGCCTTCTTAAGCTTGTACACATGATTAGGAGACTCCGTACTCACGAACCCATCCGGTTGACTAACATAAACCTCTTCCCTTAGTTCACCGTTCAAAAATGCCGTCTTCACATCCATTTGATAGACGATCATGTTCATATGAGCAGCAAACGCAAGGAATAGTCTAATCGCCTCCAATCTAGCCACAGGAGCAAAAGATTCCTCAAAGTCTATACCCAAGGCTTGTTTATATCCTCTAGCGACCAATCTAGCTTTATTCTTCAATACCGCACCCATCTCATCAAGTTTAACCTTATAAACCCATAACAAAGTAAGGATGTTAACCTTGTCAGGGCGAGGAACCAATTCCCATACTTCAAGTCGTTGGAATTCGTTTAGTTCCTCCTGCATAGCCTCAATCCAAGATGATTGGGTCATAGTCTGCTGCCAATTTTTGGGTTCAACTTCAGAGAGAAATGCATCAAAGTAACAATATAGTGCACTCTCTTGTAATTGATGGCGTGTAGAGACTGGTCGATCTAGATCTCCAATAACATTCCTAATTGGGTGATCTTTTGTCCATTTAGTGCTATGGTTTTCAATCCTAGGTGGTCTGGAGTGAACAATAGAAGGAGCTTCTTCTGAGGTAGACGCGGCTGAAGGGTTTTCAGGGATCGCTACACCAAAGAAAGGAAGCTCTTGCAAGTGAGCATATTCCAAGTCGTGATCAGTAGAATCCTCTTCCACATCATTAGGCACAAGTAGGGGTAATGATTCAGGTGTAGTTTGAGAATCACTTGGTGAAGGTGCATCCGGTTCAATGTGAATTGTAGATGCATTAGATAAAGGTTCATTAGCTTGAGCAACCACTTCAGGTATTGGAGCAATTACTACAGGTGCTGGAACTTCATCAGACGGGGGATCGAAGAATTCATCAAACAACGGTTGAAACAGTTTATCCCACTCGGGCCTTGTTGGTGGTAAAAATGATGTAGAAGTAGGATTATTGGGAACTAATCCGGAGCTAATAGCACCGGTTCCCATCTCATGAAGCGCGGGTTCAGAGCTGTGTTGCTCAGAAGCCATCGCTGTCAGCTCGTCGAAATCTGCGTCCATAGTTTCTACAATCTTGCCAAGACGACGGTTATAGATTCGGTATGCTCTTTTGGACGGTGAGTAACCAATGAAAATACCTATATCGGCTTTCGGTTGAAGCTTACCCAAGTTCTCACTATTGATGTTTGGATAACACAGAGCACCAAACACATGGAAAAATGAAACATCGGGTTTACGGTCATGTAAAAGCTCATAAGGTGTTTTTCCATGGCGTTTCCGAAGGATAGAACGGTTTTGGGTGAAACATGCAGTAGAAATAGCCTCTGCCCACAAGAACAATGGAGCGTTCGCATAAATAAGCATGGTCCTAGCAGCTTCCATAAGTGTACGATTCCGTCTTTCAACGACACCGTTTTGTTGTGGAGTGCGTGCAGCGGATGTTTCATGTGATATACCAACTCCTTCATAATAATCACGAAGAGTCTGGTTGACGAACTCTGTACCATTGTCTGTACGAATACGGCGGACAGTGGTGTTCAAACGTACCTGAATGAATTTCATAAAAGTGATGATAGCCTTCGGTGCTTCATCCTTTGTACGTAGAAATCTAACCCATGTAAACCTTGAGAAATCATCCACAATTACCAGAATGAACTTCTTACCGCTCACACTTTCAGTTCTCATCGGTCCACAAAGATCCATATGCAAAAGATGAAGTTTTTCTTGATTAGTGTCTTCAGCTTTGGGTTTGTAAGATTTCTTGGTGTTTTTCCCCCTTGAACACGCGGAACATAAATGGTCCTTGTGAAATTTAAGCTTGGGAAGACCACGAACTAACTCGTTTTTAGCCAGATGATTAATAGCATCAAAATTAAGATGAGATAATCTGCGATGCCATAACCATGACTTGGTCTTAGAAGCTTTAGAGAGAAGACATACTGGAGAAGCGGCCATCATGTCTTGTAAGGACAAAGTGTAAAGATTTGCACCACGAGATCCCTTCAACAAATCTTTTCCTTCCAAGTTGCGGATGAAACAAGTGTGTTGTCGAAAAGCAACCTCAAGGTTGGAATCACAAAACTGTCCTACTGAGAATAAGTTATGACCAAGACCTTCTACATAGTATACCCTAGAAATCGTCACGTTTCCAATCTGATATTCACCATACCCCATAATCTTTGCTATATGATCATTCCCAAATTTAACCGTACCAAGAAACTTGCTGACGAAATTTCGGAGCATCGAGCGATTTCCGGTCATATGTTTTGAACAACCGGAGTCCAAATACGACAGGATGATTTGGACCACCTGAAAATATCACCACACAAAGACAATGTAGAGGTATCGGAATCTGAGTGTTCCTTGTTATTAGCAGGTACAGATTTAATAATCTTAGATTTGCTAACTCTAGGTTTCTTAGATTTCCTAGCCTTTTTCTTCTTAATAGGTGGTGTAGATTCTAATTGGCTCAAATCCCGAGGTATTTCTTCACTGATAGGCACTATAGTGGGGGCTGACCTAATTAAAGGGCGCTGTTTCCATACTTGAGTGCGAGTGTTCCTAACTAAAGGACGCTCAGACCTAACCTCAATGGATGCATTCCTAGTTAAAGGGCACATTTTTCCATATAATGTAAAGGTCCTACCAGTGGGACGCCATTGCCAGCCAACTTGGGCACGAGTTCTACCCGTTGGCTTCCATTCAAGACCATTCTTAATAGCATTCATTTCATTAACGTGATCAATCAGACACAAATCATGACGCTGGGAAAACATACATTCATTACAATTCCAACAATTTAAATCAGAATTCACGAATGGTTTAGGCTGCTGCACAAGCGCAGAGCTTTTAGTCTTAACATGATTCGTTTTATTTAAAACTGAACTAGCATTCCTATTGTGGACTTCTACTTTCTTCTTTGTGGCACTACTAGTGGAGGGCTTGATCTTAGCTTTCTTGAGTGGCGATCCTTTAGCCTTAGTAGTCTCTTTTAATCCTGTAGAAGGCAAAGTGGGAACATTAGCAACAGATTTTAAAGGTGTCTTACTTGATTGTGCCAATGACGGTTTCGCTCCTGGAGTCTTATTAAATGGAGTGACAGCAATGGGCCTATTATTAAGTAGTGCAGAACCTGGTGTACCTATGTATTGCAAATATGCTAGGCAATATTGAACTCGCTTAACATATTCATGAGCCGAATAATAGTCGCTACTTGAGGGATCTAAGGCATAAAGATCGTCTAAAATATCCCTAAGAAGATCGACATGCTTAATGGCATTCCTCATATAATCATCGTAGGTAACCGGGTTTCTCTTATGAAGCGGATTCTTGTAAAGCACTACTGATTTGGTTGTTGGAGCACTAGTGGACGGTGCAGAGTCGGTAGCTAAGTTATCAACAACTTCTTGTCGGGTGAGAAGAAGTGTCTCCTTTAACTCAGCCAAAACCATATTTTTGTCTATGAGCAGGATGTTCAAATCAGAGATTTCCTCGCACTTTTGGTTCAGTTGTTCAACAAAAGATTGTTGCTGTGCCGCATTAAAAGCGAAGCGTTCTTCTAGTGAACCATAAAGAGCGGATAATCCCTGTCTTGTCCGATCCATCTCCCCTAGAACAGACGAAAGTCTAATTTCTAAGACTTGGTTTTTAGACTCTGCAGCCGCTAGTTCCATTTTGAGTGTTTCATTTGATGACATATCTCTCTTCAATCTCATTATCTCTTCCTCTAATGTCTTAACAATTGCAATCATCTTGTCACTATTCTCAACACCGTTTTCACAAACATTTGATATCAAAAGATTCTCATTTTGAGTTTGTTGTTTTGATTCTAAAGATATACAATGTTGTTCTAGTTGATTAAAGCGTTTTGAAAGTAAATTGTAAGAATCCTGTAGCTTTAAAAACTCAGCGTTAGATTCGTGACAAGACTGATTTTCTACCTCATTTACAGTATCAGCAACATTTACAGAGATATCACAAACATCATCACAAATATCATTACAAATATTCACAGCATCACAATTAATCATAGCGGATGTAAGCTCATTCGAATAATTTACATTTACAGTAGTAAGCACATCACACGAGATTACTGCAGACAAGAATCGGTCATATTCGGTTAAAATCTTTTCTTTTTCAACTAGTTGTAGTTCGTAAGCGGTGTCCATTTCATAAAACACTTTTTGAACTTCACCAATTTCAAAAACAAGATTTTCCTTAAGAGATGCAAAAATTCCTTTTAGACTTTCGACAAACGGATTGATCTCAGTTTTAAACACCTCGTTCATATGTTCGAAAGCCCATTCTCCGGCGTTTAGGCCATTTGAAGTCGTACGGTCCAAAATGACCTTGTCAAAATTAGTAAAGTATTGATTAATCTCTTGCAAGTTTAACCATACAGTGCTAACAGGTGGAAGATCCTTTGGAATTTCCTTACGACCTTCCATATTGACAAGTGTAGGAAACGTACTAGGGTTTTCTTCATCTAATATGTAGGTTGGTGCTGTTATGAGATCTTTGTCCATATGGAATCGAATTCTAAAATCGGTTTTTGCAAGCTCCTTATTCAATTTAAAATAATCACACTCGGGATATTTTGTAGAATTGTATGACCGATCCTCATCAACTAGTTCCTTACTTGTTCGATCACCAGGAAAAACAATCGGTTCTAAGGCCAATCCTAATTGAGTTGCATTATAAAGTCTAGGACTATGTCTTAAAGCTTGTTTTGCATACCGTGGATTAGGGGGAAGGCCTTTTTGACGTGATAAGTTAAATTCTCTAAATGAAGCATCAAATAAGTGAACTAGTTGTGAAGCAGCGTATTGTCTTAACAGCAAGTAATCTAGACTTCTAATCTTATTAGTGGCATTAATCTCCATTTCATTCTTCTTAGACTCTAGTGATTCGTAATCCATTTGAAGTTTTTGAAAATTAGTGACCACTAACTCTTTTTCTTGAAGTTCATTAGATAGATTTGCTCTTAAGTTTTCTATTTCTTGCAAGTGACCCATTTGTTTGTTTCTAAAGTGATCATATTCGAGATTAGTTAGAACACTAGACGAGGGCACTAATTCCAAGGTTTGAACTTTCTCATTGCTTAAGGCAAGCTCATCAGACAAATTCTTATTCTTAGCTAAGGTTTCTAAGAGTGCAGCATTCATTTGGCTAGGTAATGTAGCAGGAACCATGACCAAATCTTGTTGAGCAGGAGTAGGCGTATGCGAACTGGGTCCCGGTTGTGATTCACTCAAAGTCTGGGGACTCACATTAATATTGCTATCATTGTTTGTCTCCTCGTTTGAAGGACTCACCACCGAAGATTCATTCGAATCAGCACTCTCTTGCACAACTTGATGTGGTTGAATACTAGCATCAGTGGTATTATCGGTGGTATTAATAAGTACCTCATATCTCTTTTCTGGCCCTAAGCTGGAGATAGTTGCCATGAGAGCAGCCTTTGCAGATTGAAAGTCATCACAGTCGGAGTCATACGCATCAAGATCATCGGCTTGGTAAGCTGCATTCTGCGTAGTGACAACGTCTTGTTCAGCAATCCCGGGATCAGCAAGAAATGCAAGCTCCTCTTCATCAAGTTCCCTTCCCTGTGCCTGAGCATTTACCAGATATATCTTTTCTGCAAACCACTGTCCATCCCTTCTCCTCTTGGGTTTCTTACAATCCCTGGACATATGACCCTCTTCCTTGCAGTTGTAGCATGTAATCATTCTCAACTTGCCTGTATTAGCCCGTGGAGGATTGTTGACCATTGGAGCAGGAGCAGGATTGACCGTGCGAGCATTGGTTGATGTGGAAGGTCTCCCCTGATATGGTTGAATTGGCTGAACCATTACCCTGCCATTCTCAATTGTAGCTTGTTGGCGAGAATTGGATGAATTCCTCAACTGATTGTTGGTAGGAGCTGATCCTCTGTATCCTCGTTTGCTTAAAGTTCTTGTGAGATAAGCAGACATAGTAGTTAGCACTTCAACTGGGTCAGCTCCTTGTTGGAATACAGGAACGGGGACTTCCTCATCTTCACAATATAGTGCTTGATCTGGATGAGCTGCATAATCAGTAGAAGGAATACTCATTTGATCAGGGTAGCTTGTTGGATATGCTGCATTCTCTTGATAAGCAGAATATGAAGGTTGAGCATAAGGTGCAACATTTGCTGGATGAAGTTGTGAAGCATACTGTGGTGAAGGTGCATTGAATCGATATTGTTGCTGATGTGAGGTGGGTGGTTGCGGTAGAATCGAGTATTGTGGGAAGGTTGGTGTCATGTAAGGTGATGGATGATAGGCTTGATGTCCCAAGATATAAGGTGTGTTGTTGTGTGACAAGCTTGGTTGATTCGCCATCAAAGCTAAGGAATCTGGGTACATACCACGAGGAGAACGGTGCATAATCACATGCTTCTCATGCTGCTGAAGAAAAGCATAGATTTGATCTAAGTTGCACTTATGCAAATCCCGGGTTAACTTCACATCGGTAATATACTCACCCCATTCAGCTTGAGGTAAAGTATTCAAGAACTTGGTGTTAACCTGGAATGGAGCAATCACCAGATTGTATACATTCAGATCATTCATTAGAGTGGTGAATCTGAAGTAATAATCGTGTAGTGTTTCCCCTGGGCTGTACGTGAATCTATCAAACAGATCATACAACTGACACTCCCTTTCCTGTTTGGTGAGAGACGTACCTTGTAACAACACCTTTAGACGTTCCCACAAATCTTTGGCAACCGTATATTGACTAACCATACGATAAATATCATGCGGAAGAGCTTGGAGAAGTGTCTGTAGAGCCTTTTCATCAGCATCAGCAATGAGTTGTTGTGCCGGTGTGAGTTCTTCATATTCTCTTGGTCGAGACACGTTATTTGCCACAATGGCACCATAATCGAGTGGACCATTCAAAATCGATTTGACCATAAGCCTTCCGTATGTTGGTTTGCCCTTCAAGTATTGCATCATACGGCCCTGCCATGCTTCAAACACCTCTTTAATAAGCATCGGTGGACGACTATCAGTCCCCGTTATGATCGAGATATCCGTAAGAGAGGTCATCTGAGGCATTAATGAACTTGGATTCATTTTGATCACTTAACAGACTCAAAGATTATCGGTTGATCGAGCAGTGAAGAAAGGTTGAGAATTTGTGTTGTGTTGGTTGAACTCAAGATTAAATCCACTAAAGATCGTTGAAAAAACTCAAATACCCCTTGAACTTGCTTATACGGAATAACCCAAAATTAAAATAAGCCCTATTCGGAATAACACCAATTCGGAATAATCCTATGCTGAAAATACCCTATTCGGAATAAACTCTATGCTGAATAACCCTTATGCGGAAAAACCTCCTATTCGGAATATTTCTTCAATTCGGAATATCTGGCAATTTGGCTTATTCGGAAAAATCTCCTATTCGGAATGATGGGCAATTCGGAAAGATATTCGGAATATTTCTCCTATGCGGAAAATTTTTGGCTATTCGGAAAAATCTGGCTATTCGGAAAGATATAGGCTATTCGGAAAGTTTTTGGCTATGCGGAAAGATTTCTGCTATTCGGAAAAACTGTTGTTCGGAAAGATTTCTTCTATTCGGAAAGTCTATGCGGAAACTTTTTCTATTCTGAATATTCTCCTATTCGGAATCCCTATTCGGAATAAACCTTCTATACTGAAAAATTTCCCTATTCGGAATCCCTATTCGGAAAGATCTGGAAAAAATTGTTTCCGAGACTTAAAAAGAAGCTTTTAACCCCGATTTTTGATCCAAAACCACAAAAAGTTTTATGATTTTTACCAAAATAAGCTAAACCCAATCCTTATCAATCAATCCCAATAACAAAAACACCAAAAACAACAAGATTCAAGATTGATTTTTTCTAAAGATCACTAATTGATTCAAAAAACTAAAAAAGCAACACAATCCTTACCTTAAATCACCCCATAGCTCTTGATACCAAATGTAGAATATTGATAACCTATGAATCTATGAAGTGGGTTGATGTTTTCTAGTGAGAGAAACTAGAGAGAGAAAGTGAGAGAAAATGTGTATGATTTTATTACTATGAAAATGCAAATGAACAACAACCAACCCCTTTCCTTAGTGGAAAGAGGTATTTATATTCCAAGCCTAACATTGGGCTTGGGCCGGTCCATGACAAGCCCATGGACCGGTTCTTACTTAAGTTAATAAGCAACTAATAACTAATTACTAACTACGAGCTATTACAACATAAATCATATTGTGGAGTGACCGATACTTCTAATATACGTTAAAACGTATTTCTAACACCTTGTATATTAATAATTACAAGTTTGGTCCCTTAAGTTTGTCAAAATTGCAAAAAGGTCCTTCAACTTTGAAGAAATGACAAGATTGGTCCCTTAACAAAATCAATTTGTCAATTATGGTCCCTCATGAAGATTAAGATGCAAAGAAGACCTTTGAAGATCAAGAAAGTTCAAGATCAGCCCTTGAAATATGAAAAAGTATCAAAAATAACCCTTGATAACCTTTGTGTGAAGTTTGGTGCCAAAAGTGACAAGCCTTGAAAGTTATTTACAAGGGAAACACGTTTTCTAGGGCTGAAAACATTAATTGCCAAAAATATCAAAGGATAAGGGCTTAAGTTGTCAACTTGAAACATTCAAACCCACAAAGTGCGCCAAACACTTTTGTTTCCCCTAATTTCGGATCAAGGAAGTTACTATTCATCTTTTACACCTCCAGTTTTTACCCAACTTAAACAAGGGTTAAAATCCAATTACTCTTGCACATGAGTAATTCACACGCGCAGAAACAAAACCCACACCTAAAAACCCCAATCCCACCACTGTGGACCCTACCCCCAATTCCCCTTTCCACCAATCACAATACAACTTGGTCCCCAAGTTTGGTGACGTGTCCCAAATCAACAGTGGAGGTTATTTGCTTCCTCACAACGCAAAAACAAACGGTTTAGATCAAATTTGACACCTCAATCTCAAAAGCGCGTCAAGGGCAAATTTGGGATTTTTCTGTATTAGAGTTTGTATTTTTTGCCTTCTAGTATGTTCTATAGGTAGTATAAAAGGAGAATCCAACCTGTGGATATCCCTTGTTCCAGTTTTTTAGCTTCTCACTTGTAATTCCTTTTTAATGAAATAAAAGTTTGGTTTTTGTGTTAAAACAAGTATAATTCCTTTTTAGGTTTGTTAAAAGTTGTGTATTGTGTTGAAAGCTAAGAAACTGAGTTCCATTTTTAAATTGGTTAAGTAATTTTGAGTTTCAAAATTATTTAAGGGTTTTCTGAATTTGAGATTTCCTTGGTGAAATCTGTTTCAGGTTTAAGTGTTAATAGGTTTAAGTTTAATTGGTTATTAGTGTTTTGAAAATGTTTTGAGAAGGTTTGAAAACTTTTGGAAAAGATTTTGAGAAAGGTAAGAGAAAACTGAATATATTGCTTGTATCCTTGTTCTTCTTTGATTTTTCTTAGCAGGTTTGAAGGTGTGTTGCTGTTAAAGGTTCTGCACCAACCCCAGTTGGTAGGAGGTGGATTTACATCCACTAGGGCCCTGGATGTAGGGTTCTGAGGTAAAAACACTTGTTTCCTTTTTGAAATTTCAGAAAAAGTTGTTTATGTGATTTGGTTTGATTAGGTGTTGAAAGTGTGTTAAAGCTGTTGGATTTGAGTTCTTTAGTGTTATATTGCATGTTAGATGCTTCCTGAATCAACTTTGTGAGGTTTGAAACAGATTTGATTTGAAAAAAGTGCATAAAGAAATATTAAAGGGTGTTTGGATATAAGTTTTAGCAGGGTATTTGATTTGATTTGAGCTTTGAAAACGTGTTAGAGCAGTTGAACAAGGTTGAGAAAGGTTGTTTGCTAGTTGTGTTATCATTTGGTGCAAATTGTAAGCTGATTTGTGTGTTTAAAAAGAAAAAGTAAGCTCAAATCTGCATATCATCTTTCTGCTCGTTTTTATGAGAAACTTGTGCTTGATCTTTGAATCCTGTTAAGTGTGAGGGAAATTTAAGGTTTGATTTGGCTTGTATGTTAGTTGGTAAGATTGTGTACCAAGTTTGGAGAGTTGAGAATTGATATTGTGCAAGTTATTAGCTCATTAGTCCACAGATCTGCATCTAAGACCTCAGAAACATGGTTTTGCTTTGGTGTGCCTATTTGTGAGTTTCTTTGTGTGCAAAGTGCTTGTTTTTGCTAGTTCTTGACTCCTTGTGCTCCAAAGAGCACAAGGGTGCCCCACTGTCCACAAATCATCCACAAAATCTCACCACCAAGTCCTCTTGGTGATTTATCAATCTGTGAAGAAATAAAGAACACAAAAAAGACTTGTGTTCTTAAAAGTTAAACCTGGTCACGTTTTGTGCTTTAATCTTAGCTTAATCTAGCTAAAAAGGAAATTGGAGTGTGTTTATAAGCTTATAGAGGTCACAGATTGATTTGGCAAAGAAAAAAAAAATAAAATTTTTTTTTATAAAAAGCATCACCCGTAACGGGCTCGAACCCTAGACCTCTCGCTGGAGGGTTAAGAGCTCTACCGTTAATCTAGATGTGCTTTTTACGTTAGACTCTCATTTCAATATCTATTTAATACGTTTTTACTTTGTAAGCTTAAAATAAAGCCGTAGCTTATTCAGGGTTATTTGAGCTTATTTATTAAGCTAATTTGGTTTTTCTTATTTTTCCTAGGACCTTTCTTAGATTTGTGATTTTTCTAGCCTATTTTTATATTTTTCCCTTTATTAGATTATTTTTTAGAATTTATTTAATAGCCGGTTTTATTAAATCAATTAAAAATAGAAAAAAGAGTTTTAAATTTTAGGAAAAATAATTTTTAGCTTTTAAAATAATATTTTGAGGTTTACATCTAGTTTTGGTTTTATAAACTTTAATTTTTAATTTTATATTATTTTAAGGTTTTTTATAAACTTTAATTAATTTTATAAAATTATCAAAAAGGGTTTAGGAACTTTAGTTTGCATTTTTCTCTTAGTTAGATTGTTTTAAGATTTTAGAATTTTTTTAGAATTAATTTTATAAACTTTTTATTTTTAGTATTATTTTAATATTATTTTATTATTAAAAATTCAAAGTTTTATTTTTCTTTATTTTTCATTTTTCTTAAGTTCTTTAGCATTAATTAGGACCTTTTCCATTTTTAGAATATTTTTATAGCTTTTAGATTTATTTTTATAATTATTTTAAGTTTAATTAGTTTTTAATCATTTTAAATCATTTTTAGAGTTTTAAAAATAGTTTCAATAGCTTTTAATTTTTAGAAAATTACTTTTTAGTCTTCTAATAATATAAGTTAAGTAATTATTCAATAAAATCATATTTTAGACATTTGAATTAGTTATATTTAATTTTAGGGCTTTAATTAGCATTTAAAATTAAATATTTAATTAATAAAAGGTTTTAAAATATCTTTGTTGGATTTTTATCTTTATTTATATTATTCTAGACTTGTTTTTAGCTCTTTTAAATATTTTTGTCTTTGGTTTTAGTTAAATTTATAAATTTGGGTAGTTTTTCACGGCTTTACGTTTACGTCGTAGTGTAATTTTAACGTAACCGTCTTTTCATCTTTTCATCCCCATTCTTCTCAATATTAATCTCAAATAATTACAAGTTAAAACACACACATATACCTCCTTGGGAAACGAACTTTCTCTCTTTTTAAGTGATTGGGTCATTAACACTTGATTTTTCTTAAAGTCATTTGTTCGATACTTACCGCTATTTACGCTCTTTTCCTAAAGAGTAGTAAAACACTACAATCAATCTACACGATCACCGTCTCCCTTTCTTTTCTCACCAACACGGGCTTCATCTTCCCTATCCTGAATTATCTGTCCAATGAGTTGGTAATCCATTCGAACAACATCATCAATGGTCAGTGATTTAGATGATGTCACGTCCCCCCGGATATTCCTGGTCAACCCTTTAATATATTGCTCAATTCGGATCTCTTCAGGTTCAACCAATCGAGGACATAGCAAGGCCAACTCATGGAATCGGTTTGTGTAACTATCAATGTCCACACCTTTCATTCTCAAATGAATCAACTCTTGTTCTAAGCTAATAATCACACTACGAGGACCAAACTCCAAAGTCATCGACTTCTTAATTTCAGCCCAAGGAGTAGCATTAGCAGCATCAAGACCCATGAAAGCAATTCTCCCGTTCCACCAAGTCAACGCACGACCTTTAAGAGTAGCCATAGCAAAAGTCACCTTATCTTCCTCCTTACACTTACTAATCCGAAACACCGACTCAATCTTCTCAATCCACTGGCTTAATCCTACAGCACCTTCAGTTCCATTAAAAGGTAGAGGTTCACACTTCATGAACGTCACATAAGTACAGCCACCAATTTCAGGTGCATTAGTTCCAAGTCCTCCTACATTTCCTCCAGCGTTAGCATTCACATTATTAGCATTCACATTCACATTAGTACCGCCAATTCCACTACCGCCAGCTCCACTACCGCCAGCTCCACTACCGCCAGCTCCACTACCGCCAGCTCCACTACTGCCAGCTTCATTTCTAGCATTTGCCGTAAATTCAGTCATAGATGCGGTAACTTGCTCCGTAATAATCCTACGTACATCATCCTCAGTCACAGCCTTCTTGGGCGGCATAGTTCTATAATTCCACAATTTCAAAGTATTAAGCATTCACCCAATAAGGGATTCATATAATATGGATTGAATTCATAATCAAGATACAAATAAGGCACAATATGGAATTCAAGACAAGATACATATTTCATTCGATTTGAAACAAAAGTATTGTCTTAGTTACATCCCATATCAAAGTTCTAGCACTATATATACTCAAAATTCGTGCCAAGTCTACTACTAACAATTCGGTTCAGTCAAAGATACAAAAGTACAAAAGATACAAAGGTCACTACTAAATACAGACTGGTCTACTGAGAACCGCCAGATGGTCCATCGTCCATCGTCTTCTGTATCTTCGTCGGACGATCACTAGACACATCTTCAGCTGGGCGCTTACGGATCACTCCTCTTTCAACCATGTCAGCATAAAATCTACTATTCCAACCCACGGATATATTCAACTCCTTCTCAGCTTTCTCACGCATCGCACGAGCTACACTCAACTGAATCTCCATATAATCCACCTTTTTCTTCATTTCAGCAAACTCGCCACTTTCTAACACCGATAACCTCCTAAAAGCCTCATTCAAACCACGCTCTACATCAGTCAAATCCAAACTAAGCAATTCCCGCTCTTTCTCGCCAACCTTAGTCTTTGACTCCAAATAAGCAACATGAGTCTGAACAACACCTAATCCAATCTCTGTCATACTACTCTTAACACGAGAAGCATCTAGATCACGTCTCAAGGCCCATGGTGCAATACCATCAATATGAGTAGCCTCTCGAGCACTAGACGACTCTCTTATCTCACGTCTACGAGTAGCAATACCATCAGTACCGTCAGGTGCATTTTCATCCTCATCCTCCTCTGATTTAGAATCAGATTCAGACGATTCAGACATTTCATCCCTAGGTAGCTCAACCTCAGAATCAAACAAATAAACTGGTGGGGGTAAAGGCTCGCCCTCTGGAACATCATAAGGGTAAATAAGCTCGGCTTCCACATCGTCATCAACCTCATCGTCTATACCTACATCCTCCTCGACATCCTCGTCGTCAATCTCATCATCTAAATTATCTAACCCAATCTCCTCATCATTCTCAATATCAACATTATCAATCTCATTTTCTACCATACCAACCTGAGGGGCAATCTGATCTCCTAGTCCTAACTCGGGCTCGGGATCCTCAAATGGTTCCTCCTCATCATCCATATCATAATCTACTAAGTCTAAATAAGGATCATCTTCTACATTAGGTTCGGGAATACATGGTTTTCTACAGGAATATTAGGGTCAGCCATGACAATCTGCATTTATATATATATATCTCGTATAGGATAACATACTAGTTAAACAATTACATAATGAAACCACGATATATACATATATATAAAAATTAAATTATATATATCAAAATTTATATCTTCTCAATAGGGCTTGTTGGTAACATCGGAGATCTCTGGCACCGTTATAGTAAAAAGATTTTTCAAATATTTTCTCAAATGTTCATTGTTAAAAGATTTTGAAAAGTTTTGTTCAAAACCTTGGTTTTTAAAATCTTTTGTTCTCTATAACAAGAGCTCTGATACCAAACTATAACACTCTCAATTTTCGTATCGGTACAGCGGAAGGGTCTTTTAGAGTGTTATGGGATAGCACAATAACTCCAATCATAGACAACACATAAAAATGGTTGTACAAGGTTCAACATACATTCATTCGATAAAAAGATTTAAAGTGTACAACAGGTCCCAAATTATACAGGTCATTTAGTTTACAAAACATAGATCGAATGAACATTTTTAATATTATGTGGGCCATCAGAGTCGATCTCCATCCGGATTACCTTCAAGAACCTGAGATAAAAACATGCAAAAATCATATCAGCGAATGCCGAGTGAACTCATAGAGTTTAATAAAAACCATTATATAAAACAATCGTTAAAATCAGAACACAATTATAATATCGGAAGTAAGTCCTCGTATTGCTAGTCAGGCAATATATAAATCAAGCATACATCTTAAACCGTCCATGAGACCGTAGCCTCAATATTACAATTATAGGTAATATATTCATCGTTATTAGCGTCGTTATTGGATTACATTATAGATTATATAGGATACATTTGGATTATTATTAGCCGCATGACTGTTTTGCCAAACGATGACAACGAGTTAATTCCAACTCGACTCATGACCGGTTGGAGGGTGTGTATTGACTATCGTAAGTTAAATGATGTAACACCCCCAAATATTCATAATTTAGTTCAGCGGAAGAGTCGTTGGTGTTACGGAATAACACATTACATAGGTCCCAAGTCATAGTATTTCATACAAGTCTTACAAAGCATTTGAATGGAGATTGTTATTTAAGTGCGGGCCATAAATTCTTGTCTTCTTCCCGAGAAATACCTTCAAGTACCTGAGATAAAACATGTTAAAAGAAAAGTTCAACGAAAACGGCGAGTGAATTCATAGAGTTTAATGAAATCCATTGATATATCATCGGTATAAAATTATTTCCGAAAATCATTTTGTACAATTCTTTGTCATAGGCCATAAAATAAGCCAAAAACATTTTATACAAATCTTTGCCGTAAAATCATACTATAGGCTTGTGCCTTCAAAACCATTATACGAACCAACGTCGTAAAAACATCATACAATACGTCTTATGACGTTGTATAGAGTTAAATAGAAACCGTTATATGAATATGGTTATGTAAAACCAAAACACGAACATAATATCAATAATAAGACCCCGTATTGCTAGTCAGGCGATATATTGTAATTCAATGCGTATAGCAGTATTTTCGTTATTGGATTATTATAAGCCGCATGACATTGCTACCTTACTATACGAAACAACGGGTAGCTAACCCGTAATTTATTTTCCCATCTAATACAGCGTGTCGTCACAATAATCACGCTTATATAAATCTTTTCATACATAAATTCGCTTACCAATCAGTGTGGCACGACGGGGATCAACCGTCAAGGCGCGAACTAGGTTGATCTTCCCCAAATAGTACTATTATATGCATAAGCGTCTACCAAATCCCGGTAGTTCACAATTCATACTAATGGGACTTTTAGTGACATAACCTAACTAATAATAATCCATTTCATTTCATACATCGGGTCATATAATCATTCATCGGGTCATATAATCATTCGGGTCCATATCAATAAACAAACAATCGGGACAACTGGTGTCCTATTTTATTAAAACTAACATGTTATCTCCCTCGCGGGTTTATAAAACATTTCATAAAACATGTAAAAGAGTGCGAGGATATGAACTCACGTTGATTGGGAAAGGCGGTTATCGGCGATTTGGATGTACGGTACGTTCTTCAATCACGAAAACCTAGACAAATAATACTCGTCTTAGACTCTTGTCCAATGACTTTATGAAAACAATGGCTATGTGTAACACTCTCAATTTTCGTATCGGTACAGCGGAAGGGTCTTTTAGAGTGTTACGGGATAGCACAATAACTCCAATCATAGACAACACATAAAAATGGTTGTACAAGGTTCAACATACATTCATTTGATAAAAAGTTTTAAAGTGTACAACAGGTCCCAAATTATACAGGTCGTTTAGTTTACAAAACATAGATCGAATGAACATTTTTAATATTATGTGGGCCATCAGAGTCGATCTCCATCCGGATTACCTTCAAGCACCTGAGATAAAAACATGCAAAAATCATATCAGCGAATGCCGAGTGAATTCATAGAGTTTAATAAAATCCGTTATATAAAACAATCGTTAAAATCAGAACACAAGTATAATATCGGAAGTAAGTCCTCGTATTTCTAGTTAGACAATATATAAATCAAGCATATATCTTAAACCGTCCATGAGACCGTAGCCTCAATATTACCATTATAGGTAATATATTCATCGTTATTAGCGTCGTTATTGGATTACATTATAGATTATATAGGATACATTTGGATTATTATTAGTCGCATGACATTGTTACATTACTATGAAAAGAACGGGCCGCGAACCCGACAAACAATTTGCCTATCTAAGTTAGCTTGTCGTCACAAAAATCAAGCTATGTAAACGTCTCATACATAAATTCGCTTACCAATCAATGTGGTACGACGGGGATCAACCGTCAAGGCGCGAACTGGGGTGATTGTCCCCAAATAGTACTATCAAATGCATAAGCGTCTACCAAATCCCGGTAGTTTACAATTCATGCTAATGGGACTTTAAGTGACATAACCTAACTACTAATAATCCTTTTTGTCTCGTTTATAGGGTCATAGCATCATTCGGGTCCATATCATTAAGCATACCATCGGGACTACTTGTGTTCTATTTTTATCAAAAATCTAGCATGTTATCTCCCTCGCGGGTTTACAAATCATTTTATAAAACATTTAAAAGAGTGCGAGGCTATGAACTCACGTTGATAATGAAAGGCGGATTATCGGCTACGGGCGTGCTTCGGTCACTGAAACCTATATAAATAATAATCGGTCTTAGACTCTTGTCCAATGACTTTTATCAAAATAAAAATATACATATGATGATTTTTGTACATATGATGATGATCAAGTGGGTTTATATATCCTTGTTTACTCATTTTAGCGTTCATGTATTAGTAACTTTTTACTAGTTTACTAGTTTTACCTTATTTACATATTTTAAGTCCAATAAGCTTATTATCAGTTCTTTAACTTTTTTAATCCATTTTATACTTATATTATCAGTATTTACACTTTACATGTTGGGCCCAAATGGGTTAAGCCCAATAAGTTCTTTTTATAACTGTTTAACTTATTTAGTCCAATTATTAGTCCAATATGCTTACTTAACTCGTTAATGTCCGTATGTCCTATAGTTCGGGTTATATCGGTTTTTACTTGTATTAGTTACTTATATATCAGTATATGACTTTTAAAAACTTTACATTAGACGGGTTTGATCGTCTAAGTTTTAATTGGCGAAAAACGTCAATTTTACGGTAATAGCCGAAAAAGTCGTAAAAATCAAGTTTATAGTTTTTATAACTTATAAGTATTATTCCACTACCATCTTTATAATTTATCCATTTATTTAACCTTATACATATTTATATAAATGAAAATCATAAGTTAGTGGGTTTTAATTTTACATTTTATACAATATAATTTTGAGTGCTTATATAATAGTAATAAACATTAATTCTCAAAATCTGATTTTTATTTTCATCTTCACCATTTTTATCATATCTAGAGTTCTACAATGAATTAGAAGCTCATTTTTGGATGGCATGATCTTCATATTATGTGCTACAATTAACTTGGTTATAGCTACTGCTCATTTTAAGTTTATCTATGCTTAACAGTCCCTACAAAACAGCTTATTCAGATTAGCACACTCATCTTGTTTTGATCATATCTCACTCATTTTAATGATTCCATTGCATGGCCAACTCTCACATGTGTATAACATCTTGTACTTACTGTAAATAGATTCTACCATGCAAGTTTATCAGTTCAAGTTTTAGTTACATACTGTTTTTATACAGCCAACAAATTAATCATGATTTTAGCCTTGTTTCTTATGGTTATTAACCTTTTTAAGCATATTTATCAACACTTGATCCCCACACAACATTTTTATCATCATATATTCATCATATACATATACAACAAGAAAGAAAATACATTTGATCTTTATAAAAATAACAAGAGAAAATGGAGAGGATGATTTTCTTTACCAACCAAGAGTATATCTTGTTTTTGGAAGACAAGAACTTGATGAACACCAAAAGTAACTCCAAGATCATCAAACACCAAGAAAATAAGTTGAGAAATCAGCCCTAGGACACAAGCAAATCACCTCCATTGTTGTTAAATGGCCACCAAATGATCAAGGGTTCAAGGTAACTCCATGATAGAGCTAGATAACAAGTATTTTGTGGCTAGAAAAGATCAAGAAGGGGTGTGTGTTCTTGAAAGTGGACGGCAATGGTGGTGTGGTTGAGAGGATTTTCTAGTTGATTTTGCATGTGTAAATGGTGGTATGTGAAGTGGTTGATGGTTTTAGCTAGTAACTAGCTTAAAGTGTAAGCTTAACTTACACTTGTAAGTTATAAGCTAACATGATGCCACATCTTTGATGTGGTATCATGTGTGTCGTCCCATGTGTGTAGTGGGGTGGGATAATGTATTTTGTCCCACCTCACTAATTTACGGGTATTCCTCGATTCTAGTTTCCTTGATTTGCGTGCCCTCAGGTCGTTTCACGAAAAATGTTTTTATAAATTATGAATCAACGACACAAAATGAATCCAATAAAAATTGTCTCATCAAAAACGGAGTTCAAAAACGTAAATACGTAATCCTAAGGTTTCCGGTTTAATCGTAAATGACGCTAAATTATGCACGTATGCCCAAATTTAAATCCGTAAATTGTGAGTTCATCAACCAACACAAAAATAAGTTTCAAAATATTATACGAGAAAATAATTCACTACCTGAAAATGTTAGATTGTCATACTATGTATATATATGATGATATTACAAGTATGATGATGATCAAGTGGGATTTTATCTCTTCATACACATTATAGTGTTACGTGTTAGTCAAATTTTTGACTAGTTACACTAGTTTCAATCCAATTCCATATTAAGGCCCAATAAGCCCATTAAAAGCCCATTAAGAGTTCAAATATTTATATTAGTCCATTTATACTTTTATTATCAGGCCTATACTCATATGTTGAGCCCAAGTGGGTTAAGCCCAATGAGTAAGTCCATTAGTGTTTAGCCAAACTTGTAGGGTTAATAGTCCAATAAGGCTATTTTGGCCCGTTAATGTCCATAATTTATAAAGCTCGGGTTTTATCGGTTTTAACTTGTCAAAGGTACTTATACATCAGTAGATAAGCTATAAAAAGTTTACATTAGACGGGTCCGACCGTCTAAGTTTTATATGACGAAAACGTTAATCTTTCAGTTTTAGCCGAAAAGACGTAAAACTTATGTATATAGTTTTATAACTTATAAAACGAACCAATTTACATGTCCCATTTACTTATAAAAGTATATAATTATTTATAATATTATATAAGTTAGTGGGTTTTAGGTAAACATTTTATATTAGTTTTATTTGAGTGCTCATTTTATACTATATACATTTATTTACAAATCTGATTATTATTTTCACTTTAACCATTTTTCTCATATCTTGAGTTCTACAAGAAGATAGAAACTCATCTTTGGACACCACAAACTACATGATATGTGCTACAATTAATTCAGTTTTAGCTACTGCTCAATAAACCTCTAGATGTCTCTAACAGTTCGTCCAAAACAGACTATATAGATTTCGACTTCAATATTGTTTTGATCATATCTCACTCATTTTATGGATTCCATTGAGTGGAAAACTCTCACATATGTACAAGTCACTTATCTTACTGTATACTAAATTATCCAAGCTACTTTAACAAGTTATCATATAGTTCTTTACTGTTTTATACAGCCTACATTTTTAGCCATGATTTTAACATCCTTTCATGTAGCTTTTAATCATTTTAACCAAATTTATCAACACAAGATCCCTACATAATACTTTTGATCATCATTCATCATCATATACATATACATAAATGAAGAAAATACAATTTACATTTATACAAATAACAAGGAAATGGGAAGGATGATCTTGTTACCACCAAGATTATGAAAGTTAAGATCAAACTTGATTTTTGTTGGCAAAACTTGTGGTATACCAATATCAACTTCAAGATCACCAATCGTCAAGATCTCCTTGTAGAAAATCAGCCCTAAGACACCAACAAATCTCCTCTTTTGATGTTAAAATCACCAGTAATCAATAGAGCTTCAAAAGGTTTTCATCATATGTGTAAATAACATATGATTTATGGTTGAATCAAGATCAAATGGGGGTTTTGTTGTGAGAGTGGGACGGCAAGAGTGAGACAGATGAGAGAGTTTTTATGTTTTGCATGAGTGAAAAGTGAGGAAATGATTTAGTGTAGGTGGTTTTGTGTAGTTGCTAGTTTGAGAGAAAGTTGAGACAAGTGTCTTAACTTGTCATGTAAAGTTGACATCTCAAAGGTGTGTAGCTTAAGCTTACCGTCCCATGTAGTGGGGGTGGGGCAAGTATATATTGTCTCGTCCCCATTTAATTACGGGTACCCCTCGATTCTAGTTTCCTCGATTTGTGTGCCCTCGGGTCGTTTTACGAAAAATGTTTTTATAGATTATGAATCAACAGCACAAAACGAATCTAATAAAAATTGTCTCATCAAAAACGGAGTTCAAAAACGTAAATACGTAATCCTAGGGTTTTCGGTTTAGTCGTAAAGGACGTTAAATTATTCACTTAAGCTCTAATTTCTTCTCGTAAATTTGTGAGTTTATGAACCAACACAAAATTTAAATTCCAAAATAATATTCACGAATAAATTTATTTTCCTGAAATGTCAGACTGTCACCAAAAACAGTGTATGTAAACGTAAGCACGTAACGTAGAGTCGTCCTGTTTAGACGTAGTTGATGCTACTTCAAGACGTAAACCCAAATTTCTTCCCATAAATGAGTGAGTTCATAATATAACATTAAAATAATGTTTTAAAATAATACTTGAGAATAAAATATCAACCATAAATTGACGGATTGTCACATCATTTACCCTAAACAGGATATTTGTCCTCAAAGATCGATTTATCTTACTACTCGCCTCTTATAGAGTTAGAGCCATGTGAGTATTTCTTCCACATTCGGTCTTTTCTCACAAGTGTAATTCATTACAATACGCGAGTTTCATCATACATAACTACGGGAATACGATCAGGCTTAATGTTGACTTACTTTCTCTATCCATGATGTTCACGGGTTTTTGATGAATGCAACTTCTCGCCGATCTAAACTTCATCAAGAAGTAATCAGATTTTCACTTGATAGACCTTTTATCAAGTTCGATATACGAAACATAATTCACGCAGCCCTTGAAGTCCTAGTGTAGATCCAGCTTATATGCCTTTCAAACCAACTTTTACATTATCTCAATGGTCCCATACAACGGGGACTTATTTCCCATGATCTTTCAGATCATCAATTCATTTTTCCAAGGTGAAAATTTTTAGCATAACTTCGCTACCCATCCTGCACTTCAAGATCTACATTTCATATTCACATAACCTCCTGCCCACTAGTGGCAGTCAATAATCAGATCCTAATTTCAACGATCATTTCAAGTCTCGCGGATCGGGTATTTTGTAAGGTGAGGTTTGTCATCATAGGAAACCTTAAACCTAAAATACATGTCCAACTCACAATGGGTGTAGGTCGGGTGTCTTCATCCCAACTCCTTCTTATAGATGCTCTTATATTTAGATCTTAACAAGATTCGATCTCGATCCTAATACGATAATTGTCAATGATAATATCTCCAAAGGAAAGCGATTATACGGTTTATTACCAAAGGTCAATCATTCAAACATAAAACAAGACTTCTAGTGTTTTGTATCGTTACTTTGCCTCGTCCCTTCGATTGGGGTTGTAAACAGTACTCTCATCAAGGTTCGTTCCCAATGACTTCTGAGCAAATCTCTAGAAAATCGATGTGAAGCGAGGATCCTGATAGAGATGATCGATACAGGCACACTATGATTACACAACTCCTATAAATACATAAGAGTCAATTTCTTCATCAAGAATCTATTATTAATAGGAATGATATTAGCAGATTTGGTCAGTCTGTCGACGATGACCCAAATCGAATCAAATTCAGATGATGACCTTTGCAATAGTTAGACGTTTACTAATGTATGAGGTGATGTCTGCCTTCATAATTTGCCATCAGTACAACTTCTTCAGATAAAGATACATTAAATCAGAAATGGCATGAATAGAATACTTAAACTTATAAGATTCCAACATGACTAAATCTTAAAATCTCCATATTTAGGCAACCACAAGTGGCCTTTAAAACATTTAACGCCATTGGCTTCTCAATTCTAATGGTTCACATTAGTCGTGAACCCCTTTTATTATCTGTATTATCCTTTTTACAAGCATCAGCTATATTTTAAATTGTTTAGACAAATTATTTTGCACAGTCATTACTAAGGAACACATCCTAGTTGTTTCTTTATCTTTTCTACATAATGTGCCAGTATCTACATTCACCTTTCCTGATGAAGTAATTATCATGACCACAATTCACTCAGAAATTCTTTCTTCATATTTTCTAAGTTTTAGTTTCGTCTCAACTATTATTTTTATCAGTTTTGCTCAATCCGACATCTAAAGCGTCGATAATTATTACAAGTAATTAAATAATAAATATTTAATTTTTATGAAACGTAAACGTAAAAAGTTTTAAATTTTCTCAGTTCGTCCAGTTATAGAAAAATGTTCAAAAATAAATTTGAATTTAGTTAACACGATTTTTGTTGGTTTATTGGAAATAATTAATAAGATCCGTCAATGTTCGAAAAATTCTTTGTTTATACTTCGGTCAGAATTTTCTTAGTTGAAAAGCAAAAATATTCGTTTCAAAATCCAAGTCATGGTTTAAATGGTTTCCTCAATCCCTCTTAGGTTGTCTTGAGGTATACACAAACATTTACCCCTAAAGGAGTTTAGTTAAATGATTTGGGTATAAGGGAATAATCCCTTAAAAATCCTTTGATAAAATATTTGTCAAAACGTATTTGCGCTTTCTTTTTGGTAAAACCCAAAGTCTTAAATGGCTCTAATCTTTGAAGAGTTAATATATTCCATTATCTATTAATCACACGGTCAAATAATGTAAAGGGTTAAGCCTTAAATCACATGTTAAATACTCAAGGTACAGGTTTTCACTACTTGGCTAATTAAGGGTCAGTCTATAAATAACTATTAACTCCTTATTCTTATAAACAAACAAATGGTCCTTAATGATCACAAACATGAATTTATCAAATTACAGCCTACACACATAATTCACCAAATTTATGGATGCTACATGTGCATTGGTCAATCCAAACAACATAACATGAAACTCATAATGTTCATTACAAGTTCTGGATGTAGTGATTGAAATAGATAATCTTATTCGTGGACGCAAAGTTGATGATAACCATGCCATGGATCCAATTTTTGAATATACGCTAGAACCTTGTAAATGATCGAACAAATCTATCATCTTGGGTAGTGGATATAGATTTTGATCATCAATCTACCTAGTTCACAATAATTCAACAAATATAAGGAATGATAACACCATAGCTCTTCATGATGACGAGCTTGGTAGAACAAAAGCTTTTTTCGACAACTCTCTTAGTTGTTCGGTTAATTCTTTTAATTCAGATGGTGCTAACATAGGGTGCACACGCCACAGGTGCCGCACCAGGAATATAATCAATAACAAATTCAACTTGCCTTAATGTCGAAAGTCTAGGTAATTCACCAGCAAATACCTCCTAAAATTTCAAATAACAGAAACATCTTTTAATACATTTACTTTAAGTTCTTTCTAGATTACAAGATCTATGACTAGTTAATTACCATTCATGGTATAATTTCAAGTCTATATGCAGGATATGGTCATCCATCAAGAATTATTTAGATTACTTTTGATAATCAACATCTTATCTTTTAGGGGATTTCCACTCGAGTTCCCATCAATAAGATAATGACATTATGTCATAGTCAATTAATCCATTGTACTGGCACTTTCAATTTTCCAGTTTCATTACCGTTGATAAGATGTGAACTTCTCAAAAGACTAATAATAACTCGTAATCCTTCACAAATTCAAGGATATCAGGAGACATAACTAACCTTAAAAGAGTAAGGTCAACGCATAATCTACACGAGAGAATTTCAAATTAGATATAGACGAAAACATTTAAAGAATATGAATATATCCTATGTTTTCATAATTTTAGTACGTATTCGAAAGATCCTCGAATCCTTACCCAGGTTATTTAAATGAAATCTAATCTAAAAAAATGATAGGAACGTCGATACATCCAGTCAGGTATCAACATTCGGTAATCAAATACTTTTTCAAAGAATCTCATCATGAGAGAATTGGACAAGGAGGGGATATCAATTGTCAATTAAGACAATTTCCATAGATGATTAAATTCGATTCAGAAGAATAAATAGTACGGGCACATATTTAGGTGTTCCTAACAATAGGTCCCTATTTTTACACTTCTTGCAGATCTCGTAAAATTTAATCTTTCACAATCTTCAAAGAAAATTTAGTGTTTATTAATAATTTCATGGTGACTACTGATCAGCCTTGCATGGTCCCTTCCAAATTGTATGTAGGCGCGACACTATATACAATTTTAGGATTAATGATGCAATACTCAGTTCGTCAAAACTTTGTCATCATGTTTAAAATATATATATATTCATGCTTAATCATGAAATAAAAATCAAATGAATTTACAAAGATGTTCTTTGTTATGAAAACAATTAAGTTTTCCAAGGTGTTTTATAAACAACTCTATTTCGATAACGATTACTTATAAATCTCACTTTAAATAATCCTTACGGTGATGAAAATTCAATTTTTATCAAGGGATACTGTTTTAACTTATAAAAACAATGAGTGATCTACAAAAGAGTGATGAAAATATTTTCACCAATAACTAACTACAATACGATAGGAAATGAGCTTAGCCAATTAACCATGAGGTTCATGACCTCGATGGTACTCGGGAATACAAAGAGAAGAATCTACAACGCAACTCAAACCGAGATGAGTGCTTGTTCAATGGTTGCATCACTAATGCGAACATTAAGATGAAGCAATAAAAGATAGATAACATCGATACATGTAGGATTAAGCAATCAAATGTAGTCTTTTCATTAATCACAAACAAGTCAAAATTGTACCGTAACACATTACGTGTCACTATGTCGTACAATTCCAAGAACTCATCCTACCAACTGATATCTCGGTTAAGTTAGGTATTTTTAAAAGATACCACAATGAATACTAATCTTTAATAGTCATTAGGTGTTCCACATGTCCCGAAAGATCCATCGGTCCCAATTCAGAAGAAGATTTCTTCAATTTATTTATTGGACACTAGGTATCCTCGTCATTGGACAATGGCCTAGGAACAACCCTTAACACGAACTAACAATTATTGAAAACCTTATTATTCAATCACAGGACTCCACGACTTCCTCTTAACAATCTCATATTCCATACGAGTTAAATTTTTACTTCACTAAAGTTTCAACCAAATCATACTCAATGCGATATCCTACCTCATTCTCCAATAATTTCAACCTTATTCTTAGACCTTGAAAGGGCAATAAAAGTTCGATATGAACAACACTTAATTTCCAATCCTATAGCTCCTTCATTAATAGTTATCAAATGAGTCACTTAGTATGAAATGACTCACACATTTAATTAGACTTCTCGGAGAGGTACTAGTGGCATGAGGCTTTTGGGTAAAGGCTCCAATGACAGCCTCAAGTGCAACATTCACCCTTTCGATTTTAAAATTTAAGAATTGGGTGACAACGAATCAGATGACACCTTTCCAGGTGGTAACGTTTTGTCAAACTCCACTCTAAAAGGAAAGATCGTCATGACATCGATATCAGACTTAATCTTGCCAATTCTTCTTCAAGATTACAATCAACTAATATCAACATTTCTACGAATATCAACCATTTTGTTGGGATCATAAATATCCACAACTTGGTTTAGATCTAGAATAGCTAGAATTCCTACGAGAATAGCTTCGATTGATTTTCTAGGGGAGTTAGGGTTTCTTCTGACAATCTACGTCGTATAAATTCCTCGTATAATTAAAATAATCATCAAACAATCATGTAATCAAATTACAACATATATATATATATATATATATATATATATATATATATATATATATATATATATATATATATATATATATATATATATATATATATATATATATATATATATATATATATATATATATATATATATATATATATATATATATATATATATATATATATATATATATATATATATAATCCAATTTATATATATATATATTAAAATAACACTTCTCAGACTAGCCTTGTCGGTAACTCGAGAATTCTTCGGCACCGTTATAGTCAAAAGATTTTTAGACATTTTGAGAAAAATGTTTATAGTTAAAAGATTTTGAAATGTTATATTCAAAACCTTGGTTTTAAAAATCTTTCGTTCACTATAACGAGAGCTCAGATACCAAACTGTAACACACCCAAATATTCATACTTTAGTTCAGGGGAAGAGTCGTTGGTGTTACGGGATAGCACATTACTCAAATCATAGACAACGCTTAAAATCGCGTCGTTTAATAATAAATCATTTTCCATTCATGAATATCAAATTTACATAGGTCCCAAGTCATAGTATTTGATACAAGTTTTACAAAGCATTTGAATGGAAATTGTTATTTAAGTGCGTGCCATAAATTCTTGTCGTCTTCCCGAGAATTACCTTCATGTACATGAGATAAAACATGTTAAAAGAAAAGGTCAGCGAAAACGCCGAGTGATCTCATAGAGTTTAATGAAATCCATTGATATATCATCGGTATAAAATTATTACCGAAAATCATTTTGTACAACTTTTTGTCATAGGCCATAAAATAAGCCAAAAAAATTTTATACAAATCTTTGTTGTAAAATCATACTATAGGCTTTTGCCTTCAAAACCATTATACGAACCAATGTCGTAAAAACATCATACAATACGTCTTATAACGTTGTATAGAGTTAAATAGAAACCGTTATATGAATATGGTTATGCAAAACCAAAACACGAACATAATATCAATAATTAGACCCCGTATTGCTAGTCAGGCAATACATTGTAATTTAATGCGTATAGCAGTATTTTCGTTATTGGATTATTATAAGCCGCATGACATTGCTACCTTACTATACCAAAAAACGGGTAGCTAACCCGTAATTCATTTGCCCATCTAATACAGTGTGTCGTCACAATAATCACGCTTATATAAATCTTCTCATACATAAATTCGTTTACCAATCAGTGTGGCACGACGGGGATCAACCGTCAAGGCGCGAACTGGGGTGATCTTCCCCAAATAGTACTATTATATGCATAAGCTGCTACCAAATCCCGAGAGTTCACAATTCATGCTAATGGTACTTTTAGTGACATAACCTAACTAATAATAATCCATTTCATTTCATACACCGGGTCATATAATCTTTCATCGGGTCATATAATCATTCGGGTCAATATCAATAAACAAACAATCGGGACAACTGGTGTCCTATTTTATTAAAACTAACATGTTATCTCCCTCGTGGGTTTACAAAACATTTCATAAAAAAATTTAAAAGAGTGCGAGGCTATGAACTCACGTTGATTGGGAAAGGCGGTTATCGGTGATTTGGATGTACGGTACGTGCTTCAATCACGGAAACCTAGACAAATAATACTCGTCTTAGACTCTTGTCTAATGACTTTTATCTCTTCATACACATTATAGTGAAAACAATGGCTATGTATATATATGATGATATTACAAGTATGATGATGATCAAGTGGGATTTTATCTCTTCATACACATTATAGTGTTATGTGTTAGTCAAATTTTTGACTAGTTACACTAGTTTTAATCCAATTCTATATTAAGGCCCAATAAGCCCATTAAGAGTTAAACTCTTTATATTAGTCCATTTATACTTTTATTATCAGGCCCATACTCACATGTTGAGCCCAAATGGGTTAAGCCCAATGAGTAAGTCCATTAGTGTTTAGCCAAACTTGTCGGGTTAATAGTCCAATAAGGCTATTTTGGCCCGTTAATGTCCATAAGTTATAAAGCTCGGTTTTTATCGGTTTTTACATGTCAAAGGTACTTATACATCAGTAGATAAGTTATAAAAAGTTTACACTAGACGGGTCCGACCGTCTAAGTTTTATTTGACGAAAACGTTAATCTTTCGGTTTTAGCCGAAAAGACGTAAAACTTATGTATATAGTTTTATAACTTATAAAACATACCAATTTACAATTTTTATAAAATGTCCCATTTACTTATCAAAGTATATACTTATTTATAAGTATTATATAAGTTAGTGAGTTTTAGGTAAACATTTTATATTAGTTTTATTTGAGTGTTCATTTTATACTATATACATTTATTTACAAATCTGATTATTATTTTCACTTTCACCATTTTTATCTTATCTTGAGTTCTACAAGGAGATAGAATCTCATCTTTGGAGACCACAAACTACATGATATGTGCTACAATTAACTCAACTTAGCTACTGCTCAATCAACCTCTAGATGTCTCTAACAGTTCGTCCAAAATAGACTATACAGATTTGGACTTCAATATTGTTTTGATCATATCTCACTCATTTTATGGATTCCATTGAGTGGCCAACTCTCACATATGTACAAGTCACTTATCTTACTGTATATTAATTTATCCAATCTACTTTAAAAAGTTATCATATAGTTCTTTACTGTTTTAAACAGTTTACATTTTTAGCCATGATTTTAACATCCTTTCATGTAGCTTTTAATCATTTTAACCAAATTTATCAACACAAGATCCCCACATAATACTTTTGATCATAATTCATCATCATATACATATACATAAATGAAGAAAATACAATTTACATTTTAAAAAATAACAAGGAAATGGGAAAGATGATCTTGTTACCACCAAGATTATGAAAGTTAAGATCAAACATGACTTTTGTTGGTAAAAATTGTGGTACACCAATATCAACTTCAAGATCACCAATCTTCAAGATCACTTTGTGGAAAATCAGCCCTAAGACACCAACAAATATCCTCTTTGAATGTTAAAATCACCACCAATCAATAGAGCTTCAAAAGGTTTTCATCATATGTGTAAATAACATATGATTTATGGTTGAATCAAGATCAAATGGGGGTTTTGTTGTGAGAGTGGGACGGCAAGAGTGAGAGAGATGAGAGAGTTTTTGTGTTTTGCATGAGTGAAAAGTGAGGAAATGGTTTAGTGTAGGTGGTTTTGTGTAGTTGCTAGTTTGAGAGAAAGTCGAGACAAGTGTCTTAACTTGTCATGTAAAGTTGACACCTCAAAGGTGTGTAGCTTAAGCTTGTCGTCCAATGTACTGGGGGTGGGGCAAGTTTATCTTGTCTCATCCCCATTTAATTACGGGTACCCCTCGATTCTAGTTTCCTCGATTTGCGTACCCTCGGGTCGTTTTACGAAAAACATTTTTATAGATTATGAATCAACGGCACAAAACGAATCTAATAAAAATTGTCTCATAAAAAACGAAGTTCAAAAACATAAATACGTAATCCTAGGGTTTTCGGTTTAGTCTTAAAGGATGTTAAATTATTCACGTAAGCTCTAATTTCTTCTCGTAAATTTGTGAGTTTATGAACCAACACAAAATTTAAATTCCAAAATAATATTCACGAATAAATTTATTTTCCTGAAATGTCGGACTGTCACCAAAAACGGTGTATGTAAACGTAAGCACGTAACGTAGAGTCCTCCGGTTTAGACGTAGTCGATGCTACTTCAAGACGTAAACCCAAATTTCTTCCCATAAATGAGTGAGTTCATAATATAACATTAAAATAATGTTTTTAAATAATACTTGAGAATAAAATATCAACCATAAATTGACGGATTGTCACAAATGACGCCACTCGCAAAGACCATTTTCCCTTTCCCTTCATGGATCAAATATTGGAGCGTCTTGTGGGAAACGATTTCTATTGCTTTTTAGGTGATTTTTTCGGTTACTTCCAAATCCCCATCGATCCTCGTGATCAAGAGAAAACTACGTTTACGTGTGTATATGGAACGTTTGCCTATCGCAGAATGCCATTCATACTTTGCAATGCACCGGGAACCTTTCAACGTTGTATGATGGCTATTTCATGACATGATCGAGAAGACGATGGAAGTCTTTATGGATGACTTTTCCGTGTTTGGTAGTTCGTTCACTTCGTGTCTAGGAAATTTGAAACAAATGTTGAAACATTGTGAGGAAACCAACCTTGTGCTCAATTGGGGAAAATGTCATTTTATGGTTAAAGAAGGAATCATCTTAGGGCACAAGGTCTCAAAAGCGGGGATTGAGGTAGACAAATCTAAGATATACGTCATCTCTAAATTACCTCATCCCAAAACCGTTAAGGGTGTTAGGAGTTTTCTAGGCCACGCGGGCTTTTATCGTCGATTCATCAAGGATATTTCAAAGATACCTCGACCCGTTACACACCTCCTAGAAAAAGATGCTAGTTTTGTCTTTAACGAAGATTGTGTACAAGCCTTTGAAATCCTTAAGATGAAACTTACTGAAGCTCACATTCTTGTTGCTCCTAATTAGAACCTTCCCTTTGAGCTCATGTGTGACGCTAGTGATTACGCTATTGGGGCCATTTTGGGGCAACGTCAAGCACTTCTTGCCTATCCACTATGCTAGCAAAATGATGACCGAGGCTCAACTTAAGTATACCACAACGGTAAAGTAATTACTTGCCGTGGTGTATGCATTTGAGAAATTCCGACCTTATCTCGTCTTGACTAAATACATAGTGTATACGGATCATTCGGCAATCAAGTACCTCTTGGCTAAACAAGATGCAAAGCCGAGATTGCTTCGTTGGATTCTCCTCCTACAAGAATTTGATGTCACGATACTTGACAAAAAAGGAGCCAAGAATCTAGCGGCCGATCATCTTTCTCGCTTGGAATATCCTCACCAAAGTGTGTACGAGAACAAGGAAATCACCGAAACATTTCCTCTTGAAACACTTGGTGTAGTGAATTTTAAGAAAGACTCATCCACCCCATGGTTTGCGGACATAGCAAATTACCATGCGGGCAACTTCATCATTAAGGGTATGACGACTCAACAAAAACAAAAATTCTTTCATGACCTCAAGTTCTACTTTTGGAACGACCCTTACCTATTTCAGACTTGTGCGGATCAAATTATTCTACGTTGTGTTTTTGGCACCGAAGCTTCTAATATCCTTAGAGCTTGTCACGAGGGACCCACGGGTGGTCACCATAGCGTTAATCTCACGGCGAAGAAGGTCTTTGATGCCGGTTTCTTTTGGCCTACTATTTACCGAGATGCGCACGCACTTGTCATGTCATGTGACTCATGCCAACAAGGAAAGGCCTCACAAAACGATGAAATGTCACAAAATATCATCCAAGTGTGTGAGATCTTTGACGTTTGGGGAATTGATTTTATGGGGCTGTTCCCATCATCTCGTGGTAAAAGTACATCGTTGTCGCCGTTGACTACCTATCCAAGTGGGTGGAAGCTAAGGCTTTGCCCACGAACGATGCTCGTGTGGTAGTCAAGTTTTTGAAGCAATTGTTTTCTCGGTTTGGAACCCCTCGTGCAATCATAAGCGATCGTGGAACCCATTTTGGTAATGACTAATTCAAAAGGGTTCTAAAGAAATATGGAGTTACACATCGGCTTTCTACGGCTTATCACCCGCAAACGAGTGGGCAAGTCGAGGTTTCAAACCGAGCGTTGAAGAGGATCTTGGAGAGATCGATAGGAGAGAACCAACAATCGTGGTCGGATAAGTTAGACGATGATTTATGGGCCTTTCGTACCGCTCATTCGACGCCCATTGGGTGCACTCCTTACAAGCTTGTGTATGGGAATAATTGCCACTTGCCCATTGAACTCTAACACAAAGCTTATTGGGCCCTAAAGCATTGTAATGATGACATTGAGACCGCGGGAAAACACCAGAAAATGCAATTGAATGAATTGGATGAATTAAGGCACATTGCTTATGAAAATTCATTGATTTATTAAGAGAATACTAAAAAGTTTCATGATTTTAAAATTAAAAACCGGGTTTTTAACATTGGAGATCAAGTGTTGCTTTTTAACTCAAGATTGAAAATATTTTATGGCAAGTTGAAATCCCGTTGGTCCGGTCCAGTCACCATTAACCAAGTATTTCCTTATGGGACCATCGAGCTAGCTCAAAATGATGGTCCTAATTTCAAGATGAATAGCCATCGGTTGAAGCACTACTTTGGCGGGAAGTTCCTTCTTTGAACTACCTCGACCAAGTCACCTTCCCCAATGATAATTTGTATTGAGGGGATCGATTCGAGCTCATGACTCGGTAATCAAAAACGAGGTGCCTCGTGGGAGAGTCCCATGGTTATCTATGTACATATTATCGCTTGCTAATGTAGCTTACGTGAGGGGATTTGTGCCCTTCCAACCTTTGTTTCGTGGTTGTTTGTGATATGTGGTTTTTAGATGTTCAGTATCTTCACAATTTGAGCCTCTCGTGTTCGTTTTACGTGAGCACTCGATCGTTTGCTTCGAAGAATTTCTCGATATCCATATGATATATCCTTGATTGTTCTAACCTTAGGTTTTTAGCACACTTCATAAACGGCTATTAATTTAATGGTTCCACCCTTTCCATTCTAGAATAGACATTCCACTTCGTCTCTAGTATGAGGGTATCCTACCCCTAGACTCGAAACATTGAGGAAAATGTTTAACTTTAGTATGGGGGGGTTAATAGATACTTGCCTTGCTAAACTTTCACGCTTTCCAAAATTTATCTTTTTGTTTATCGTTTTGTTGCAAAATAAGGCTAAAAATGGCCAAATTTTTAAATTTTTCTCATGTTTCATAAGTGTTTGAAGACACGAATGTAGATTTTCCGATGGCGAGAATAAGAGTAATTTTTGACTCGGTCGTGCATGTTGAGCACTTAGCTTCGATTCCTTAACTTTATATTATGCTAAGTCTCTTAAATGAGGACGAGAAATGACAGCGTTAATTATAAGTTACTATGCTAAACGTAGAATACTCGTATCCTTTCAAAAAATCATGTGTTCTTGTTTTTTGCTTATTCTCCCTTCGCTTGTATATATTTTTTGCTAATAAGTATTGGCTTAGCGGTTTAGTCTTTATTGTTGGTTTCTAGTCTTTTCTAGTAGCTTCCATGTAATTAAATTGGGAAGACATTAAGGTATTGCCAGCGTGACGGTTTTGAAGTATTGGCAACCCGAATAATTGAAAGCTTCACCCAATAATAAGATTTCAAGTGCTCAGCTAAATCAAGCAAAAATTCGAAGCTCACAAGGCCGAAAAATCTATGCGAAAATTGAAAGTGATTAAGCCTTAATCTTTGAAGCTTTAAAGATCTAAAAATCGCTTTAGCGTGAGGATATACGTCTGTGGCCATAATAAACACCTCATGGCGAGGTTAAGTAAAAGGCAAGGCAAGACCGAAGTCATAATAAAAGCTCCATGGCGGAGTTGAATAAAAGATGGAGGTAAACCTATGATAATAAGGCCCATCCGTTAGGGGGCGTATAAAATCTTGGTAATAAGTCTCATGTTCAAAACCGTTATAAAACCGTGTTTATCGATCCTTCTTGTTGACTTAATTTTTTAACATCCTTGTCTATTAGGGGGGTTACTAATTCGATGGTCTTGGTTACACCGTTATGACTCTATTTTTGGACCTTAATCTCTATCATCGCATAAGTAAAAAATGTATCCTCGTGAACATTCAAGACAAAAATAAAATATAAGAGATACCAAATAGGATTAAGGGAGTCTAAGTACGTGATTAGGGCATATGAGTAGTGTTAGCATTACTAACTTATAATGACAATGATCTCATTACACGCTTGGCATGAAATTGGGTGAAAATCAAGGACGACGAAATTATTTCTAAAGAAGAATTTACATGTTCTTGTTCTATGAACCTAAACGTCCCATTTTGCGATGAAAATCTTACATTATGTCTAAAACGCAAGAATTAACAAGTAGTAGTAGTGTAGCAAGTTTACGTTTCAATAAAAGTCGATAAAAATGGATTTTGGAGATGCTTAGATACTTTATTCTAGCATTGTGTGAGGGCACGGTAACGGTTTAGTATGGGGGAGTGATGAGACTGCTTTTATACATAGTCTCATCGTCCAAAACGGGCTTAAAATGGTTAAAATATCATAAAAAGTGCCAAATATATGCTTGTGTTTATTCAATGTGTATATAGGTACGGATATCGAGAAAATGACAAAAGATCACAAGAATCAATCAAAAACGAACAGGGGAAACGAAGCCGCACAATGAATCGGGCCCTAGAGTTGATTTTCCAAGTAAAGTGCTTGAAGAATTGAAGATTGTATAAGAAGTGTCCTTCATCATTAAAGAAGTGACACTTTAAACCCTTGTATAATCATAATTACAAGTTTGGTCCCTAAAGTTTGTCAAATTTACAAAAGGACCCTCAACTTTGAACAATTGGCAAGAATGGTCCCTAAAATTTGAAGACTTGTCACTTTTAGTCCTCCATGAAGACAAAAATATAAGTGAAGACCTTGAAGAATGAAGACATGCCAAAAATCACCCTTAAAATATCATCAAATGTCAAAACAAGTCCTTGATGTTAGCCCTATATTCTATATAGTCGAACAAGAATGTAATAGGTCATCTTAGTCGTTATTGGTCTTGTATAGTAATAGGTTAGTCGGGAAAAGCGGGCTTGGACTTTAAGCTAATATTGTCTTTGTTAGGGGCTATATGCCCAAGTGAATGCCAAGCCCGGCCCAAGATGAAGCCCACAAAGGCCTTAGAGCCGTGGCATATATAACCCTCTTCCACATGTGGAAGAGGGTGTTGGTTCATTTCATAAAACACCTAGTTTTAGTGTAAACCTTCCACTTCTCTCTCTACTTTCTCTTTCTACTTTTCTACTATTTCTCTCTCTAAATCTTGTGTTATGGATTAAATGGG
Source organism: Glebionis coronaria (assembly GCA_025667525.1). Classification (NCBI taxonomy): domain Eukaryota; kingdom Viridiplantae; phylum Streptophyta; class Magnoliopsida; order Asterales; family Asteraceae; genus Glebionis; species Glebionis coronaria. The sequence continues at coordinate 272,066,066 of CM046881.1, forward strand.
AATAACAATTGGTATCAGAGCTAACTGGGGGTGTTTCGTGTTTTTGTATTAGCGTGTTTGTGTTCGTGTTTGTGTGTCGGATCTACTTTGATGTGGTACGTTTTTCATTGTCTTTGATAACTGTTACACTGTCTGATTCTACATCAGTTCTTTTATTATCATTTTTTAATCTTTGCTTTATTGGTTCCATCAAAACAATGTCCACTTTTCTACATTTTTTTGTCTCATCATATGATCTAATTTCTTATGGGGAAAAGGACAGAAAGTTAACAGATCCATTTTTGTCGGTTTTAAAACCCTTTTCCGATTGTTTTTCCGATAAAGCATTCCGATGGGTTTTCTGACAGCTTATTCTGATGAGTTTTCAGATAGTCATTCCGATGGGTTTTCAGATAGTCATTCCGATGGGTTTTCAGATAGTCATTCCGATGGGTTTTCAGATAGTCATTTCGATGGCTTTTCAAATGGGCTTATTCTGATGGATTATTTGGATGGACTATTCCGATGGAATATTTCGATGAATATACATTCCGACAGCTTATTTATATTCTGATGGTGTTATTTTGTAAAACATTCCGATGTCGTTCTGAAAACTTTGAGTCGTCTTTCTGAAAACATTTTGATGACTCAAATATATCATGACCCAAACTACTTCTCTCACTGTGTCAACTCGGTAATTACCGAGTTGACCGGGTCAACTCAGTGAGTCGAGTTTAACACCAATCTGTAATCAGCCTTTTCACTCCAACAATCAACTTCTCCATCCTACACTAACCCATCGACACCTAATACCCATCTAGACTCGATTTATTGACTCGAAAACAACAGTCAAACTAGATCTCAGAATTGTTTCGTGCTATGCAATTGCATGTCAAGATCTTTATAGATCTAACACGAAATCGATCATCATCATCGATCTATCAATGGATTCTTCCATCTGTTTGATATTCGAATCTCAGGATTGATGTATAACAACCCTGTTATCATCATTTATTTGATTCGATTTACAAATTATAAGTCACATTAAACGAAAATAGCAATCCTACCCGAGACCCCCAAGATGGAGACCTTGCAGCACCTTTATCTTTGTGGTATTCATATAAAATATACAGCATATCAGGGAAATGGTTTATTCGTTGTGAGATGATGTCTTTATGATTTGTTTGATTGAGATTATATGATTGAGATCTACACATGCGACTGCGTGTTTGAGATGGATGAGATTAAATGGGGGGCAGATTTCATTTGCTTTGTGATGAATTCTGTGGGATGTTCATGGGTTTCGGATTCAGTTTGGTGAGATGAGATTGATGACAACAAGAGTTGAAGGTTGTGGCTGAGATGGGAGATGAGATTTGTTATCTTTGTGTGTAAGAATTAGATGGGGACGAAAGTATTAGAAGATGATGGGGACGGAGCTTTCTAGGACAGATGGAGAGAATGAAAATAATGGGGGCGGTTTGACATATGATTAGGATAGTGAAACCTAATTTCATGGACGTGTATATATCCCAAACGTGGGACTTTTTGGACCAAGTATTCACAAATTGATTTGGGCCAAGATGTGTGCATATGGGCTGCTCACTCACAATTTTCCGAATGTTGAGAAGTCTCGAAAGATACATTGTGGCTTGGATTTGGCTTATTTTTGTTGGCCCGTGTAGTAGTTCATCAAAGGTGGGCCGAAGATTATTGGATTATGCCATAATTTGTTGGATATTAGTTAATTGCAAATGGATTGTGCTAAATGACCTTTTTTATGATGTGCGGATTATGGGGATATGGTGATTACGGGTTCATTCCGACTAAAGAAAATGCTCGTTTTGAAACCTTATTTCTCGAAAGTAAAGTTAGCTAGACCACATTGAAGACTTCTCATTCTTTAGTCATTGATTGGATCACTAGTTAACGACACTCAAACAACACACAACAAACACGACAAACACTCACGACAAAAACAAACAACACCAAAACGATCCTTTAAGAGTCACTAAAAGTGTCAAAACGGCTAGTATTCGGGCAAAGTAATGTCAAGTGATTACGAAGTGGATTTGGTATTTATTATTTGAAGGTGAAGTGGAATATCACGAAGGCGTCTACTTAATTCACCATCGAGCCTTTTCACCCCCTCTATCGATTGATGATTCGCTTCAGCATTTATGATTGAGACTTGATTTATCTAGTTTCCACTGTCAAGGGGTGGATGGTCGACGACATGGACAACTATCACTTAAGGAGTTACGTTGTAGTGCTCAATGTCACACTCACCTGTAGTTGTGGATAATTCAAGAGGTGTTTTACATCTTATACTACTCTCTTCTTTTATGTATAAGGTACTAAGAGACGTTTCTCTACACCGTTCGTCAATCAACAACAGTGCTAAGCGTAGGTAACAAATTTGGGGGATTGTACTTCAGTTTCAAGTTTGGAATATTAGCTTTACTTCACCAGTGGTCACCACAGATAGCCGAAAGAATACGAGGTTGGTAAGTTTAGCCAGAGAGCAAATGAGTAGAGATGTGATCAACAAACAATTCTCACGAGCAACTTGAGCTACAAAATGTCAACAAAGATTTTTGCTTCAGACACGAACATCTCGCGATTCTGATTGTACTCGTCAAATGATGCTTCCGAATGTTCTTAACCACCATACTTTTGACAAGAATGCTACCGAGTGTTCTTAATCACCATACTTTTAACAAGAATGCTACCGAGTGTTCTTAACCACCATACGTTTGACAAGAACTCTACCGAGTGTTCGTCACCATCATACTTTAGACAAGAACATCTCGCGATTTTGATCGTACACGTCTGATGATGCTTCCGAGAGTTCGTCACCATCATGGGGGAAGAACGTGTACTTTAGGGTACTGAGTTCAACTTCCAGGGGGAAGTATTCTACAAGCGTGAGAAGATTTGTTGCTGATTTCTTACATGTTCCCCCAAACACATAATCATGAAGACCAAAAATGTCAAGGTAGCAGTTACTTGGTGGGGTTTACTTCTTCTTCTACAAAATTCCGTTGTGCACTTTAAATGTCAAAGAAAGAAGATTGCTCAAGCTACAGATTCTGCTCAAGACAGGGATATTGGTTTGGGGGAAGCTGATTCAGAAGCTTCGTCAAAAAGAAGTCTATGAAGAAAGCTTTTCAAGACATGTGGTATGGATTGGGGGGAAGTTAATCCAGTTCATACATGATACAATGGTTCCTCAACAAGCAAAGACAAAGAGGATTCAAACTGGGGTATAAGTTTTTCTAGAAGACTTGAAGACAACCGTGTCATCCTCAGCATTGGAAGCAAACTTAATACTGTCACATTTTTGTTGTATTTGCATTTGTTAGGAACATTGTAAGTAATTCCGTATGTCACCACATTGGGGGAAGATTGTTAGCCTTAAAATGTGTGCGACTAACGGAATTACATTAGTTTCATAGCCGGGACTTGCAGGGACTAATATTGTTATATGTAAAGTCCAAGTCCCGTGCTATATATACCCCTCCATACTTCCATGGAGGGGTGAGGCTTATCATTTCCTTCTTGTCTTTCTCTTACTAGAATAAACACACTTTTCTAGTTACTTGTTTCTCTCTCTAAAATGGCTAAACACCACTTCTATCCTCCCCGACCTCTGGATCTTTTACCCGTGTTTATAGTGAATCCAAATTAACAAATGGATACCTAAGTTAACCACTTTAGTGATTGGGTCTAGGAATATCAGCTTGCCTGTAGAGTTTGCATCTAGGCCCACTATTATTTTGGAACCCGCTTCTATCAAGGGATCCCATTTGTTAAATGTTACATTGTCTTCTAATTCTTCTGCAGCTCGTCGAAATCATCCTATTCATAATGGACTCCGGGTGCACAAAGCACATGACGGGCAATCTCAAGCTTCTCATTAACTTCATGGAGAAGTTTCTGGGTACGATACGGTTTGGAAATGATCAATTTGCACCGATACTCGGATATGGAGACTTGGTTCAAGGGAATATCACTATAAAACGGGTTTATTACGTCGAGGTACTGAATCACAATTTATTCTCGGTTGGTCAATTTTGTGATGCGGATTTGGAAGTGGCTTTTTAAAAATCTACTTGCTATGTTAGAGACTACGATGGGAATGACCTTCTTACAGGTTCTCGTGGTTCTGACCTCTACACAGTAACTCTTCAAGACACATCTTCAACAAATCCAATTTGCTTAATGGCTAAAGCTTCATCATCTCAAGCATGGTTATGGCATCAACGATTGTCACATCTCAACTTTGACACCATCAACTTGCTTTCGAAAAATGATATTGTGATCGGTCTCCCAAAGTTAAAATTCGTCAAAGACCATCTTTGTTCTTCTTTGTGAGTTGGGGAAAGCAAAACGGAAGTCTTTCAAATCAAAGACTACCCCAAGCTCAAAAGGACCATTGGAACTTCTACACATGGATTTATGTGGTCCCATGCGTGTAGAGAGTATTAACGGGAAAAAGTATATTCTCGTTATTGTTGATGATTACTCTAGATACACATGGACTTTCTTCTTAAGGTCCAAAGATGAAACACCAGAGGGTCTCAAAAACTTTCTCAAGATGATACAACGCAATCTTCAAGCTCATGTCTTAACCGTAAGAACGGATAGGGGTACTGAATTTTTGAACAATAACTTGCAATATTACTTTCAAGAAGAAGGCATCGAACATCAAACGTCTATTGCTCGAACTCCTGAACAAAATGGCGTTGTCGAAAGACGAAACTGTACTTTGGTTGAGGATGCTCGAACAATGCTTTCTGCTTCAAAATTACCACTATTCTTCTGGGCTGAAGCAATTGCAACTGCCTGTTATACTCAATATCGTTCTCTCGTTATCCCTAGACATGAAAAAATACCTTACCACATCATCAATGGCAGGAAACCTACTGTCAAATTCTTTCACGTATTTGGATCTTTATGCTACATTCTTAAAGACGGTGAGAATATCGACAAGATGAAAGAAAAAGGTGATGCATGTATTTTTGTGGGGTATGCGACATTGTCGAAAGGATATCGGGTCTATAACAAGAGAACAAAGATTATTGTCGAAACAATTCATGTGAACTTTGACGAATTTCCACAAATGGTACTTGATCACAACAGCTCAAGTCCTACTCCTCAATGTCCAACAAAGGCACCTACACAAAACAGTGTACGTCCCGTGCAAGAATGTCAACAAAGTACTCCTACAGCAGACTCGACGGATACGACACATATGAATGAGTTGGTTGATTTATATGATCCAATGTTTGATGAATATTACTATTGAAACAATCAAGTTGTGTCAAAACCTTCCGCTGTCACCACTACTGATGCACCCGAACAAAGTCAAAAAGACACAACTGCATCTTCTCCAGCAACCGTTGCTCAAGAGATAATTCCAGTGGATACTCAACAAACTTAAGAAACTGTCATACAACCAACATCACCAACCGTCAATGCTGAAGGAGGAAACAACAATCAAGCAGTCGATGCACAACCTGACGATGAAGAATTTATCAATCCGTTCGGTACACCGGTACACGAAGTCGGAGAGTCTTCTACTCAACATGTTGATCCGTCCAACATGCATACATTCTACCAACCATATCCATCCACTCACCATTGGACACGTGATCATCCATTGGAGCAAGTCATTGGAAATCCTTCACAACCGGTTCGAACACGCAGACAACTCGAAACCGATGGCGATGTGTGTATGTATGCACTCACCGTGAGTTCAACTATACCTACAAACATCAAACAAACCATGACTGATCATGCGTGGATTGAATCAATGCAAGACGAAATTCATCAATTTGAAGGCCTAAATGTTTGGGAACTTGTTGACCGACCCTATGGAATGTCAATTTTAGATTTCAAATGGATCTGGAAAAACAAACTGGATGAAGAACAAACCATCATCAAAAACAAATCTCGTCTTGTGGTTAAGGGATACCGTCAACAAGAAGGCATAGACTACGATGAATCATTCGCTCCAGTTGCTCGTTTGGAAGTAGTCAGGATATTCCTTGCTTATGATGCACATATGGGCTTCACGGTTTTTCAGATGGACGTTAAAACAGCTTTTCTCAACGGTCATTTGAAGGAAGAAGTGTATGTGAATCAGCCGGAAGGATTCATCGATCCTCATCATCCTGACAAAGTCTATCGTCTCAAGAAGGCTGTATATGGACTTAAACAAGCTCCAAGGGCATGGTACGAAGAACTTTCAAACTTCTTGGTGTCCAAAGGATTCTCCAAAGGTTCTATTGATCCTACTATCTTTACTAATAAATATGGGGATGACATAATGCTGGTGCAAGTTTATCTTGATGACATTATTTTTGGTTCTACGAACCCAAAACTTTCAAAACATTTTGAAAAATTAATGCACAACAGATTTGAAATGTCAATGATGGGGGAGCTAAAATTCTTTTTAGGCCTCCAGATTCATCAATCCCCACGTGGTATCTTCATAAACCAAGCTAAGTATGCTCAAGAGATACTTAAAAAGCATGGTATGACCTCATGTGCTCGCGTTGGTACACCATTGTCGACCACATCCCTAGACGCTGACTTGTACTCATATCCCGTAGATCAAACGCGATATCGCAGTATGATCGGGTAACTTATGTACCTTACAGCCAGCAGGCCTGATACAGGCCTGATATTCATCATGCCACATGCTATTGTGCATGATATCAATCTAGACCAACTCAAAAACACCTCAAAGAGGTTAAACGGATCTTTCGGTAACTTAAGAATACCATTCACATGGGACTCTGGTATCCGAGGGAAACCGGTTTTCATCTAACGGATTTTTCAGATTCTGATCACGCAGGTTGTCTTGATAGTCGTAAAAGCACTTCCGGTAGCATACAATTTCTAGGGGAAGACAAGCTTGTCAGCTGGTCGTCAAAGAAGCAGGATTGTACTTCGCTCTCATCAGCTGAAGCAGAATATGTGGCTCTATCCACGTGTTGTGCTCAAGTCCTCTGGATGAGAACTCAACTCACGGATTATGGCTTCCACTTTGATAAAATACCTATGTATTGTGACTCATAGTCGGCCATAGCCATATCTTGCAATCCGGTACAGCACTCCCGCACCAAGCACATCGATGTCAGATATCACTTCATCAAGGAACAAGTGGAACGCGGCATCGTGGAATTATACTTTGTCAGAACTGAGTACCAGCTGGCAGACTTGTTTACAAAAGCTCTCTCGAAAGATAGGTTTGCGTATCTCGTTGGCCTTCTTGGTATGAAGTATATGACTCCAGAAGACTTGGAGGTTTTGGCAAATGAAGCTGCTTAATATTCTCTCACGATGACTTCTAAGCGCATCACAGCTTAGGACTCGGACCTCAACTAAGGAAAGTTTATCACGGACGATAACTTATCCTTCTCAACGAGAAATTAATATTTCTCGGTCATGAGCTTCCTATAAAAACATTCAAAGTTTTTAAGTTCATGAAAAACGATTTCTAAGTAAATTTCAGCTTAGACATCGAACTTCAACTTAAGGAAAGTTTATCACGGATGATAACTTATCCTTCACAACGGGAAATTTATTTTTCTCGGTCATGAGCTAGTCACAAAACAATCAAAGTTTTGAGCTCATGAAAAACGGACCCGAAAGGGAAGTGTACGTTTCAGTGCGCGTTCCCTAAGCAATAGAAGAGAAGTCTTCTATCCTGATTATTTTAAAACCGTTGAACATAATTTTTCAAGAATTTCTCAAAAAGGATTTTCTAAATCTTTCAAAATTGTGTGTTCAACACTCCCTTCCTCATATGTGGTTTTTATATCTATAAAATGTCATATGTTATTTTGATCAATTTTTGAGGGGGATCATTTTAAAATTAAGCCTTTAATGTTGTTGGGTACATCTCTAAAATTGTCATATTTTATGTATCCAACACATTCCGAAAATGATATTAATCGGTAAAGGCATCTCAACTCCGTACCTCAACATATTTTGTGGTGTCGTTTTTCTAAAATTTTGTCAAATTTTTTCTTAAGACACACATATATTGTTGAGGGGGAGCGACCCGACTGAAAATGTTCCATGATTCATGCGTGCACACATGTTTCTCTCCCGTCGATTTTTCGGAAAATTGTCAATTTTTAATCTATTGATATCTCTAATATTATGTTTTTATATTAGAGATAGGGGGAGAAAATGTGATTAAAATGTAATATATCGCAACATGTGATCTTAAAGACTCAAGTGCAACTCTTTCCTTCACATGCCAAACTATTCCGTATATCGATGCATGTGTGTAGGGGGAGCTTTTCGAAAAGATAAAACTTTCAAAGTGTTAAAAGTTTTGATTTTTATCAAGCACTTTGAATCGTTTTCAATGATTTTATGGTTACGATCTTTACCTAAAACAACCTACTATCCACGACGGAACGATGGAGTCAAAAGGTGGTTTAGGATAGGAAACTAAGTCCTATGATCCAACCAGAACCGGAGGGATCTACCCAAGGACATTCCATAGCTAGAAATAGTTGTCCTTAGGAAAGATGGAGTTGAATGAAGCTGAATGCGGACCAATTACTTAAGTTAGCACTGGAACAATCACAACAAGGTGCTAGTGATGACGTATTGGTAAGCATTGAAGGAGTTGAATATTCTATGCAACTTAGGCAGAAACCGGGTTAACACATCTTTTGAAGACAAGTGTCATGGACCCAGTGATGCGATGCACAACCCTTCCCCAGCCATTCAAGTTTCTCTCAAAAGAAACTTGTCTCATTGTCACGGAGATCAACACGTATCTATTGACTTTCTCACTCCGAGTCAGTTAATATTGATAATGTGGCAGTCTGCTCCAGCCTCCGATCACCAAAAATGCACTTATTGAGTCTAGAGCCAAACGAGATCTATCTATCATCTCATTAGGACACAATCGAGTCCTACGCATTATCCTTGTGATATTGCCAGAATATCTGAGTGATACGATTCACAATGAAGATGGAAATCCTCCTTGAGCCAACATCAAACAAGCTCATGGTAGGTAACTTGTGCGATTCTACACGAATCAAACTTGTGAGAAATGGAAAGAAACTAAGTTTGGATTCTTAATTGATTCAAACTTGATTCCAGGTTTCTTCGCAAAATCCATGTGATCTTGCCAGAACATTCAAAGTGACACTCATTAGTGTTCACAGTGGCGAATGGAAATCCTTCGAGTGTCAACATCAAACAGCACTGCGGTAGGTAACTCGCAAGATTCTCTATGAATCAAGCTTGTGACAAACTGGAAAGCAACAATGGTGCGATTTTTTTAGAATCAAACTTGTTCCAGGAAATCTAAATTGACGACTCTAATCAGACAGATAATTTATCCTTATGATTCACTCTTTACGTTCGCAGGGTCGAGTAAAGAGAACTAGCTACTACCGCCTGGAAACCCTATCAAGGAGGTTCTTAATCAAATCTACCTGATCACAGGTACGGTATTTAATACCGTTTAACGGTCTTCACCGACCGGAGGTAAAACGCTACCGAGTTAGGGTGAAATGTTCAAAGCTATTTCATCCGTGTCTATATATGTTGCTGCATATCAAGAAGGTGGCGTAGCTGTGTACTAACCGATGTCGATTCAGAAGTCACAAGAGCACAAGATGGCGATAATCAAGATACCTAAGAATGTAAGAATGTAATAGGTTATCTTAGTCACAAGGAACACAAAATGAAGATCTCAAGCACTCAGAGTCAAATGACAAAGGCTCACGATAAAGATCACAAAGCATGAAGGAACAAAGCTGTTACAAACAAGATCAATACCAAGATACAAGACCAAAGCAGGAAGATCTCCTCTACAAGAATGTATTCACTCAACCATCTTATGCTTTTTAAGCTTTTTAAGATGACCGATACATTGGAGGAGATTGTTAGCCCTATATTCTATATAGTCGAACAAGAATGTAATAGGTCATCTTAGTCGTTATTGGTCTTGTATAGTAATAAGTTAGTCGGGAAAAGCGGGCTTGGACTTTAAGCTAATATTGTCTTTGTTAGGGGCTATATGCCCAAGTGAATGCCAAGCCCGGCCTAAGATGAAGCCCACAAAGGCCTTAGAGCCGTGGCATATATAACCCTCTTCCACATGTGGAAGAGGGTGTTGGTTCATTTCATAAAACACCTAGTTTTAGTGTAAACCTTCCACTTCTCTCTCTACTTTCTCTTTCTACTTTTCTTCTATTTCTCTCTCTAAATCTTGTGTTATGGATTAAATGGGAACAACACTTGATTATACTTTGGAAAACATTTTGTGGCCAAAGTATAAATTCCAAAACTTCAACAACAAAGGAATTCAGATTAGGCATGATGAAACTTAAAATGAAAACAAAAGGAAAGAAGAGGGGTTTAATCTGGCCAACATTAATACTTACCTAGACCAACCATGGCCTGCCACGTGCCCCACTCACTCTTTTCCTCCAATCACATGTCACCAAACTGCCACATCACAAACCACTAACACCCGTTTATAACTAACTATTTAATTAGTTATTAAACACGCGCCTAACACATTTTCAAAAACTAAACAAGATCAAATATGCCACTATTCACTCAAGAACATGATTTGGGTTTTTCTAACCTTTGTGAATTAAACCCTAATCTCATCCAGATTAGTGATTAAGGGTTTATTAATCATAACCCAACTCTTAAACATTCCACCTCATCACCCCATATGTCACATGAACCACCCCTACATACACTTTTGGGAAGATGACAATAATTGCTAGAAGATCAACGCCCCACATCTCAACTTACTTCCTAAGCGCATATTGGACGTCCAAGATCACATAACAACAAGAATTGTCACATGTAACAGCTTCAAAGTCCAATTCAGTCAACCAAAATTTAAAATTTAAGGGTCATTTTTGGGACTTCAAGCAACTAGGGTTTTATGTTTTCAGCTTTTTAGGACTCATCGTACACCCTCTATATAAAGGGTTTAACACTTAGCATTCCAACTTGTTCTTGGTTTTCCTTTGGTCAAAGTCTCTAAATCTTTGTTTCTACTAATGAAAAAGTTTGAACTTGTGACGAATTCCAAGCACCAATTTAATTTTACTTGCTCTTGTTTACATGTTTTGATTTTATGTTTGAGGTTTCAAATATTTGTTTGAAGTTTATTAAAGTTGTTCAAAAGTTTTCCAAAAATATGATTTTTTTCTAAGTCTTTGGTACAAACACTTGAAATTTTTGGGCATGGATTGTTCATAGCACCCTGATAAGATACTTATCAAGGTGTAGTGAGATCTAGGTTTGGGAATATTCAAGGAGTGGGGTGTAAAGCTTGAATCAATCTGTTTCCATTTTCAATTTTTTTTATATAATCTGTTTACTCTTAACTTTGTTCTTCTTAGAAGCTTATTGGATGTTTGTGTCTTGTTTAGCTAGACACATAAGCTCTCAAATTCGTGAGTGTAGATATACATTCATGAGGTTTGTACTTTCCTTGTTCAATCTGGAAAAAAATACTTGTTCTAAGTGATTTTGTTGCCTCCTGTTGTTATGTGTTGTTTGATGCCTGCAAAGTTGTTCTTGATGCTTGTTAATGTTGTTATGATGCTTGTTTAGGCTTGGTGAAGTCTGAAAAACATTTTGGTTTCATAAAATCTTGATTTAGCATTTTAAAGGACTATTTGGGATTACTGTTTTATGATTTTTATGTGAGTTTGAGTTAGTGTTAAGGGTTTATTTTTGTTTGTATCTTAAATCTGCAAGTTTTGTGCTTTCAAACATCAAATCTTAATATGTGCTCTAACTAGCTTGTTTTAGGGTATTTTGATCTGAAAATTTGGGAACACCTAGAGTGTATGCTAATCTAGCGTTAAAAAGTGCTAAAACAAAGTTTGTGCAACCTGTTTTATTAATTTGAGGCTTTGAAATTGGATTTCTGGTCAAGTATATCAGCAAAAAGGTCTTTATGTTCGTCTGTGTTCATCAGTAAGTCATTTAGGTTTCATACTAGTTTAATTATTGGAATCAGTGCATGAAACAAGTTTATTTATGTGTCACTAAGTCTGCTATTGCTGTTGTATGCTTTTGGTTAAGTTTCGTCAGCTTATACTAGCTTAAAAGTAGCTAATAACCACTAGATCTGCTTATTTCCATGTCTGTGATATATTTGTATGTTGTTTGATTAAACTGTACAATTTGGCTGGTTGAATTTGTGTTTTCTTACTTTTTATTGACTCCCTACAACTTACTGGTTGTAGGGGTTCCTTGATTATCCAAAATCATCAAGTAAATCTCTCTAAAACAGCAAGTCAAAAAGTCAAAGCAGTGGGAACCCTTTCCCACTGCTGCTAGCCACTACTAGTATTATTTGGTCAACAACTTATTTATAAGCTATTCTAGCTTATTCCATTGTGCAACAACTTGTTTTTTTGTTATAGAACTTAATATTTTCAGCTTATAAGTCAGTTTTGAAGTTTACAGCTTTTGGTTTTAGCTTTTGACTAGAAAACGACTATTTTGACTTTGTTTAAAACAACTTATTGCTTTTTCCAGCTTATTGAGTGTGCTTATTTGAAATCTTTTTGATCATTAAGCTTAATTAAGTGATTTAAAACCTTTTGCAAGTTGAATCAACGCTTGAAGTGGTCTAGAACTCAAAAACGACTATTTTGTCGTTTTGTGTAGAGAGATTTGGCTTATTTCAGGCTTATTTCAGGCTTATTTCTTGAGCTTATTAAAAAATTCTTTTTACAAACAGCTTTATAATCTCATAAGAAGAATGTGTGTTAAATTTCAGCTTATGGCATTAGCTTATGGCTTAATGGGCCAAAAAGCCCATTAAGAATAAGTTGTTTGCTTATTAAGTTGTGATAAGCTCACTTTTATCTTTTGGGCCTTTAGAGTTTTGTGTTTAAAATTGAATTTAAGCTAGACTGGAACTTTTCAGCTTATTTGGTTAACTTTTTGCTTATTGGGCCAAAAAGCCCATTTGACTTGGACTGTTTTGACTTTTGGCCCATTTGGAGGCTCATTAGGGGTATTTTGGTCATTTCACTTTCATTTTCTGTTTATATAAGTTAAAATAAGTTAGTTTGCAAGTTTTTATAATTTTTTATAAATTCTGAATTTTTAATATTATTTTAATATTTAATATTAACTTTTAATCATTTTAAATAGTTTTAATTAGTTTTAAATATTTCAAAAATAGTTTTTAGTTTAATTAAGTTATTTTAGAGGTTTACAAATTGAAAAATCTTATTTTGGGCTTTATATTAATTAAATTTATTTTTAGGGCTTTAATTAGTATTAAAAATATATTATTTAATTAAATAAAATGTTTGAGTAAGTTTTGATTTTTGTAAACTCTAATTGCATTTTTTATGATTTATTGTGATTTTCTATGAATTTTTAGAGTATTTTTTTAAATTTCGTCACGTTTTACGGTTTTACGTTTACGTCTTTCGTCTTAGTTTAATTTTAATCGTAACCGTCATCATTTTCTTTCTCATTTTCTTTCTTAATATTAATCACAAACTTAATCAAGTCTTAACATACAACATACAAGCCTCATATAGAACGATCCCACACCAAGGGTCATAAGTGATTACGTTTTCCTAAACGTATGCTTAGTACTTACTGCTTTTGCCTCGTTTTCCTAAACGAGTGTGAAATTACAACTATCAATGACCCTATTTTTGATGATTCTTATAGTCCCATTTCTCATGTGACTAGTGACTCTTCTCCTCCGGATTTTGAGACGAAGTAGTTATTGAGCGACTCACTGTTGAGTTGACTCCCGACCCACCACAAAGTAATGAAGGGTGTTATGGGGATTTTCAAAATCAAGGCTTTCCAATTCAAGAAGATTTTTAAAATCATAAACATTTTCAAAGTAATAATCAAGGGGATTTTCAAATTCAACCTTCACAAATGGACGAAATAGTTGATATATTTGAGGAACAAAAGAGGATGATAAATGACCTTCATGAAGAAAACCAAAGTCTTAAATATCAACTTTTAGAAGCTTTGAGAGCTCATGTTGAGGCTAAAACCACTACTAGTAGTGATGTTCCCACTGTGGATCCTTCCATCTCTCCGCCAATAAAGGAGAGACAAGGCTCAAAGATTATCATGAGTTTTACTCCCCCTCCGGTGTTGACACCCACAGATACATTTAGCTCTCATCCTTCCTCACCTTTTGAGGAAATTCCCGAGATTGTACTTGTGCCTACATTACCCATTGATGACCCCATTCCTTTTATGACTCCTTCACCTACTCCTCCAAATGATCTTATGCTTTCTTCAAAATCGCTTAGTGAAACATGTTTTGATAAACCAATTTTTGAGGAGTGTGGAGAACCTAATAATGAGTCCATAGAAGAAGAATCCTTAATTAATCATACACCTAAGGAATTTGTGGAGTTGGCTTTTAATGAAGAGGATCCCATACTCTTAGAGATTGCTACCATCTTACTTAAGGATTCTTTAGAAGAATCTAATTTGGATGATCATTTAGTAGGTTCTCCTCATAGCCATTATCCGGATATGGATGTGTTATCTTATGATTCCGACTATACTTTTAATTCTTCATCGGGATCGGATTAAGATGACTCTATATATATATATATATATATATATATATATATATATATATATATATATATATATATATATATATATATATATATATATATATATATATATATATATATATATATATATATATATATATATATATATATATATATATATATATATATATATATATATATATATATATATATATATATATATATATATATAATATATATATATATAATATATATATATATATATATATATATATATATATATATATATATATATATATATATATATATATATATATATATATATATATATATATATATATATATATATATATATATATATATATATATATATATATATATATATATATATATATATATATATATATATATATATATATATATATATATATATATATATATATATATATATATATATATATATATATATATATATATATATATATATATATATATATATATATATATATATATATATATATATATATATATATATATATATATATATATATATATATATATATATATATATATATATATTCAAAACCCGACTTTTGAGAATCATGATAAGGATACTAATGATTTCTCGGATCATTCACTCTTTAGTGATGATTTTTATACCCCGAGTGTTGAGAGATTCCATCACGAGGATACTTTCTATGATCCCGTGTTATTGGTTTTCTCGCATGAGCTTCATTGTGATCATGGTATTGATGAGAAGGCAAATGGAGTTTTAAAACTTGATATTAATATTGATTTTGAAAACACAGATTTTGATACGTTCACATTTGCCTCTTCACCAATTACTTTTGATCCTACTATCGATTCTCAACCAAATATCACTTTTAGTGATGATGATGGTTTTCACATTCCCGAGATCGATGAATTTTTTGATACCGACACAACCATTGGGTACATTCCCGGTTATTTTGATACGGACGGAGATATACTTTTTATAGAGGATTTATTACACGATGATACTTTACCTTCTCGCCCTCCCGTCCCACACATTTATAATGATAAAGAGAACAAAGACCCGAGGGTTCCGACTATTAGTGTTTTGACACCTACTTTTTCACGCCCGATGTCTACCTTTAATTGTGAGAAACTTTTGCTTAAAGGAAATCCTTCTTTCTTATACTTGTTTGATATTTCCACCTTGGGGTCTATTTCCTTTAGGGATTGAAATCATGTATTTGACCCTGGTGAATTTTTATGGAGTTTTCCTGATTTGAAATGTTATTTCACCCTTTATCGTGAAGAGATTTTCCTCCCTTGGAAATCTTGACTTTTCCATGATTTCCCATTTGAACAATGATATTCGGGGAATCGAGTCGAGCTAGAGACTCTGATAAATAAATCAAGCATCGTATAACTAGGTTAGATTGTCTTTACCTTTTTCAACCAATAAGTGTAGGGGGATCCAAATAGGATGTTTATTGTTGTGATGTGTAGGGATGTGCTTTCGTGCTCCACTTTTGGTACCTTTGAAGAACTGTGATCTCGTGTTACCATTGATACCGGTTCTATCCTTACTATTGTGATTCAATTTTGTATATAATTAAAACGTGAAAAAATTGATCACTTTAGTTGTGTCTTTTTTAGCTTGATTTAAACTAAGTGCACAATGTCCTAAGTGTAGGGGATAATTCTCCCACATGCTTAAACATTGAGGACAATGTTTATACTAAGTGTAGGGGAGACTTCTATCGAAGTTAAGTGGGCTTTTCCATGAATTTGTCCTCATTTTAACCGGAAAATTAATATTTTTTCGACGTTTTTCAAAATTTTTGATCTATTTTGGCCTAGTAGTATTTTTCATTTATTTTCTTTTATATACTTTCCTTTTGTCATCACCATCATATGTATATATTCCATTTCAAGAATAAAGTCAAAAGATAAAAAAATAAATAAAATGGTTTTAACAAGTTTAGACGTCTTTGGTATATTAGGCCCGTCGTGAATATTTTGACTCAACCCAAGTTAACTTATTTGAGTTTACTCTAGCTAGTATCCTTAACCATATGGACCTAAGTTGGTTTATTAGGCTAAGCATCCACGAGTCTCATTACTTGAGATTTTAAATTGTGGAGAACGAGAAATGATAGAGTCAATTATAAGTTACGTATTCTTTCATGAACTTATGTATGTTAATTACAAGCTTTTTCTCCCAACACTTGTAAATAAATAATTGCAATAAATAAGGTCGTACGATTTGAAAAATTAATTAGTTTCTAGGCCAAAATTGTTTAAAAGTTACTCGGAATTAATTAGAGTTTATAGCCAAGGCATAACTTATTAAAACGTGACGCGAAGATTGGCGTATCCAAAAAGGCCCTAACAAGGCATGAGGATATCCGAGTCCAAAAAGGCCCTCACAAGGCATGAGGATTCAATTTTTTGCTAAAGATCCTAAGATGAGGTGAAGATCATGAATCCAAATCAATATGAAGGATCAAGACACACAACGAGAAGCTATTTACTCCCATAAAGATAATGGAGAAGTATATCCAAAAAGACCCTAACAAGGTATGAGGATAAATAGATCCAAGTTCGAAAAGGAGGCGGATCGTTGTATATCAAAATCCTAAATAAAGACAAGGATAAATGAAGAAGTCGTGGTCAAAGTTTGAAGCATCTCTCACTCCAAATGAAGATGTATACCAAAATGAAGAGAAGACCATAATTTCAAGATCGTCTCTTAAGATTTGAAGTTTGAAGTACTTGCATATTATCGGTCTGAGAAAGGTCTCAAATCGTGAAACGAGTTATGCCAAGATATGAACTTTATGAGATTTTGAGAAGCCATTTTAAAATATTTTATCCTTTAGCTAACTATGGATTAAATCGTCCTACCTTATTTTCGACCTTAATAAATTATCGAAATAAGTCAAAAATGCATCCTCGAGATCATTCAAGACAAAAATAAAATACAAGAGATACATCGTAGGAATAAGGAGGTCTAAGTGAATAATTAAGCCACATGAGTAAGCGTTAGCTTTACTAACTTGTAATAAAATGATCTCTTTTTACGCTTGGTATGGGGAACGTGAAACTTGAGGGTGATAAATATTCATGACACCAAAAGCCCTAATTTAAGTCTTAGATTTCTTTACAAGTTTCTTTCATATAACAATTTCAAGTAAAATGGAAATTGTTATATCTTTTATAAAGTTTTGATCTCTTCATCGATGTTAAGTTTCTTTTATTGTAGTAGTAGTTGTATATAATAATAAATGCCAAGATCGGTTAATTATTAAAGTAGGTATTTTTTGTGCAATTATCGTTCGTTTCCTCGACTCACTCGAATTGATATCCAAATTAAACGTAAGATTGATTGTTCTTGGTGAATACAACGTTTTTTGTATCTGAAACTAAAAACTATTTAATTAAAAACTATTTAGTTAACTATTTAAATTATTTTAAAATTAAATTTAATTTAATTAACTAAAATCCTTACTATTTAAAATTTAAAACTAATTTAAACTATATTTAAAACTATTTAAACAAATGTGAAAACTATTCAAAACTTAATTTTATAAAAACTTTTAATGAAATCTACTTACGACTATTTTTTAAATAAAACTAAAGTAATTTTGAACTAATTTTAAAAACTAATAAAAAAACAATTTAAATTTTGAAAAGTAATTAAAATATTTTTTATCTTTTTATTTTTTTTATTTTTTTAAACTTTAAAACATAATTTAATAAACTAAATTTTAATCTAAAAGTTTAAAACTTATAATTAAATTTAACTAAATAAAACTGGTATTTAAAATGAGAAATAAATCTGCAGCTATTAATTATCCTATATTAATTACTTAAACTAGAATTCAACACAAATGAAAGCCTATAGTAGTTGGTTATGACGAATGGCTGCTGAACGAATGGTCAGGGGTTCGAGCCCCCTGATGGACAATTTTTGGCTATTTATTTTTGTTTTTGGAATTTATAACATACAGATCAAAAGGACCTGTTGCTTTTAAGCAGCAAATAGCAAAATTATAAAGCACAAATAGCAAGGCACTGAAAATAAGCAATAAGCAGATAATCACTTAAAAAGAAGCCAACAAAAACTGATAAGCACATATTACCAAATTAGCAATCAAGCAGACAAGTCTAAAACTGAAAATAAGCAATTCAAATTTGAACAGAAAATAAGCAATTACTCTATAATAAGCAAATCATAAACATAAGACTATGCAAATAATCCTAAAAAAAGCAAATCTAAAAATCAGTAACCAAAAGATGAATACCACTAGCAGACTATATATCAAATCTAAACACCACAAAGCAAAACACTACTTAACCCTACTCAAATCAAAATTAACTCAGATATATAAGAAACCAAATCAGATAAACTCAAAACCCAAATATAGCAAAACTTGCAGGCCTGAACAATAATTATACTAAGCAGATCCAAACGAAATCAAAACCAGAAAATATCCAAACCTAACAAGAAAATTAAAACTAAATGCAGACAACAAAACTTAACAGACTACCAAATCCAAATAACCACTAGCAGATTAAGTAAGAAGAAATTAAATAAACATTAAACAAAAATTAAAAGGAGGATGAACCTTGTGATGATAACCTTTGAGACGAAGGGATGAGCGCTGAGCCCCCTTATAAACCGAATACGAACACCTCCTTACCCAAAAACCATCATCGAGCCAAACATCACCATATTCGAACCATAAAGAAGCTACTAATCAGTTTTATAAGATCTTCCTAGTGGGGGAAAATCAATAACCAAAATTTATTTTAAATTATTTAAATCAAACTATTGATTAATTTGATTAAATAATATTTATTATTATGACTAAATAATTCAAGATTAAATTGTAATAATCAAACAGAAAAAAAATAAGAGACGAATTAATTAAAAGTAAAAATACTTTTCATTAATATTAAAAAGATGATTATAATACTTTGAAAAGAAATACAATTAATCTAAAAAACTAATTTAGCATAATAAAAAAATTAAAATTGGCACGAGAGCAAAATTACACAATGAAGGGGGTTTTGATAGGAAAACCCTAGAAACCTTCTTCATTATCTTGGTGAGCAAGTAATCTCAGCCGGTAAACACATCTTTTCTTCCTTCTCTTTCTTCTCTTCTTGATCAAACGGTTGTGGATGGGTGTTTGGTCACTCGGATTGCCAGGCTGCCCACTTTGTGCTTCTTGTGTTTCTTTGCTAATGAGTTGGAATCATATTATTGGATGGAGGGGTTGTGGTGATGTGGTTTATCCAATCACATGAAAGGGATTTGCCACGTAGGTGAGGACCACATGGTGTTCTTCTCTGATTCTTATGGGGATTTAATTGAGAAACGTGTGAATCACACGAATTAGGTTAAAGCCCCAATTTTAATTGGGTAAATTTTTTATTAGGGTTTGGGTAAGGTAAAAGGGGTGCTGCGTTTTTTGGGGGAGAGAAGGAGTGGAAGTGAAAGGGGTGTTTATTGTTTGTAACGAAGGTTAATACAAGTGGGGTGGGTAAATAACGTTTTAATAAAAACGTGTGAGTGGGGTTGACCAGGAATTTGACTAGGTTTCTTTGTTTTCTCCGTCCCATATTGTGTAAGCAATTGGGCTTTTGGTTAATGGGTTTGGCCCAAACTTCCAATTATGTACTCCATCCGTCTTTAATAAGCAAATGGGCTTTGTGGCCCAACTCCATCCGTCTCCATATAAATATGATTTGGGCCATAATGGGCTTTTAAGGGTAAAATGAATATACTTGTTTTTGCTATTGGGATTTTAAGCTCAATAGATCCAATGTGGGACCCACAAGCCCGTTAAACTCCATATAAGATTAAATCCGCTAAAGACGAGCTCGTTTTTGGCTTTCTTGATCTTTTCTTCAATCCCGTGTTGATTTTGCCAGTTTTCGTGAACTTCGATTTCTTTTGGTACACTTTTGGTTCCTTGACTTTGTCTTTGTTTCTTTCAAATACTTTTCTTCAACATTTGACCGTGAAATCCCGTGTTTTCTTTTCTTTTGATCTTTTGTACCTATTCAACACAAAAACACAAAACCACGCGTAATTCCGACTTTTATGATATTAAACACATGATTAGGTCTTGTTTTTCCTTGATTTTAGTGGCAAAAGGATAAGTGTTTACACACTTATAAAATTACATTTTTCTCATAATTAACCATTTTGGCCTTTATTAAGATATACTAATACTAAAGATAAAAATTTAAAAGGAGACAAAAGTTTTAACAATTTATTAACTTGGAAACTATTTGATGGAAGAAACTCGTAAAGAAATCTAAGACTTAGATTAGGGCTTTGGTGTTATGAATATTAATCACCCTCAAGTTTCACGTTTCGCATACCAAGCTTAAAAACGAGATCATTGTTTTCCATAAGTTCTTAGGTTAAAACCACTTATTTAAGACAATTATGTAATACTCTTTCTCTAATTCCTACTTTGTATCTCTAGATTTTATTGATTGTCATTCACCTGTAGGCTCATTTGACTTATTTGATAACTATTAGTCCAAAAATGAAGGCAACACCGTGCAAACCCGACACTCAAAAGCTAACCTCGTCCTAAAAAACGTTGTCACTAAAGTAAGCCCACATCAAGGATGATTTAACACGATTTGGGGAATAAATTCCCGGACCCAAAATTTGGCCAATAGTAATACTTATTAATTATTCCTCCAAAGTCATGTAGAGTTTATGTGGAGTTTAGCAAGTTCACATCATATACCCTTAGGCTCTTTAAGATGTAAAAATGCTCCTCATCTATTGTCCACACCCTAAGGCACTTGAACGATAAACAAGGGAATTGATTTTTGATCAATTTTTATTCAACACTTACCATGCCATACACCCTAAGGCTCTAATGACAAGGTTCATGCTACATGCCCCACACCCTAAGGCTCCTTGAGGTCATGTTTTAATATTATTCTTTCTTTATTTATGATATATATAGTAGGCCAAATTCCGCGATCCCATGGTCTGAATACCTCCTACTTAGTAGTTATGAGCCACCTTAGTCGGAAGTCCACAATGATGGCACCCTCAATGTGTTCATGCTTTAATTACAAGGAGATAAAAGATTTGGCTCAGAGTTAAGATATCGACTCTACACCGCAAAAATCCTCATTTATTAAGCAATTAAATATACAAGCGGGAAGAAAGAGCCACAAAAACTCATATAAGTAAGAATTAACCCTTAAACTTATTATCAACTCTATCATCTCTCGTTCTACACAATTTAAAATCTCAAAGAATGAGACTCGTGGATGCTTAGCCTAATAAACCAATTAAGGTCCTAAGGATACTAGCTAGAGTAAACTCGGATAAGTAAACTCGGGTTGAGTCAAAATGTTCACGACGAGCCTAATATATCAAAGATATCTAAATTTTTTAAAACCATTTTATTCATTTATTTATTTTTTTTACTTCATTCTTGAAATGGAATTTATTCATATGATGCGATGACAAAAGGAAAGAAAATAAATGAAAATACTACTAGGCCAAAATAGATCAAAAATTTGAAAGACGTTGAAATTTTTGAAATTTTCCAGTTAAATGAGGTTAAATACATGGAAAAACCCACTAAAATTCGATAGAAGTCCCCCTACACTTAATATAAACATTGTCCTCAATGTTTAAGCACGTGGGAGAATAAACTCCCCTACACTTAGGACATTGAGTACGTTGTTTAAAATCGAGCTAAGGAAGAGACAACTAAAGTGATTACATTTATTCGTCTTATTTATATACATGTATGAATCACAATAGTTTTGAGAGAACCGGGTACACGGGATCACGGGTCGCGTCAAAAACACAAAAAGTGGATCATTAAAGCACATGTCCCTGCACAACATCACAACATATAAACAACCTACTTGGCTCCCCCCTACACTTATTGGTGGAAATGGGTGAAGGTGAAAAAAGGGTGGAAAGGATGTAAAAGGTAAAAATCTAACCTAGTTAAACGATGCTTGATTTATTTATCACGAGTCTCTAGCTCGACTCGATTTCCCGAATTAATTCAAGGGAAATGTGGAGAGGGATGGAATCATCTCGTGAGAGATGTCCTCTCCAAAGTACAACTTAACCCGTTGGCCATTCACCTTAAAGTTGGGCCCATTTGGTTGGGATAACTCAATGGTGCCATAAGGAAAGATTTGGGCCACGGTGAATGGACCAGACCAACGGCTCTTAAGTTTACCCGAAAAGATTTTCAACTGAGAGTTAAAGAGTAAAACTTGATCACCAATGTGGAACTCTCGGTTCTTAATCTTGGAATCATGAATGAGCTTAGACTTCTCCTTGTAGATTAATGAATTTTCATAAGCCTCATTCCTAAGTTCATTGAGTTCATTGAGTTGGATTTTCCTATGATCACCGACTTTGTTTATGTCAAAATTAGCCTATTTCAAGGCCCAATAATCCTTATGCTCCAACTCAATGGGGAGGTGGCACGCCTTTCCGTACACAAGGCGATAAGGAGTACAACCTATAGGTGTCTTATAAGCGGTACGGAATGCCCACAAAGCATCATCTAATTTATCGGCCCATGAGGCACGATGCTCTCCCACGGTTCGCTCTAAGATTCGCTTAAGACCACGGTTAGAAACCTCGGCTTGACCATTAGTTTGTGGATGATACGCGGTGGAAAGTCGGTGATTGACACCATAGTTAGCCATGACTCGTGCGAATTGATCATTGCAAAAATGAGTCCCGCGATCACTAATAATAGCACGAGGCACACCGAATCGAGCAAACAATTATTTCAAGAAGTTAACAACCACCCGCACATCGTTAGTAGGTAAAGCCTTTGCTTCAACCCATTTTGATACATAGTCAACGGCTACGAGGATGTACTTGTTCCTTTTGGAGGATGGAAATGGCCCCATAAAGTCGATGCCCCATACGTCAAAGATTTCACATTCTTGTATGATATTTTGAGGCATCTCATCTTTATGTGTGATCTTGCCTTGTCTTTGGCAAGCATCACAATGCTTAACCATTTCATGAGCGTCATGATAAATGGTGGTCCAATAGATTCCAGAGTCGAAAACTTTTTTAGCGGTGTAGTTAGCACCAAAGTGACCACCAGTGGGTCCTTTATGGCAAGCTTCAAGGATTTGTAAAGTTGTCAGCCCATCAACACATCTACGAATGATTAAGTCCGCACATTACTTGAAAAGAGAAGGGTCGTCCCAATAGTACGTTTTAACGTCCTTGAAGAATTTTTTCTTTTGTTGGGACGTTAACCCTTCGATAAGAACACCACCCGCCAAATAGTTTGCAATGTCCGCAAACCATGGGGTATCATCAAGGTTGGAATTAATAGACATTAAGGTCTCAAGGGGAAAAATTCATTAATCTCTTGATTTGGAAGTTCCCCTTGATAAGGATCCTCAAGTCTACTAAGATGATCCGAGGCTAGGTTTTCCGCTCCCTTTTTATCACGAATTTCGATTTTAAATTCTTGTAGGAGCAAAACCCAACGAAGGAGTCTCGGTTTAGCATCTTGCTTGGTCAACAAGTATTTCAAGGTAGAATGGTCGGTGTAAACGATGGTGGTTGAAAGCACAAGATAGAGGCGGAATTTCTCAAAAGCATACACTACGGCTAAAAGATCTTTTTTGGTAGTGGTATAATGCAATTGAGCCCCCGTCATTGTCTTACTAGCATAATGAATGGGTTGGAAATGTTTGTTAACTCGTTGACCTAAAACCGCTCCTACCGCAAAATCACTAGCATCGCACATGAGCTCGAAAGGTAACTCACAATTTAGAGAGACTAAGACCGGTGCCTTAGTTAACTTACCTTTAAGAAGCTCGAAAGAGTCGAGACATTCTTTACAGAAGATGAAATGAGCATCCTTTTCCAAGAGATGAGTCATTGGACGTGCTATTTTCGAGAAATCTTAGATGAAACGTCGATAAAATCCCGCATGGCCTAAAAAACTTCTAACTCCTTTGACGATGGTAGGTGGAGGTAACTTAGCAATGACGTCAACTTTAGCCCGGTAGACTTTGATACCGGCTTTGGAAATTTTATGACCGAGGACGATGCCTTCTTTTACCATGAAATGGCATTTTTCCCAATTAAGAACGAGACGAGTGTCTTCACACCGTTTAAGCATACGTTCTAAATTAGCAAGGCAAGAAGAGAAAGAATCACCATAGACCGAGAAATCGTCCATAAAGACTTCCATAGTTTCTTCAACCATGTCATGAAATATTGCCATCATACACCTTTGGAAAGTCCCGGGAGCATTGCATAAGCCGAAAGGCATTCTTTTGTAAGAAAATGTTCCATAAGGACAAGTGAGTGTGGTTTTCTCTTGGTCATTTGGATCGATAGGGATTTGAAAATATCCGGAAAAACCATCTAAGAAGCAATAGAAATCATTACCCGCTAAACGCTCGAGCATTTGATCCATGAAAGGAAGAGGGAAATGATCCTTACGAGTGGC
Organism: Glebionis coronaria; assembly: GCA_025667525.1. Classification (NCBI taxonomy): domain Eukaryota; kingdom Viridiplantae; phylum Streptophyta; class Magnoliopsida; order Asterales; family Asteraceae; genus Glebionis; species Glebionis coronaria. The sequence continues at coordinate 272,091,123 of CM046881.1, forward strand.
ATCATTGAGCTTACGATAGTCTATGCAAACTCTCCATCCCGTTATGAGTCGAGTAGGAATCAACTCGTTGTTTTCATTAGGAACAACGGTGATTCCGCCTTTCTTAGGCACACAATGGACGGGACTAACCCATGGCGAATCCGAGATAGGGTAAATCATTCCGGCATCTAGAAGTTTGATAACTTCTTTCTTAATGACTTCATGAATTTTTGGATTAACCCTTCTTTAATTTTGGATTGCGGGTTTAAAGTCATCTTCCATGAGAATTGTATGAGTGCAAAAATTAGGATCAATTCCGCGGAAGTCGGAGATTTTCCAAGCAATTGCTTTCTTATGATTCTTAAGCACTTCAATAAGTCGAGATTTTTCATCTTCTTTTAAGTCCTTAGCAATAATGACGGGTAACTTATTATCCTCTTCTAAGAAAATGTACTCTAAATGAGATGGTAAATCCTTAAGCTCTAAATATGGTAGATTGTCGGTTGAAGGCTTGGTCAAATTAGGATCATCGTTTGTAACTTCCTTAGGAGTAGGTGGAGAAATATGGTCCTCATTGAGAAGTCTCTCAATGTTACGAATGTCTTCTTCCCAATCGGTGGGAGAATCGTCATATTTTAGATCCATATCCCCTAAACTTGCTTCAAATTCTTGTAAAAGAAAGTCACTTTCTCAAAATGGAGTCAATGAATGCGCAATAGAAGCTACGGTCTCAAAATGAGGTAAATGATAAATCCCGCTCTTACAAGCCTCGTGAAAATGTTCTTCACATGCTTCGTCGAGCACATCGATGTAATTCACGGATTCGGGCTCATCGGGAAGTTTGTAAAGTTTACCCATGTTAAAGACGATTTTATCATCCCCTACCCTCAGGATAAGCTCAACCGCGGCTACATCAATCAATGTACTCCCGGTTCTCAAGAAGTGTCGTCCCACAATTAAGGGAACACGCGGATCCATCTCATATTCGACTACAACGAAATCGACGGGAAAAGTGAATTTGTCGACTCCTACCAAAACATCCTCGGCTATCCCCACCGGATAAGCAACCGTACGGTTATCTAATTCTAAGGTCATACGAGTGGGGACTAGCTCGGGTAAAGATAATTGTTTCCACATGGACAATGGCATAAGATTGATACTCGCTCCGAGATCCGCCAAGGCCATACAATTCTCAACACCCGGAAAATTGCAAGGAATAAGGAATCGACCAGGATCTCCTAACTTAACCGGTAATTTTCTCAAAAGAACCGCGGAACAATTCTCATTCAATTGGGTATTGGCAATATCGAGCAACTTTTCCTTATCACTTAAAAGGTCCTTAAACATCTTAGCATACTTAGGCATGTGAGTGAGCGCCTCAGCAAAGGTGATATTAAAATTCAATTGTTTGAACATTTTTAGGAAGTAATAACTTAGATTTTACTAGTTGAAAGTTCGTTTCTCGGTATCTTCTCGAATTGATTGCCGGTTTAAAGTGCGTCTCAGTTGTTCTTGGTGGAACAAATATGTTTGGTTTTGGTAAAGTAAATGTGCAAGACTTAAAAATAAAGGTCGAGTAATTAAAACTAAAACTAGTTAAAACGTAAACGGTGCAGTGTTTAAAACTTTAAAAGTAAATGACGAGAAATTAAATGACGTAAAATTAAAACTTAACGAGAAGTAAATTTGACAATCAAATAAAAGTGCAAAACAAAATTAAAATAGACTAAAATCAAGACGAGTAAAATTATCACTTTGACTAAAACAAAATATTAAAATAAAATAAAATAAAACAAAATAAAACAAATCAACCAATCGGAATACACCCGATCGGAATCCAATCGGAATCCGATCGGAATGTACCCCATCGGAAAGATGCTAATCAGAATATTGAGAAGGGAAGTGATCAGAATGCATTGATCGGAAAGTAAGCATGATCGGAATACTAGAAAACGAGCAATCGGAATATAGAAAAAGGGCATAATCGGAATGTTGAAAATAGACTACAATCGGAATGTTTAAACTAAAACCAAATCGGAATGCTCAAAAATGTTTCAGATCGGAATGTAAGGGAAAAGGGTCCAATCGGAATGAGCAAAACTAATGAAATCGGAATAACCCCAAAACCCTTTTCCGATCAACAGATCGGAATAAGGTGTGCTGATCGGAAAGGACAAATCGGAAAAGGGTTTACCTTTTCCGATTAATAAGGAATTCGACAATAAGCAAGTGATAAGCTATTTGATTAAGCTAACACTAAGACTTGCACGAATCTAAATCGAAACGGACTTAATAAGCACAAATAAAAACTTTTCCAAACTTAAAATAAACAAACTTTTAAATCAAACCATAAAAAGATGAACTTTTTAAGCACGAAAACAATAATGAACAACACGGATCATATGTAATTCAACCAAAAGTAGACTAGAATCAAGAAAGGAAGATGAGAGATTAAACAAGAAAAGTAAAGATTCAAGAATAATAAAAGAAAACTTACTTGAAAAATAAATGGATTAAAGGTGCATAACAAGAAATTAAAGTGCAAGAAATAAAATAACAAAAAATGAAAATGGTGGAAGAGTGGTTTGTCAAGCCACCAACAACTTGAAATGAAAGGAAACTAAACTATATATAAGGGTGATTAGGGAGGAGCTTAGGAAGCTTCCTCCCTCTTTCCTCTTTTCCTTAATTGCACACTTAAGTCCTTTTCTTCTTAATCTTTTGTTAATCTTGGACTTAATGACTTTGTCTCGGGATTTCTTTGAACTCTTCTCGACATTTGTTCATAAATAAGACTTGAGTTCTTCGGCTTTTAGTAAACTTCCGTCTTTTGACTTTTTCCTCGATAAATCTTCAGAATTGGTCTTCGACTTCCGTTATTTTTGCACTCTTGACTTCTTGACTTCGTCTTTCGTCTTTTTCTTTGATAAAAGCCCATGAAATTCCGTGTTTTCTTCACTTTTCACCTTTTCGTCCTAAATCACAACAAAAACACAAACCACGCATAATTCCGACATAAATGACATAAAATACACGTTTTGGCTCGGTTATTATTGTAATTAAGTGGTAAAAAGATGGGTGTTTTCACACCTATCAAATCCCCTACACTTAACCATTGCAATGTCCTCATGCAATGCATTGGTTACAAAGCACGCTTACATTTTTCATCAAAATCAATCCACCTTGGCCTTTATTAAAGAGATAGAAAACTATAAACATTTAAAGTAAAGAAATCAAAAACATACCTTGGGTTTTGGAACTGTCATGAATGATCATCATCCTCAAGTTTTCACTTTCTCCAAACCAAGCTTAAAAACGAGATCATTGTTATTATAAGTTAGCAAACTAACACGAACTCATGTGGGCCAATTATTCACTTAGACTCCCTTATTCCTAGGTGTATCTCTTATATTTTATTGTTGTCTTGAATTATCACAAGGATGCATTTTTGACTTATTTCGATAGTTATTAAGGCTTAAAATAAAGTGAACGATTTAATCAATAGTTAGCTAAAGAACAAAATCTTTTAAAACTTCTTCTCGGGACCTCAAAAAGTTCATATCTTGGCATAACTCGCTTCGCGATTTGAGACCTTTCTCGGACCGATATTTGGCAGCGACTTCATACTTCAAACCTTGAGAGACGTTCATGAAATTATGGTCTTCTCTTCATATAGGAATTTCTTCACTTGATGTTTTAAGAGATTCTTCATCTTTGGACCACGAATTCTTCATTTTTCTCCAATCTTTATTTTGGACTTTGATATACAACGATCCGCCTCCTTTTAGGACTTTGGGTCTGTTTATCCTCATACCTTGTTAGGGCCTTTTTGGATAGACTTCTCCATGATCTTGCGTATTTGCTTTTCGTCGTGTGTCTCGATCCTTCATATTGAGTTTCGATAAATGATTCTTCACATCACTTTTGGATCTTTAGCAACAAAATGTAGCCCTCATGCCTTGTTAGGGCCTTTTCGAACTCGCCAATCTTCGCATCCCGCTTCAATAAGTTATGCCTTGGCTATGAACTCTAATCCGTACCGAGCAACTTTTAAACGATCTTGGGCTAGAAGCTAAGTAACTTTTCAAATCGTACAACCTTATTTATTGCAGATAAATTTATTAGCAGGCGATGGGAGAATAGGGTTATAATTAACTCACATAAATTCCCGAAAGAATACCGAACTTATAATTGGCTCTATCATCTCTCGTTCTCCATAGTTTAAAATCTCAAGGAATGAGACTCGTGGATGCTTAGCCTATTAAATCAATGTTTTGGGTTTTCGAGTCATCTATAGGATCTTGCAAATTCTTAGACTTTTCCAAGTTTAGAGATCGCATTTTAAAGTTCCCTTGATAAACAACTCTCTAGGATCAATTATAGGAACTTGCGAAAAGTTCTTGCTCTTAACCCGTGAGAGTTAAGACTTTCGTGTTTTATAGCTCCCTAAATAAAAGACTAGCAAAACTTGACTTAAACATGTTAAGGATACTAGCTAGAGTAACTTAGATAAGTAAACTCGGGTTGAGTCAAAAGATTCACAACGTTTGAAAATTAAAACCACTTATTAAACATTTATTCTAGAAAAGAAGGAAAAGTAACTATACAAATGGAAAAATCTAATCGGCCAAAATAGATCAAAAATTTTGAAAAATGTCGAAAAATTGATTTTCGGTTAAAATGAGGACAAATACAAGGAAAAGGCCACTTAACTTCGGTAGAAGTTCCCCTTACACTTAATATAAACATTGTCCTCAATGTTTAAGCATGTGGGAGTAAACTCCCCTACACTTAGGACATTGTGCACTTTGTTTAAATTTTGCTAAGAAAGGGACATCTAAAGAGATTCCTATTTTAATATTGAGAAATATAAAATAGTGAATCGAAAAGAGTTTAGGATAGAACCGGGAAGATGGGAACACGGAATCACAGTTCGTCAAAAGTCATCAAGAGTGTGTCTTTGAAGCTCTAATCCCTGCACATGATAAGAAAGAAAGCAAGAAACACCACGGGGCTCCCCCTACACTTATGGTGAAAATAGATAGATAATTGGGTTGCCTCCCAAAAAGCGCTTGTTTATATTAACCGAGTCACGAGCCTGACTCGTCCCCGAATTGATTAGTCCATGGGGAAGCCTCAAATGTGATACCGGGATCAAAGACCTTGTCCTCGTTCCCGGTTGACATCAACAAAGGAGAGGCGGGGGGATAAGTCTTGAATGGGAGAAAGACCCTTTCGACATACGAAAAGTATGTGAAATCAAGATCCACGGGAGGTGGGTTGGGTATAGTAAGCACATTGTCCTCCCCCAAAGATAATGGATGCTGAGCAAACGGCAAAGCCGTAATGGTATCAATCAAAGCATAATCAATGTCACCTCCCGGGTAAAAGCACTCATCCTCCGTGATGGTTTCTAACGGAGTGGATGAAAGCTGCTCGGGAGGGGGACTTGGGACAATATTTTCCTGCAGCAAATTATCAAAAATAATGTCCCCCACCGTGTCATAATCATCAATACCTAGAGGAATGGAGTGGATATCGATTTCTTCAAGCAATGGGTCATTCTCTTCAACGGGAGGAATAGATGGAGGTAAAGACTTGGAAAGAGAAGGAGAAGTCAACTCTTCGATTTGAGCAATAAGAAGGTGCACTTTCCGTAATCTATCGCGAAGAAGCACGTCTTCCACCTCATCCACAAGATCATGTTAATCGGTGAACTTCTCGTAAACCGGAGAGAATAAATCGTCATCGCCCGCATCTCCCGGTGGAGATTGAGAAATTTCAAAAGTGAAATTCTCATAGCTTGGAGAAAAATCGTCATCACTAGGATCGACCTCTTCCGTAAGAGCAACGTCGTCCTCAGGTTCCATAGCAGGTAAGTCACAAATCTCATCATCCAATACTTTGTCGAGACCAACATCACTAAGCTCATTCAACGAATCTAGATCCTTAGATGCAGTAGGAACATCGAGAGTAGGAGCAACAACTTCAGAAGATTGGTTGAAAGTGTAGACATCATCGTCGTCCTCATCATCATAATAGATGGGACGAGTCCAGTTAGGAGTGACGTAGTCGGCTAACTCTTCCTTGATAACCTCCACATCTTTAAGAAGCTCATGCAGCAACTTTTTTTGTTCATCTCCCCGAGTATGTTCAATTTCACCAATTCTATCCCATGCTGTAATTAAACATTTTGGTGTAGAAAAGAAGGGAAAATGACTTAATTGGCTCAAAAAGGTGTCGATGGTTTCAAGGTTTCGTCCACATCAAGTAGAGGTTGTTGTTCCGGATGCAAGTCAGCTCGAAGTTGAGCTATACTTTCTAGAATGACATTCAAAGAAGTGAGTTGTTGATCAAGACTAATTTGCTGAGAGGATTGATGATTGAGGGTGTGATGTGAGGGCTCAAAGTTATAGACACTAGGATGATAGCACGATACTTTCTCAAAGACTTGCGACGGATCACAAAATGAAGCATCGTGAGGGCCCCCACAAATATAGCACCATGGGTATGGAGAGAAACTGGGTGCTTCTTGTGGATAGCTATTACCATTGTCATAATTGTACCCCGATTTTTGCTCGTGACCATACGGGTATCGAACCGGGCACGAAACTCGCCAACAGAATCACTTCCACAATAGATGCACAGGGGAACAGGAGGAGGTGGGTTCAAAAATGACGAATTAGTCGAGTTGCACAAAGGACAAAATCCGAATAGGAATTGTGTATTGTCGATATCGTTTCCTCACCGCTCACATGTACACCATTGACAAGAGTCGTTCCCGTACAATCGTCTCCCACACCCGACGCAATGGACATAAAAATCCATAAAGAAAAATAGATAAGCAAGAAGAATATTTTTGGTGCAAAACTTTTAAAAAGAAATGCTTTTTATGATTTTTCAAATGTTTTTGTGCTTTTTGAAAATTTTTGACACGAAAAATAACGTTCACAAGTGAACGGATCCCAAAATCCAACGCGTCTCTCACAAAAAACCGTAAATCCTCACGAAAAGAGCCGGCAGCGGCGCCATTTTAATAACTTAGATTTTACTAGTTGAAAGTTCGTTTCTCGGTATCTTCTCGAATTGATTGCCGGTTTAAAGTGCGTCTCAGTTGTTCTTGGTGGAACAAATATGTTTGGTTTTGGTAAAGTAAATGTGCAAGACTTAAAAATAAAGGTCGAGTAATTAAAACTAAAACTAGTTAAAACGTAAACGGTGCAGTGTTTAAAACTTTAAAAGTAAATGACGAGAAATTAAATGACGTAAAATTAAAACTTAACGAGAAGTAAATTTGACAATCAAATAAAAATGCAAAACGAAATTAAAATAGACAAAAATCAAGACGAGTATAATTGTCACTTTGACTAAAACAAAATATTAAAATAAAATAAAATAAAATAAAATAAAACAAATCAACCAATCGGAATACACCCGATCGGAATCCAATCGGAATCCGATCGGAATGTACCCCATCGGAAAGATGCTAATCGGAATATTGAGAAGGGAAGTGATCGGAATGCATTGATCGGAAAGTAAGCATGATCGGAATACTAGAAAACGAGCAATCGGAATATAGCAAAAGGGCATAATCGGAATGTTGAAAATAGACTACAATCGGAATGTTTAAACTAAAACCAAATCGGAATGCTCAAAAATGTGTCAGATCGGAATGTAAGGGAAAAGGGTCCAATCGGAATGAGCAAAACTAATGAAATTGGAATAACCCCAAAACCCTTTTCCGATCAACAGATCGGAATAAGGTGTGCTGATCGGAAATGACAAATCTGAAAAGGGTTTACCTTTTCTGATTAATAAGGGATTCGACAATAAGCAAGTGATAAGCTATTTGATTAAGCTAACACTAAGACTTGCACGAATCTAAATCGAAACGGACATAATAAGTACAAATAAAAACTTTTCCAAACTTAAAATAAACAAACTTTTAAATCAACCCATAAAAAGATGAACTTTTTAAGCACGAAAACATTAATGAACAACACGGATCATATGTAATTCGCACCAAAAGTAGACTAGAATCAAGAAAGGAAGATGAGAGATTAAACAAGAAAAGTAAAGATTCAAGAATAATAAAAGAAAACTTACTTGAAAATTAAATGGATTAAAGGTGCATAACAAGAAATTAAAGTGCAAGAAATAAAATAACAAAAAATGAAAATGGTGGAAGAGTGGTTTGTCAAGCCACCAACAACTTGAAATGAAAGGAAACTAAACTATATATAAGGGTGATTAGGGAGGAGCTTAGGAAGCTTCCTCCCTCTTTACTCTTTTCCATAATTGCACATTTAAGTCCTTTTCTTCTTAATCTTTTGTTAATCTTGGACTTAATGACTTTGTCTCGGGATTTCTTTGAACTCGTCTCGACATTTCTTCATAAATAAGACTTGAGTTCTTTGGCTTTTAGTAAACTTCCGTCTTTTGACTTTTTCCTCGATAAATCTTCAGAATTGGTCTTGGACTTCCGTTATTTTTGCACTCTTGACTTCTTGACTTCGTCTTTCGTCTTTTTCTTTGATAAAAGCCCATGAAATTCCGTGTTTTCTTCACTTTTCACCTTTTCGTCCTAAATCACAACAAAAACACAAACCACGCATAATTCCGACATAAATGACATAAAATACACGTTTTGGCTCGGTTATTATTGTAATTAAGTGGTAAAAAGATGGGTGTTTTCACACCTATCAGGAAGTTAAAAACTTGAATATCATCCTTATTCTTCAATTTCTCTTTCCTCAACCTTGAGGGATAAGGTATATTGGGTTGAGATGAATGCTTTGGAGTGGATTGCTCACTCACATCCTTTGGTGGAGGAGGGGTAGAAATGGAAGGTGAAGGAACCAGTTTGGGAACCGAAAGTGTGGTATAAGATTTAGGTATCGGTGGAACATAAGGTGTAGACGAAGGCATAACGGGTGGTATGTCACAAGTAGAAGGAGAAGGAGGGTGTGTAGAAGAAGAAGGAATCTCGGGTCCTTGGTTTGGTGGGGAATAGGAAGGTTCTACGGTGGTCTTACCGCTCCTAGTAGTGATGGCATTAACTTTAGCCCTAGGATTGGTCACGGTGTTCGAAGGGAGGGCACCTTGGGGACGAAGGGTTTGAATCATTGTCAAAAATTTCTTATCGGTCAATTCTTGCATCTCTCTCATAATTCGCTCATGGTCGGTTAATTTTTGTGGAACCAAGTCCATTTGAGGATTATGCATGTTCATTTGATTATACCCTTGATTATGAAAACCTTGATTAGGAAAACCTTGGTTTTGATATTGATAATAACCTTGATTAAATCCTTGATTTTGAAAACCTTGGTTATTAAATCCTTGATTTTGATTATTGAACCCTTGGTTTTGCCCTTGAAAATTCCCTTGATTTGGATTAAAACCCCGTAGATTTCCTTGAAAATTACCCCGTTGAGGACCTTGGTTCCTATTTTGGGCGGGTGGGGGTGGTCTTTGTGGTGCTACAAAACCCGGGGGAGCCAAATAGTTATTAGACTTATAAGAAAAATGGTTAACATCAACATTTGGTTTGAAATGAATCCGCTCATTTTCATTGTTGTTATAAGCATAAACTTCTTGTTGATTATTGTAAACCTTGTCACAATTAAAATATGAATGTGGTCCACCACAAGTCTCACACGTTTCACAAGTTTCTTTCAAGGCATTGACTTGCACATTGATGGCTTTGGTTTGTAGAGCAATTGATTCAACAAGCGACGTAAGCTTATCAATTCTCTTGTCACTCTCACTAGAACTAGCACTTGCCATAGTAGCCCTAACACTCTTGGTTTGCACTTTATCTTTGTTTTCAATTATGGCCCAAGCCTCGTTGATGGACTTCACAAGAATATTACCCCCCGCGGCACTATTAAGTGAGTCTTGGTCATTAAGTGTTAAACCATTGTAAAACGTATTAGTTTGATGCACTTTAGTGAAACCATGTTGTGGAAATTTCCTTAAAAGCTCTTTAAATCGATCCCAAGACTCACTAAACGTTTCCCCATATTGTTGTTCTAAGGTAATGATGTCATTCCTTAAAGAAGTGGTCCGTGATGGTGGGAAAAAGTAGTTAATGAGCTTGGTCTCTAAATCAATCCATGTGGTAATACTTTGGGGTGGTTCCTTATCAAGCCAAATCCGGGCTTGTCCCTCGAGGGAAAAAGGAAAGAGTTGTAAAAAAATGGCCTCTTGTGGCACCTCATTGTATTTGACGGTATTTTCAAATTGTATTAAACGTTTGATATGAGCGTGTGGGTCGTCATTAGTACCGCCTAAAAATGGTGTAGCGGAAACCATTTGAATAAAACCCGTTTTAAGTTCAAAATTATTAGCTCCAATATCCGGCACCACAATCGCGTCATCGTTTCCTTCAACGTGAGATTGTAGAATCTCAATCATTGGTCGATTATCCGTTGCCATCGTGTTGTTCAAAGCTCGATTCTCGAGATCGGCTTTAATGACGGTCTTTTTGTTTTTCTTCTTCTTCTTTTTGGAAGAATTAGAAGTATTTGGTACACCAATCGGTATGTATGTACGCGCGCGAGTGCGCATACAATTAAAATCAAGGAATGAGGTAGGAAACCTCGGTCTACTTTGAGAGGAGAGGGATTATCCCTCTCGAGGTGCAATATTAAAAAGCTACAAAAATATATACTTAATACTACTTGAGTTGGCAAACCAATAATCGGTCGTCCCTCTCAATATACGCACAAGCAAGCGGGGAAACAAGGTGGCACAAAGCACCTAAAAACCTTTTTCCTTAGACGGCCTTTTATAGCGCGTCGCCTTATACCCACCTTATAGTTTGTATATATCGAGTTCAAACGTCTTACTAGTATTTATCTATTTTGCCATTTTTCCTTGTTGTGGATTCGAATACAATAGTTAGGTGATGAAATCCCAACTAAGGTCTTATTTGAAAAGTAGGTAAATTAATTGTTCTACATAATATAATATAGTAAATGAAAAATCTTTTTGTATGTATTTTTTTTAGAAAAATATATATTCACAATAAAAATCAAAAGAAATCGAAATAAGAAAAATAACAATAATACGTAATATTTTTGGAGTAATACTTTAGGAAAAGTATTACTTTTTAGATTTTTTAATTTTTTTGGTGCAAATCTTAGGAAAGAGTTTGCTTTTGTGATTTTTTTAATTTTTTGGTATTTTTAAGTTTTTGATTTTTTGATTTTTTAGATTTTTTTTAAAGAAAATTAACGTTCAAAATGAACGGATCCCACCAAACGTCTCACGAAATCTTCAATCGTAACGAGCGAAGTGGCAGCGGCGCCAATTTAATGTAGGTATTTTTTTTGCAATTATCGTTCGTTTCCTCGACTCACTCGAATTGATATCCAAATTAAGCGTAAGATTGATTGTTCTTGGTGAATACAACAATTTTGGGATTTAAAACTAAAAACTATTTAATTAAAAACTCTTTAGTTAACTATTTAAACTATTTTAAAATTAAATCTAATTTTATTAACTAAAATCCTTACTATTTAAAATTTAAAACTAATTTAAAATATATTTAAAACTATTTAAACAAATGTGAAAACTATTCAAAACTTAATTTTATAAAAACTTTTAATGAAATCTACTTAAGACTATTTTTTAAATAAAACTAAATTAATTTTGAACTAATTTTAAAAACTAATAAAGAAAACTATTTAAATTTTGAAAATTAATTAAAATATTTTTTATCTTTTTATTTTTTTATTTTTTTAAACTTTAAAACTTAATTTAATAAACTAAATTTTAATCGAAATATTTAAAACTTATAATTAAATTTAACTAAATAAAAACTTGTATTTAAAATGAGAAATAAATTTGCAGCTATTGATTATCCTATATTAATTACTTAAACTAGAATTCAACACAAATGAAAGCCTAGAGTAGTTGGTTTTGACGAATGGCTGTTGGACGAATGGTCAGGGTTTCGAGTCCCCTGATGGACAATTTTTGGCTATTTATTTTTGTTTTTGGAATTTATAACATACAGATCAAAAGGACATGTTGCTTTTAAGCAGCAAATAGCAAAATTATAAAGCACAAATAGCACAGCACTGAAAATAAGAAATAAGCAGATAATCACTTAAACTAAGCCAACAAAAACTGATAAGCATAGATTACCAAATTAGCAATCAAGCAGACAAGTCTAAAACTGAAAATAAGCAATTCAAATTTGAACAGAAAATAAGCAATTACTCTATAATAAGCAAATCATAAACACAAGACTAAGCAAATAATCCTAAAAAAAGAAAATCTAAAAATCAGTAACCAAAAGATGAATACCACTAGCAGACTATATATCAAATCTAAACACCACAAAGCAAAACACTACTTAACCCTACTCAAATCAAAATAAACTCAGATATATAAGAATCCAAATCAGATAAACTCAAAACCCAAATATAGCAAAACTCGTAGGCCTGAACAATAATTATACTAAGCAGATCCAAACGAAATCAAAACCATAAAATATCTAAACCTAACAAGCAAATTAAAACTAAAAGCAGACAACAAAACTTAACAGACTACCAAATCCAAATAACCACTAGCAGATTAAGTAAGCAGAAATTAAATAAACATTAAACAAAAATTAAAAGGAGGATAAACCTTGTGATGATAACCTTTGAGACGAAGGGATGAGCGGTGAGCCCCCTTATAAACCGAATACGAACACCTCCTTACCCAAAAACCATCATCGAGCCAAACATCACCATATTCGAACCATAAAGAAGCTACTCATCAGTTTTATAAGATCTTCCAAGTGGGAGAAAATCAATAACCAAAATTTATTTTAAATTATTTAAATCAAACTATTGATTAATTTGATTAAATAATATTTATTATTATGACTAAATAATTCAAGATTAAATTGCAATAATCAAACAGAAAAAAAAATAAGAGACAAATTAATTAAAAGTAAAAATAATTTTCATTATATTAAAAAGATGATTACAATAATTTGAAAGGAAATACAATTAATCTAAAAAAACTAATTTAGCATAATAAAAAAATAAAATTGGCACGAGAGCAAAATTACACAATGAAGGGGGTTTTATAGGAAAGCCCTATAAACCTTCTTCATTATCTTGGTGAGCAAGTAGATGAATCTCAGCCGCTAAACACATCTTTTCTTCCTTCTCTTTCTTCTCTTCTTGATCAAACGGTTGTGGATGGGTGTTTGGTCACTCGGATTGCCAGGCTATCCACTTTGTGCTTCTTGTGTTTCTTTGCTGCTGAGTTAGAATCATATTATTGGATGGAGGGGTTGTGGTGATGTAGTTTATCCAATCACATGAAAGGGATTTTCCACGTAGGTGAGGACCACATGGTGTTCTTCTCCGATTCTTATTGGGATTTTATTGAGAAACGTGTGAATCAAACGAATTCGGTAAAAGCCCCAATTTTAATTGGGTAAATTTTTTATTAGGGTTTGGGTACAGTAAAAGGGGTGCTGCGTTTTTTGTGGGAGAGAAGGAGTGGAAGTGAAAGGGGTTTTTCTTGTTTGTAACGAAGGTTAATACAAGTGGGGTGGGTAAATAACGTTTTAATAAAAACGTGTGAGTGGGGTTGACCAGGAATTTGACCAGGTTTCTTTGTTTTCTCCATCAGTCTATAATAAGCAAATGGGCTTTGTGGCCCAACTCCATCCGTCTCCATATAAATATGATTTGGGCCATAATGGGCTTTTAAGGGTAAAATGAATATACTTGTTTTTGCTATTGGGCTTTTAAGCCCAATAGATCCAATGTGGGATCCACAAGCCCGTTAAACTCCATATATGATTAAATCCGCTAAAGACGAGCTCGTTTTTTGCTTTCTTGATCTTTTCTTCAATCTCGTGTTGATTTTACCGGTTTTCGTGAACTTCGGTTTATTTTGGTACACTTTTGGTTCCTTGACTTTGTCTTTGTCTCTTTCAAAGACTTTTCTTCAACATTTGACCGTGAAATCCCATGTTTTCTTTCCTTTTGATCTTTTGTACCTATTTGATATGAGTGTTTTTACTCATATCATTTGTAGCTTAAAACAATGAAATATTGCTCATCATGTATCAAAAATGCCTTGGATATGCATGTTTCTTGTTTTCATGTGTGTAGGTACCAAGTTCGCGAAAACCGGCAAAAATCGACACGAGATTGATGAAAAGATCGAGGAAGCCAAAACCGAGCTCAACTTTAGAGGATTTAATATTTTAATAAAGGATTTTGGCCAAGTGGGTCCCACAATGGGGTAAAATGGGCTCAAAAGCCCATTTATGAGTTAAGTGAATAATAAGTTGTGTTTTGAAAATCCAAAGCCCCAAAATGAATTCAAACTACACGGATTGGAATCATTGGGCTCAAGCCCAATGTTTACTTACTAAAAATTATGGAACGAGTGTTGAAATATAAATGATGGGCCTGTTAGGGTTTGGTGTAAAACACGTTTATTTTATCCCATCTCACCCAAAAGTCATTTTCATCACCAAATTAATAAAAGAAACCGTCCACTCACTTTTTCTTTGTAATTATATACAACCCGATTCCATTTGTCACCACACACATTAAATAAACCACTCGTTCTTTCTTCTTCCCCATTTCAACCCTATGAAACCAGTAACTTAAAGTTACTGTGTCAAACCCTAATCATTATTTACCCAAATCTCAAAATTAATAAAGGGGTTTTGTTCACACGAGTATTTCACACGCATGGAAAATAAAATCCCCAATTGATTCGGAAGAGAAGAGTGGGAAAGATGCTACGTGGCTAATTCTTATTGGAGAAGACACATCATTCCCCAAATCCACCAATCAAATGGCTCAAAACTAGCACAAGAAGCACAGTTGCATGCCAGGGTGTCGATCCGTGTGACTTTGGAATCATCACAGCCATCCATTCGAAGAAAGAGAAAAAGATGAGAAGATCAAAGGCTGAAAGAAAGAAGGAATATCCCTCGAGAGATGCGAATATGCTCTCCCCAACCCCTCGGGTTCAAGCATAAATACCCCCCAAGAATATGTGTAATTTATCCTTTTCTTTTCCTTTAATGTTATCATGTTAATTTAGTTTTAGGAATTTGTAATTTTAAATTTTTCAAAGTATTGTAATGATTTGATGATTTAATAAAAGTTTTTTATTCCAGTTAATCGTTTCTCTTGAATTGCTTTATTTAATTTTCGGTGATAGGTAAAAAATATACTTACTGTATCAATTTAAAATTGATGATACAACATATAACATGTTATTTGTTTAAGCTTCATTCATAGCTTAATTGAATAATTAAGAAAAGATTAGAAGGGATAAAGCTCAACCCCACTGGTTAAGCTCAAAATACAGGTTGACAAGCTGCTAAAAATGGTGTTTAATGATGATTTACTGGCGTGGTTTTAGTGCCGAAGGTCGGCGTTAGGTTTAGACTAGGAAATTGGTGTGTATTCCGTGGCTCGTCAGCTACGGGCGCAAAGAAAAAGCTCTAAAGAGCAATATTTCATCTCTCTGTTTCGCTGAGAGATTCCAGGTTCTATTGTTTTAACTTTTAATTCATCTCATTTATATTAAATAGACTGAGCATGT
Source organism: Glebionis coronaria (assembly GCA_025667525.1). Taxonomy (NCBI): domain Eukaryota; kingdom Viridiplantae; phylum Streptophyta; class Magnoliopsida; order Asterales; family Asteraceae; genus Glebionis; species Glebionis coronaria. The sequence goes on from CM046881.1 coordinate 272,106,687, forward strand.
TGTTTAGTGGTTCTGATTATTGTTTTGTATAATTGATGATTGAATCTTTTGAATCTGCTTAGTGATTGTTTTTTCTGCATTAATTAGAGGTGTTGATTGTTTTAGTTGATTTTCATTTTAACTGCTTAAGCTGATATGTTAGGAAGCTGTATATGTGCTTTGCTGAAATTTGGTTGTACGAATTTACAGTAATAGTGATTTATTTTCAATAATAGGAGTTTTTTCTACTAGTTTTTATTGATGTTTTATAACAGATCTATCTGATAATGTTTAATAATAGTGATTTGGTTACTAGTGTTTGTTATTCGTGATAACTGTTAGACTCTGAGGCTTGTAATCGTGCTTTCATAATCGTTACATTGCTTATTGATTTAGCGTCTTACTTGTAGTTGCTGCTGCGTTTTAAGTCTTAAGGCCTACTGAGCATTCTAATATGCTAGAAGACTGCATACTATTGTTGGCTGCTGATATAGATTGTAACTAGCTGTGATAGTTTTGGAAATTCTTTGGCTGATTTGTTTTCTTTAATTTTAGCTTATATAAGTATCAGTTAAAGTAATCGACTCCGTTTATATCCATGTAATTGGTCTGCTGGTTTATTGAGCCTGCCATGGGGATGTTTTAGATTCGACATCTCGTTTAGTTCTGATTTATTAAGATATGTCCTGATATCCGAAAGCGATGATACCTGATTCTTTAAATTGTGTAGTATTATTAGTTTCGGTCTGCTGCATGAATTAGAGTTTACTTGACTTTACTGTTTTACTGCATATTCTTTTTCGACTGTTATTTTTGTTTAACTGATATTGTGGATTGCCTTGTTATTATATATCTTTAACTGCTTGTTGATCTTTAATGTTTAGTATTTTGCGATATAATTGAGTTTACTGATTTTATGGTTCGGGGAAGTGATACTATTTTGCTTATGGTTTGAGTGATTATCTGAAATTGCATTTGACTGTGATTTTATTTTAATCTGAAAACTGATATGAGTTCTTTTCTATTTACAACTTGCTGATTGATTTGAATGAATAACTGATTTAAGCTGGTATTAATTGAGTTAATTTCAATGGGTTTCTGGTTGTGATTTGCCTTAGTTTCTGCTTTGTTAGATGTTAGATTGTCTGCTGAATTAGAGTTTCTATTTATATGCATAATTGTCCTTTTTGCTTAATTGTTAATGTAAACTGCTTATCAGTTCTATTAACTGATTAAGCTCAGTTCAAGTTTGTGACCTCACAGCTTTTCTAGCTAATAAGCTCACCAAAGTCACTCCTGTGACTGTTTTTTTATATATCTGTCTAAAAGAAATTATTCCAAAAATATGTCCTCTACAGGACTCGAACCTGTGACCTCACGGGTAGCTGCATTGTGTGATAGCCAACTGAGCCAAGTGCTCTTTTGATTATTAGTCTTCCTCTTCTCATTATTATAGTAGTTTAATTAGGCTGAGTTTGTGTTGTTTTATTATTTTCATTGTCACGTTTTATTTTGTTTCAATTTTTATTAAAGTTAATTTTTAATATAAAATTAGTTTCAGTTTATAAAATAAATAAAATAAAATAAATAATTAATTATTAATAATATAAAAAATGTTTTTATTTTAATAGATTAGTTTTAAAAAGTAATTTTAAATAAAGTATATTAGTTTTGAAGGTTTAATTAGATTTTAAAATAGATTAAAACATTTAATTTTTAAATAGAATTAATTTTTATAGATTATTAAAATAGATTAATTTTTAATTAGTATTTTAATTTTAAGTAATTAATTGTTAGATTTATTTTAGATTAGCGGGGTTTTACGATTCATGCACTTTAGGAGTATTTTAAATAGCTTAAAATTCGTAGACTTTAATTGTAGTTTTAAAAACCAACGACACATTCAAATCAATTGTCCTAATCAAAACGAAACGTGTCAAATTCACTCGATCTTCGTGTACAACGAACTTGGTTCACCCACGTGTTTAATTGTATCCGTCTTTGACTTATTTTTGGTTAATTACTTTTTCCTAAAGGTAATTACCTAAATTTGTCCTATAACGTATATGTGTTAATCCACGACACATCAAAAATTTTGGCGCCGCTGCCGGGGATCTTGTGTACGATTCGTCTTTGTGGAGGTTTGTTGATCGTGGATTTGAAGACCCTTTTCGTCCTCGGAAAGTTTTGTTATTTTTCTATTAAATAGTATGTATCGGTTTTCTCGTTTTTTGTGAATAATATATTGTATTACGTAGAACAATAATTTTAAATACTTTTCAAATAAGCCTTAGTTGGGATTTCATCACCTAGCTATTGTATTCGAACCCAAAACAAAAATAAAGGCAAAATAGATAAATACTAATAAGAAGTTTGAACTCGATTTATACAAACTATAAGGTGGGTATAAGGCGACGTGCTATAAAAGGCCGTCTAAGGAAAAAGGTTTTTAAGTGCTTTGTGCCACCTCGTTTCCCCGCTTGCTTGTGCGTATATTGAGAGGGACAACCTATTATTGGTTTGCCGACTCAAGTAGTAATAAATCTTATTTTTTGTTGTTTACTTATTGAACCTCGAGACGTTTAGGTTTTCACCTATCGTTTCAAAGTCGACCGAGGGTAATTTACTTCCATAGTAGTTATCCTTATTCCTTGTTTTTTATCGATCATTTTTGATTGAGCAATACCAATAAAAATACCAAAAATAATCTTCTTTCTTGTCTAATTTCTTTTCTTCAATCCTCTAAATTCTCGTCTTTGTAGTGTATGCATTTACGTTCATCTCGTCTTGTGATTGATTTTAATAGGCTTGAAAATATTCCTCGTAGAAATAGAAATCGTCAACAACGAATAGTGGAACCCGAGCTTCCACCTATTGTTGTAGAGATGGCCGATAACCGAACAATGGAGGAATTGCTCCGTGCACCCACCGAAGGGTATAGGGAAGCAATCGTTGTGCCGGCTATTTTGGCGGATCATTTTGAGATTAAGACGGGTCTTTTATCGCTCATTCGTGCCGACCAATTTCGTGGCAATGAGACCGATAGCCCGCATTCTCACATACGGAATTTTAATCGAATTACCTCGACTCTCAAGTTTAGAGATGTGCCGAATGACGTGATTAAGCTTATGCTTTTTCCGTACTCGCTCGAGGGTAATGCTAAGCTTTGGTATGAGAAAGAACCACCGGGTTCGATCTTAACTTGGGATGATTTAGTGTCAAAGTTTATGAATTATTTCTTTCCACCGTCCAAGACAACACACTTTAAAAATGAGATCACTAGATTCGAACAAAAAGTGCATGAATCGTTTGGGGTTGCTTGGGAAAGATTTAAAGATTTGTTAAGACAATGTCCACACCACGGTTTCTCGGAATTGCATCAAATAAATACTTTTTATAATGGGCTTAATATGATTGAACAAGATTCTTTAAATGCCGCCGCGGGTGGTAATCTTTTAAGAAAAACACCGAGAGACGCGTGGAGGATAATTGAGGATAAGTCTAGAGCACAATATTCACGAAACACACCGGTTGTTTCCAATGTGAATTCATCTAATCACGAGATTGCTAGATTGGACTCTAAGATTGACACAATTTTGAATGAGCTTAGGAAGAATCCTCATGGATCCATTAATATGGTTGAGAGTTTTTGTGTATCATGTGGTGGAGCACATCCTAATTATGCTTGTTTGAACGCGGGGTTTGATCAAGCTAGTGCTTTTGCCGCGACGGGAACTTATGGCTCCAACGGTCAAGTTCCTCGTCAAAATCATGTTGCTCCACCGGGTTTTCTACCGGTTCAAAATAGGTACAACAATGGTAATAATGGGAATAATTTTAACCGTGGTAACCAAGGGAATTATAATCAAGGAAATGGGTTTAATGCTAATCAAAACAATCAAGGTTTTCAAGGGAATAATCAAAATGATTTGTCAAGTTACATAAAGTCAAATGAGGCGAATATGAAAGCTTTGCAAAATAATAATCAAGGACAAATGGCAACTTTGAAAAATGAGTTTCAAAATACGCTAAAGGGGCAAAATAACAAGATTGAGCTTAATCAACAAAGAATGGAACAAAGATTTGAGCAAATGTTTGAGCAAAGTCAAAATCGTTTGCAACAAAGTGTGGAACAAAATCAAAATAAATTGCTTTCGATGTTTGAGGGATTCATGTCTAAACCATCTACTTCTTCGGGTTGCTTACCTAGTAATACCATTCCAAACCCGAGGGGAGAGCTTAAGGCTATAACCGCTTATGATAATTTAGAAAGGAAGCTTGAGCTTATTGTGCCACCTAAAGAAACCTTTTGGAATGTCACCAAGGCTACTTTAAATGTGATTAGTACCTCGGATTTCATTGATCTCTTTCCTAAGAAGTATAATGATCCGGGTCACTTTTTGATACCTTGTGTTTTCGATGAGCTTGGGGAATACAAAGCTCTAGCCGATCTAGGAGCTAGTATTAACGTAATGCCCTTGTCCATTTGGAAAACTCTTGACTATTTGCGACTTATTCCCACTCGAATGATTATTGAGCTTGCTAATGGAACCACCACTCGACCGGTTGGTATAGCGGAAAATGTCATTGTTAAAGTGGGGGAGTTCGTTTACCTAGCCGATTTTGCTATCATTGATTATGAGCCGAATCCTCGTGCGCCTATAATTTTAGGACGACCATTTTTGTGTACGGCCGGTGTTTTAGTTGATATGAAAGAAGGGGAGCTTAAATTGTTTCATGGGGATAAACATATGATTTTTAAACCGGAAAAAATTCCAAGATTGGTTCCTAAGAAATTGGAAAGTAAAGAAAGTAATGAACCTAATTTTGTTGAATCATGTTGTAATGTTACCTCTTCTATACTCACTCCACACGAGGATGATAAGATTGAAAAAAAAATTGATGATTACTTGAGTGAGCCATTCGATGCTAGTGAGTTTGATAATGAGAATTTCGATCCCGAGAGTGACATTGCTTTAATTGAACAATCTTTGAAGATGGACTCATTTTCACTCTCTTCTAAGGATCATGTTGATGTTCCTAAGGCACAATCTTCATTTGAAGAGCCTTTGATTCCTAACTTCACACCGAGTGAGGTTAGTGATTATTCGTTGGATAAGTTCATCGATGAACTTTTTGCTATCCTTGATCCACTTCCACGGGGAAGTGAAGACGTTTCCGATCTCGAGATCGAACGTGATTCTCGTGTTTTACCTACCATTCTCGAGGAATTCGCCGATGAATTGCCTTCGAATGAGAATGATGATCTAGTATCCGAGTGTGACACACTCGATACTTTGTCGGAAATTTCTTGTGATGACGAGAATGACGACACTTTTGTGACTTACTCAAATCCTCTATTTGAAGCTTCATTAAACAATAATCCATTGATTCAAGAGGATTTTGAGAACATCATACCTCCTACATCTCACAACCTTTGTGATGATGATCTTCTTATGAAGGAGGTTGATGAGGTTTGTGATGATGATCACACCTTTTGTGATGAGTATGTCGACTCGGATGGAGAAATTTACATTATTCCCAATCTCCCTCCCACTCGCGTTAATCTTAATGTGCGGGTTTTTCATGTGACTCATATTGAGTACCATGACCCCTTTGTTCACGTTCCTAAGAGTGAAAAAGTCGACAAAGTCATGCAAGTTGAAACCACTATGGTTGAGACTTTTGTACCACCATTACCATGTGCTTCATATGACTTAGGATTAGCATGGGGGGACGACACCTTGTTGTCTATTCCTTTCTCCACCGAGGGCGAGGTATTCGATCCCGGAATCGTCGATTTAGGGAAATCTCGGCCTTTCACCGATGCAATAATTGAAAGACTTTTTAATCATCTTGGTGCGAGTTTACCTCGTAGAGCATGCTACATCCATACCATTGCTTGTGACTACCATCTCTTGTTAGAGATTTGTGTTGGAGTCTTGTCTTTTCGTTTGTCATCCGACAACGAGGATGAGATCTTTGACCCCGGCATCACGCTTCATGTTGGTTTCTATTCCAATATGCCGGTTTTCACCTTTTTCCCTAAGGACCAATGAATGCGGGGATCGAGTCGAGCTCATGACTCGGTGAACAAAAACGAGTATTTTCTATCTTCTCTCTATTTTTCTAACAACTAATAAGGCTTGATCTTTCAAGCTCGTGTTCGTGATTTGTTGTGTTGTGATCTTAGGTATGACCCTAATATTTGAAGACTCTCGTGTTCGGTTTTTGCCGGTCCACTTGATCTTCCATTCTTTGAATGCCAAAAAGGGGCACACTTTCTATCCCTTGATTTTTATCGACTAACGTTTTATCTTGAGGCATAATTAATAAACGGCTTATAGATTTGCGTGCTCTTTCCATGCTAGGAGTTTGCATTAGACTCTTCGTATTTTAGCAAGGGGGTGTCACTCTTGAGCTAAGAAACATTGAGGACAATGTTTGGTTTTAGCATGGGGGAGTCAATCGATATAATCGCTTGTTATTGCTTTTGTCGTGTCCAAACGTAGTTTTTCTCATTTTTCAATAAAATTTTAAAATTTTTTGTGTTATTTTTAAGTTTTAATAAATAAAATAAGTGTTTTTGACACAAATGTACGCTTTTAATAAGAATAGTTTTTGACTCGACTCGGTTTTTAACCTTAGCTTTTCCTTAACGTATTTGAATTAAGTTTTGCTAGGCTATTATATAGGGAGCTTTAAAACGCGAAGGTCTTAATTCATACGAGTTAAGAACAAGAACTTTTCGCAAGCTCCTATAATTGATCCTAGAAAGTCGTTCATCAAGGGAACTTTAAAACGCAAATTCTAAGACTTGCAAAAGTATAAGAAGTTGCAAGATCCTATAGATGACTTGAAAACCCAAAACTTTGATTTAATAGGCTAAGTATCCATTGATTTCATTCTTGGAATTTTACAATATGGAGAACAAGAGATGATAGAGCCAATTATAAGTTCGGTATTCTTTCGGGAATTTATGTGAGTTAATTATGAGCCTATTCTCCCATCACTTGTTAATAAATTTAATTGCAATAAATAATGTTGAACGATTTGAAAAGTTACTTAGCTTCTAGCCCAAGATCGTTTAGAAGTTGCTCGGTATGGATTAGAGTTCATAGCCAAGGCATAACTTATTGAAGCGGGATGCGAAGATTGGCGAGTCCAAAAAGGTCCTAACAAGACATGAGGGCTATGTTTTATTGCTAAAGATCTCAAGTGATGTGAAGATTCATTATTCAAAAATCAATATGAAGGATCGAGACACACGACGAAAAGCAAAATACTCCCAAAAAGTCATGGAGAAGTCTATCCAAAAAGACCAAAAATAAGGTATGAGGATAAATGAAGCCAAGTCCAAAAAGGAGGCGAATCGTTTTAAATCAAAATCCCAAGTAAAGATTGGAGAAAAATGAAGAAGTCGTGGTCCAAGTATGAATCTCTCAAAAATTCAAGTGAAGAAATATTATGAAGAGAAGACCATTATTTCGTGAACGTCTCTCAAGGTTGGAAGTATTAAGTCATTGCCAAATATCGGTCCGAGAAAGGTCTCAAATCGCGAAACAAGTTATGCCAAGATATGAACTTTATGAGAGCCCGAGAAGCAGTTTTAAAAGATTTTGTCCTTTAGCTAACTATTGATTAAATTGTTCACTTTATTTTCGGCCTAATAAATTATCGAAATAAGTCAACAATGCATCCTCGTGATCATTTAAGACAACAATAAAATATAAGAGATACACATAGGAATAAGGGAGTCTAAGTGATTAATTGGCCCACATGAGTTCGTGTTAGTTTACCAAATTATAATAACAATGATCTTGTTTTTGCACTTGGCATGGAAGAGTGAAAAGTCGGGGACGATGTATCTATTTGAGTTTTATGATCCTTAAAGTTATTTTTCGAATAATGAAAGCAATACATTATGTCTTAGCAAAATTAAATAGTCAATAGTTGAATAATGGTGTAGTCATAGTTTTATTTTATCATTGCGTGAGGACACGGCAATTGCTTAGCATGGGGGAATTTGATATGAGTGTTTTTACTCATATCATTTGTAGCTTAAAACAATGAAATATTGCTCATCATGTATCAAAAATGCCTTGGATATGCATGTTTCTTGTTTTCATGTGTGTAGGTACCAAGTTCGCGAAAACCGGCAAAAATCGACACGAGATTGATGAAAAGATCGAGGAAGCCAAAACCGAGCTCAACTTTAGAGGATTTAATATTTTAATAAAGGATTTTGGCCAAGTGGGTCCCACAATGGGGTAAAATGGGCTCAAAAGCCCATTTATGAGTTAAGTGAATAATAAGTTGTGTTTTGAAAATCCAAAGCCCCAAAATGAATTCAAACTACACGGATTGGAATCATTGGGCTCAAGCCCAATGTTTACTTACTAAAAATTATGGAACGAGTGTTGAAATATAAATGATGGGCCTGTTAGGGTTTGGTGTAAAACACGTTTATTTTATCCCATCTCACCCAAAAGTCATTTTCATCACCAAATTAATAAAAGAAATCGTCCACTCACTTTTTCTTTGTAATTATATACAACCCGATTCCATTTGTCACCACGCACATTAAATAAACCACTCGTTCTTTCTTCTTCCCCATTTCAACCCTATGAAACCAGTAACTTAAAGTTACTGTGTCAAACCCTAATCATTATTTACCCAAATTTCAAAATTAATAAAGGGGTTTTGTTCACACGAGTATTTAACACGCATGGAAAATAAAATCCCCAATTGATTCGGAAGAGAAGAGTGGGAAAGATGCTACGTGGCTAATTCTTATTGGAGAAGACACATCATTCCCCAAATCCACCAATCAAATGGCTCAAAACTACCACAAGAAGCACAGTTGCATGCCAGGGTGTCGATCCGTGTGACTTTGGAATCATCACAGCCATCCATTCGAAGAAAGAGAAAAAGATGAGAAGATCAAAGGCTGAAAGAAAGAAGGAATATCCCTCGAGAGATGCGAATATGCTCTCCCCAACCCCTCGGGTTCAAGCATAAATACCCCCCAAGAATATGTGTAATTTATCCTTTTCTTTTCCTTTAATGTTATCATGTTAATTTAGTTTTAGGAATTTGTAATTTTAAATTTTTCAAAGTATTGTAATGATTTGATGATTTAATAAAAGTTTTTTATTCCAGTTAATCGTTTCTCTTGAATTGCTTTATTTAATTTTCGGTGATAGGTAAAAAATATACTTACTGTATCAATTTAAAATTGATGATACAACATATAACATGTTATTTGTTTAAGCTTCATTCATAGCTTAATTGAATAATTAAGAAAAGATTAGAAGGGATAAAGCTCAACCCCACTGGTTAAGCTCAAAATACAGGTTGACAAGCTGCTAAAAATGGTGTTTAATGATGATTTACTGGCGTGGTTTTAGTGCCGAAGGTCGGCGTTAGGTTTAGACTAGGAAATTGGTGTGTAGTCCGTGGCTCGTCAGCTACGGGCACAAAGAAAAAGCTCTAAAGAGCAATATTTCATCTCTCTGTTTCGCTGAGAGATTCCAGGTTCTATTGTTTTAACTTTTAATTCATCTCATTTATTTTAAATAGACTGAGCATGTTGTTTAGTGGTTCTGATTATTGTTTTGTATAATTGATGATTGAATCTTTTGAATCTGCTTAGTGATTGTTTTTTCTGCATTAATTAGAGGTGTTGATTGTTTTAGTTGATTTTCATTTTAACTGCTTAAGCTGATATGTTAGGAAGCTGTATATGTGCTTTGCTGAAATTTGGTTGTACGAATTTACAGTAATAGTGATTTATTTTCAATAATAGGAGTTTTTTCTACTAGTTTTTGTTGATGTTTTATAACAGATCTATCTGATAATGTTTAATAATAGTGATTTGGTTACTAGTGTTTGTTATTCGTGATAACTGTTAGACTCTAAGGCTTGTAATCGTGCTTTCATAATCGTTACATTGCTTATTGATTTAGCGTCTTACTTGTAGTTGCTGCTGCGTTTTAAGTCTTAAGGCCTACTGAGCATTCTAATATGCTAGAAGACTGCATACTATTGTTGGCTGCTGATATAGATTGTAACTAGCTGTGATAGTTTTGGAAATTCTTTGGCTGATTTGTTTTCTTTAATTTTAGCTTATATAAGTATCAGTTAAAGTAATCGACTCCGTTTATATCCATGTAATTGGTCTGCTGGTTTATTGAGCCTGCCATGGGGATGTTTTAGATTCGACATCTCGTTTAGTTCTGATTTATTAAGATATGTCCTGATATCCGAAAGCGATGATACCTGATTCTTTAAATTGTGTAGTATTATTAGTTTCGGTCTGCTGCATGAATTAGAGTTTACTTGACTTTACTGTTTTACTGCATATTCTTTTTCGACTGTTATTTTTGTTTAACTGATATTGTGGATTGCCTTGTTATTATATATCTTTAACTGCTTGTTGATCTTTAATGTTTAGTATTTTGCGATATAATTGAGTTTACTGATTTTATGGTTCGGGGAAGTGATACTATTTTGCTTATGGTTTGAGTGATTATCTGAAATTGCATTTGACTGTTATTTTATTTTAATCTGATAACTGATATGAGTTCTTTTCTATTTACAACTTGCTGATTGATTTGAATGAATAACTGATTTAAGCTGGTATTAATTGAGTTAATTTCAATGGGTTTCTGGTTGTGATTTGCCTTAGTTTCTGCTTTGTTAGATGTTAGATTGTCTGCTGAATTAGAGTTTCTATTTATATGCATAATTGTCCTTTTTGCTTAATTGTTAATGTAAACTGCTTATCAGTTCTATTAACTGATTAAGCTCAGTTCAAGTTTGTGACCTCACAGCTTTTCTAGCTAATAAGCTCACCAAAGTCACTCCTGTGACTGTTTTTTTATATATATGTCTAAAAGAAATTATTCCAAAAATATGTCCTCTACAGGACTCGAACCTGTGACCTCACGGGTAGCTGCATTGTGTGATAGCCAACTGAGCCAAGTGCTCTTTTGATTATTAGTCTTCCTCTTCTCATTATTATAGTAGTTTAATTAGGCTGAGTTTGTGTTGTTTTATTATTTTCATTGTCACGTTTTATTTTGTTTCAATTTTTATTAAAGTTAATTTTTAATATAAAATTAGTTTCAGTTTATAAAATAAATAAAATAAAATAAATAATTAATTATTAATAATATAAAAAATGTTTTTATTTTAATAGATTAGTTTTAAAAAGTAATTTTAAATAAAGTATATTAGTTTTGAAGGTTTAATTAGATTTTAAAATAGATTAAAACTTTTAATTTTTAAATAGAATTAATTTTTATAGATTATTAAAATAGATTAATTTTTAATTAGTATTTTAATTTTAAGTAATTAATTGTTAGATTTATTTTAGATTAGCGGGGTTTTACGATTCATGCACTTTAGGAGTATTTTAAATAGCTTAAAATTCGTAGACTTTAATTGTAGTTTTAAAAACCAACGACACATTCAAATCAATTGTCCTAATCAAAACGAAACGTCTCAAATTCACTCGATCTTCGTGTACAACGAACTTGGTTCACCCACGTGTTTAATTGTATCCGTCTTTGACTTATTTTTGGTTAATTACTTTTTCCTAAAGGTAATTACCTAAATTTGTCCTATAACGTATATGTGTTAATCCACGACACATCACTATTCAACACAAAAACACAAAACCACGCGTAATTCCGAATTTTAGGATATTAAACACATGATTAAGTCTTGTTTTTCCTTGATTTTAGTGGCAAAAGGATAAGTGTTTACACACTTATTAATTATGATGAAAAATGTAAATTTTTGCTTTAAAATCGTGCATTGCATGAGGACATTGCAATGGTCAAGTGTATGGGATTTAATAAGTGTGTATACACTTATCATTTTACCACTTAAAGCAAGGAAAAACTAAACCAAAACGTGTATTTAATATCTTAATAGTCGGAATTACGCGTGGTTTTGTGTTTTTGTGTGAAATAGGTACAAAAGATCAAAAATGAAGAAACACAGGATTTCACAGACATTTATCGAAGAAAAAGTCAAAGATAAAGTCAAAGTAACAAAAGTGCCAGAAGATTGAAGTTTGGAGGGCTAAGGATGAAGATTTAATGATGTTTCAAGCTTTAAATCAAGAAATGCAAACAAGGACCATTTCTTCCATTCTCCAAAGTTATTCACTAACAAACCACATGGACCAGTTAAGAGCACGAATTTACTAAGCTAACGGTTCCGCCCTTGCCGCGTAACTCGTCTTGGTTTGCATTTCGCATATTCTACTATTTTATTTCTAATTTTAACATTTTATTAATCTTAGTAAAAATTAAATAAATATAAGTTTTTTATTTTATTAAAGTTAGTTTAGTATTGAAATAATTAATTTTTATTTTTTAATATTTTTAGTTTCAGTAGTTTTACTTTTATTTATTTTTATCTATTTTTAAACTAACACAAAAATATTAAAAACAAAAAAATAGCATGTGTGTTTATTTTGTGAGTAATTAGGTGCATGCTTCTAGAAGATTAAAGATGGTGGAGTTGGTTAAAGAAGATTAATCAAGAGCCTTTGGATAAAAGAATAATGAAAGGTGAAGATGGTGATCCACGTGAAGTGCTCCCATTGGTCTATCTATAAAGCATCTTTCATCCTATTGGTAGAAACACATCATTACCTACCAAATGACAAAGATGCCCTCAAGTTAAAGAAGAGAAGGTGATTAAATGCCTAAAAAGAGTAATCTACCCCAAGCACCTTAACTTCAACTATAAATAGCACCTCTTTTTTTTCATTTTGTATGTAGATTTTAGGTAGCTAAATAATGTCAATTTTATTTCTTGTTTTTTAAGTATATTTCCTTTCAACTTTGTACTAGCTTATCATTAAGCACTTTTTATTAATAAAGGTTTATGTTTTAGCTTATTGTTAATCTCTTTTAGCTTATTCTTATTCTACCTTTTTTAATCTTTTCTTATAATCTATCTTATTATTTTGGGATGAGTTTTTTATAACTTTTTCCAAATAAGCTAGATTTATATATATAAGTTTGGAATAAGTTATCTTATTTCAAGCTTATTGTGGGCTTATTTTTCTAGATCTAGCTTATTGTCGGTGATTTGTTCATTTAGCTTTTAAGCTTTTTGAATCACATAAGTTTTAAGCTTTAGCTTACAACTTATTAATAAGCTAGCTTTTTAATTAATTACTTTTAGTTTATATCTATTAGTTTTTTTAGATCTATAAGTTTTAAGTTTTAAAAATTAAAATACTTTCATAAAACCTTAAAAATATGTAGATATATTAGTTTTAAGTTTAAAAATTAAAATATTTTTATAAAACTTAAAAATTAGTCTAGATCTATTAGTAATCAACATAATCATATATTAATTGTTGCTTATTATTCTAACCTCTTGCGTTCTTTTGATCTCGGCGTATCGATTCATCTTTTTGTGACGAACTTATAGGGTGAATAGATTTAGTGGATTGTTGAAAGTACTTAGAGCGATTGGTTGGCGAAAGTTGAGAAGTTTTGGTTTATTTGAGAGGCCGCGTACTTTACGGGCCATATTCGGGTTGCTCTGTTTATTAGTTTGGTTTGAGAGGCTATCTACTTTACGGACCATACTTTGTTGATTATGTTGATGTTTTTTAGAGCGTTTTTCTTCGGGCCACGGGTACTAAAGTTCTTCCCTTTTTAATTATCTATCTTAATCGTTTTAGCTTAAATAATTAGATTAATTTAGTTTAAATTGTTTTCAAAAATGATCTCTTTTATTAAAATCATTTATTAGTTTTAAAAGTTACTTTTGTTTTAAAAGTAGATTTAAAAATTAGTTTTCATTTAGATAAGCTTATTTTTAGAATAAAGTTTACACCTTTTGTGATTATTAAGCTTAATGGTATATAAAGCTTCAAGCTTTATCATCTTAAAGATTAATAAGCTAAAAAGGTTAAAGCTTTACGCTTTATTTTTTATGTTTATCTTTGTGATTTCATTTTTGTCATTTTTACTTGTTATTACGTGCTTGTATTTAGATTAATTTTGCATTTAGAGTAATTAATATTTTTAATTATAACATAGTTTTGTTGCATCTTAGATTTAATTAGTTCAATCCAGATTTTAAATTGAAGTATAATTTTATTGCATTTTAAAATAATTTTATATGAACTACATGCGCTTTTATTTTTATATATTCCTTAACCTAAAATTATATTCCTATTTTTTTAAGTTTAAATAGAAATAGATTCTACAAAAGTATTATTAACCAAAAATGATAAGTCTCTTGTGATAAGTTTGTTGATCAATTCGATTCGATTCGAAGAAAAACGATATACTAAAAAAATGGTTATTACTGTACTGTTTGAAGGTCCATAAAGAACTTCAAATTGTGAAGGGTAAAGATCGTGAATTATGGACGTAAGTTAGGTTTTCGGTGCATTAAAGAAATGTAGGTGGAATTAAATGAATGAGCTAGAACTGATGTTGGTAACTACTGATAAGATTGTGTAGGTTAAGGGTCGTTTATTAGTAACAAGGAGTTGTCAAAAGAGTTATGTTGGCAATCGAAGGAAATCGATGGAGTTTGAAATTGGGAATCGTGGTTATGCTTAAGGTGTCGTTATGAAGGGTGAAATTTGTTTTGAGAACAACAAGGAAAGAATTCAACATGAAGATAAGTTGCTTTTCATAAAGAGAACTGTGAAGAGTTCATAAGAGATTGAAGCATAGAAAGAATTATATTGTGAGGATACAAGAATCCTAGGAGTGGATCTGAATTCGCGAAGGAAGCATGAGGATTTCTTTAAGGAAAAGAGTTTTCATCTTTTCTTAAGTTATGAAATGTGAGTATAAGAGGGGTCGAGCGCCGGGACGTCGCTTTCTTTTAGGAGGGTAGGATGTGATAACCCTAACCCGAGGTCATTATTTAATATTATTTTACGAATAATTTTGAAATTTTCAATGAGCTTGAATGCTATGACGGTTGTTGGATTAATTTAAAACCGATGTTGGAGGCCTTCTTTTTACCTTTTTACTAATTGCGAGGATTATTAGTGATCACGATATCGACGGATGCCCGAGATTTTATGTTTTATTAACTGTTGTTTCGATGTTTATATTTTGAAGATTTTGTTTTTAATTGCATATAAAGTCGTACCAGGACTATATTATTATCATATTTTGAGTGCGTTTTAATTTTTGAGACGTATTTTTACGAAACCCGAGCCTCGTAAATATTTTCAAAATTGACAATATACATTTTCTACCCTTTAAACTATTTAATTGTATTTTAGTCCAAAACTATGCAAGATTGGCAAAACTAGCCCTCCACCCACCATATATAAAGTTTTCACCTAACTTTCCACTCATAAAACACATAGTTAACCAAAACTCCATCTCTCTCTTTCTTTTTCTCTTCTAGCCGTGACATCCACCCAACCAAAACACCATTTGATCTTCAAATTTAACTTGTTTTGATTGAAACTAAAACTAGTCTCATTCCTAAAATTCAATGGTGATTCTTATGGTACCAAAATCTTTAACATGCATGAGGTTTTGGATTTTTGATTATGAACTAGGGTGTTATGATGGATAGATGATCTTGCATGTATTTATCTAATGATAATCATGTGATGATCATGTTGTTTTTATGAAAAAGGTTAATTTTGATTCTTGGGTTTTTATTTTTATGATTGATACAAGTGATAGGGTTAAGATATGTTGATATTAGCGGTGTAGGATGATGAGAAAAATGGTTGGAATTGATCAAAAGTTTGATTTAGTGTGACTTTTAGAGAGGTGCTTTAGATTAGTAGGTAAAAGGTTGTTTTTGGATGCCTTATGTTTTGAAAATGGTTAAACTAATGGGATAGGGTTGTAGAGAATTTGATTAGCTTCGTTTTGATATAAAGTAGAGCTTCTAGCTCCTAACGAGCGAGAAGTTATGATGGTTTGATTATTCGTGTACCGGGAGACGAGTATCGACACAATCTGAAGTTGTTGTCGATATTTGGATCGAATCTCGGGGACTATAGAAAAAGTTGTAAAAAATATCAAGGTCTGATGTTAGGTTCTAAACCTAGGGTTGTGATTCTATTTTCAAACTCAAGTGTCAGATTTATAAACGGGATCGTTTAGAAGCGTCAAAATGGTTGTATGAGTCGATGACGTAAAACTGTCCGGTTTTTGTAGTTCAAAGATGTATCGAGCAGGGAACTATAAAATTAAAATCTTTTAATGGGCTTTTAAGAGGACTTTCTATAGATAGTAAGTGAGATCTCTTAATAGTATCATAAATATTTGACGTGTTTAAGTGGGGTAAATGAGCTCGAACATTTGGTATGTACCGACAGATTTTTATCGAGTGTATGGTCTAATAAAGTAAACAAATAGAAGGAAGTAATAGTATCACTTGTATTGTTTTCTTTCGTGTTTGTCGTGATATTATGATTTTGAGTTTGATGTTATTATGTATGGGTTATATTCGATTCTATTATTAATGAACGCGCCTTATTTGATAGGTTTCGGTTTTCGTGTTTATCGGCCATCAACTATCGTTGAAGATCGACTTGCTATTGCTATTACTCAAGGTGAGTCTATAGCCTCACTTTGGACTTGTTTTGAATGATTTTAAAACCCGCGAGGGGGATACATGCTATTTGAAAATAAAATGAACACTAGTCATGATTGATTATTTGGACCCGAATGTTGCCTTATGTTGCCTGATGTTGCCTTGAATTGTATAAGTACCTAAGTTTCAAAAGTCCCTAAATTCATGAGCCGTTAACTATGTTCTGACTTGATTTTGTGATTTGGGAATAGCCGCTTATTCAAATGATAGTACTATTGGGTTGATGACCCTATCTGAGTCCAGGGCTTTACGCTGAGTAACCTCTGGGAAGGATAATTTACGAGAATAAGAATGTGTTATAACTTGCAACTGATAACCTTGTAGGGGCAATGGAATTCATATAGTCATGCCAACTTTAGGCGTGGGTAACTAAGTTAAGGGGTCGGTGTCATGAGCTTAATACAATTCTATAGCTATTGCTATAAGCCAGAATGCCTGAATAATAGATTGTATGATCAACAATTCTATTAAATGATTATGATTGACTTTTCTCTTGTCTTCAAATGTTGATTTGGAAAACCTATAGACTTGCTCAACCGTTGTGTTGATGATTTTAAGCATGTATTTCAGGTGATTGAAGTTGATGAATGGCAGATCTTGCTGGAGAAGGATTGCGGGTTGCTTTTGTGGTGATTGGGTCTAAAACTGATTTCTTTCTCTTTTGCAATAAAATTAATAATGTATGGTCATGTATTTTGGTAAAAATGTTTGTTGATTGGTTGAGATCTTTGGGGGACCTAAATGTTACTATGATATTTCTAAACTTGTTTTACTTGGGATCGAAGGTTTTAGACAATGGTTAAATTATATCTTTTTATATTTCAAATGTACGATTTTGAGATCGTTTAAAGTGTTTTGTGTAATGAAATTTGAGTTTAGCACGTAAATGTGTATTTCCGTTGCGCAATATAATTTGGGGGTGTTAAACCCGCAACCCTGTCCAACACTCCAAGACCAAGCACTTAGTTGTCTAATTCCATTTCATAAGTAGCACGTGGAAAGAGGAACCAACAAACTGTATTTTGTCAAGACCGTCTACCAACTGGCCGACATCTTCACCAAAGCTCTTCATCAAGAGAGATTTGAATTCTTGGTTCGTCGCCTTGGTGTGCGTAGTTTCACTCCTGATGAGCTTGAAAGTCTTGCACAATTGTAGTAACCTTGTATATATCTATCAGAAAATTAAAATATAAAAATTTAAAACCAATAAAAACAAAATAAAAATCAGAAAATCTTTCAAAAATACCAGATTTTTTCTTCTTCGGCATGTCTCTCAGAATCAATAATATGGGCGTACTTAGAAATGCTGCTCAATAACGACACGAGTATGTATATAAAGTTTGAGTGAGAGTTTCAAATGTTCTTCAAAACATGCCATTTTCTATTTTTTTTTTCTCACGATGGCTCATAGTCATATTTCAGACTATGACCCAGACTTCAAAATAAAAGAAAGTTTATCTCGGATGATAGCTTATCCTCAACAACAAGAAATTAACTTTCCTCGGACATGCTCTTATATTAAAACATTCCAAGTTTTAAGGTCATATCACAATCGCTTATAGTCACATGTCAAACTATAACCCGGTCCCAAAGAAAGGAAAGTTTATGACTTATCCTCAACAACGGGAATTTAATTTTTCTCGATCATGGGTTTATATTAGAAACATTCAAAGTTTGAAGCTCATAAACACAAGGAAAATGTTAATTTATGTACATTATTCCTCAACCACGGGAAATTAAGTTTTCTCGGTTTGAGCACAATTTTTCAAGATATTTTCAAATTATATCAAAATTGTGTGCTCATATACTCCCCTATCTCATCTGATCATAATCTATTTTCACAGGGGAGCATAAAGATTTCATAAAATATAGTTCCAAACTTTCATGAAACATTATTCTCTCCATGTTAAATCACTAAGTTTATCAGAAATTTCACAAACACATGCAATTTTTAAGGGGGGGGGGGGGGAATAGCGATTAAAATGTGATCAAAAGCTTATTTTTAGATAAATTTATTGATATAAGTGGTTTCTCGTCCTACTATGTGCAAATATCTTTCATTTTTTGATGAACATATGTAGGGGGCGTTTTGGTGAAATATAAAACTATCAAGGTGTAATCATCGATTTTATCAACACCGTGATTGTATTTTCAAACGGTATTTCTGATTACGATATCAAAACCCTTCAACACACTTATTCACGGCGGTATTGGTGTCAAAAGGTGGTTAGTAATTCGTCCTATGATCCAACCAGAACTAAAGGGATCTTCCCAGGGACAATCCATTAGATTATAGAAGTCCTTAGGAAAGATGGAGTAGTTGAGTGTATGGGAATAGTGCCAACTAACGACTTATGCTAGCATTGGAACAATAACAACAAGGTGTTGGTAATGACGTCGTGGTAATTATTGAAGGGGTTGAAGAATGAAAAAGAAATGTAAGGATAAAGGGTGTAAAGAAAGCAACCGTCCATAAAACTTAGGCAGAAACCAGGTTAATACATCTGCTATATGAATCACTTAGATGATTTCTGTTATTGAAGACAAGACATCATGGACCTAGTGATGCAATGCATAACCCACCATCGCTTACTTAGGCTTCTCCCAAAAGAAGTTTTTTTATTTTCACGGAGTTCAACTCATTTCTATCTACTTTCTCACTCCAAGATAAAAGATATTGAAAAGGTGGCAGTCTACTCCAGCCTCCAATCACCTAATTTAAATGTGCACTTATAGAGTCTAGATCCATTGAGATTCATAAAAAATCTCCTTAGGACACTGATTCCACATATCAATTATTGTCCATCATTATAGCACAAACGATAATTTACAGAGTCCTACGCTCTATCCCTTTGATATTTCCAGAACATTCAGAGTGATACTCTTTAGTATTCATAGTGATGAATGGAAATCCTTCCAGTGTCACCATCAAACAGCACTGTGGTAGGTCATATGTAAGATTCTCTTTGAATTTAACATATGTAAAATGCAAAGCAACAGTGGTTTTATTCTTAATTGATTCAAACTCGTTCTAGGTCTCGATGCAATGTCTTTATGATCTTTTCCATAACATTCAGAGTAATACTCTTTAGTATTTATAGTGACGAATGGAAATCCTTCTAGTGTCATCATCAAACATCACTACGGTAGATAACTTTTGAGATTCTATACGAATTAAACTTGTGTCAACTGGAAAGTAACAATCGTTTGATTCTTAATTGATTCAAACTTGGTCTAAGATATGAATTGAAGATTTAATAAGCAAAATGGAACTGCTTGGTTTACTGTTTACTATGAAATCTCTTTTGATATGTTCAAGTATTGAGAACTGGCTACCAAAGTCAAAAATCCTGTCAAGGAAGTTATTTGAACTTACCTAATCACAAATACAATATTCGTATTGTCTAACGGGAAATCAGAGGAATGCAAACGGTGGCGTAACCTCAAGAGTCGTGATTTAAGACCACATACTCAAGGCATCTATTAAGAAAATGAAGAAAGCTTAAGAACAATTAAAGATAAAGACTTCCGTTACTCTGATATTCAAGATCTTCCTTGAAGATGTCAAGATTATTGATGTTCGTTTGCAAGTCTTAAATTTATATTACAAGGTTTAGACAAAACAAGGGACTATAAGACAAACACGAACAAGTATACCCTTTCGTTCGTAATATAGCTTTGTAGTGGTAAGACAGGATCGTTCGTTGAGACTTAGTTTCGTTTTGGTAATCAAGATAACAATTGAAGAAGTAAATGGTTGAAGTAATATCAATAATAACAAATATGACTAATATGGGATAGTTCGTATAAGTTCGTGATGATGATAATAATGATCGAGATATGTTTATGTAGGTAAAGTGTGATAATCCTTTTTCGTCAAAACGGCGTTTACACAATTTACTTGGGTTGATTCAAGACTTATTTTTATTTAAGCGATTAAGCTCAAAACAAGGTGCCAACAAGTTCAATATTTTATCAAGTTTCTAAGCAGATTTCTCCAACCAAAGATTCATGACCATAGACAAGTTCTAGAAAACTTATTATAACAATTTGCGTTTCTCAACGCGAGACTATCGTAACAAATCAACATAGATAAAATATGGTTTGTAGAACTAGGAGGTAAAATGGTTCTACAACATTAGCTTGAAATCATTTATAAAGGATCATATCATAGCATCATCATTAATTATAGTCACATACCCATATAGTCACAAATAGCTTAGCCTAACATAGTAATCAAAGTAACAATTGAAAAAGAGTAAGAGAACATCATACTTATATTGGATTGAATAAACGAGTACACAAGTGTCACGATTGTATCGTTCCTCCAAGAATCGAAGAGTAGAATACTCTCGTTACAAGTATCTCCCAAAAGTGAATAATACTAAAAATTTACTAAAAGGACTAAAATACTCGAGCTATAGAGTATTGAGAGAGAGAGAGGTGTGTGTAAAATGAGTGGAAATGGCCTCTATTTATAGTGTTTTCTGGGGTCAAATGTGCGCCGCACTTCTCCTCAAGTGCGCCGCACTTTGGAGAAGAGAATGTGCGCCGCACTTACAACTTTGTGCGCCGCACTTCTGGGCGATTAAGAATCTTCTTTTAATAACTTGGCTTTATTGCATATTGACGCCCCTTCTTTGTATATCTTCACTTTGCTCCTTCAAACTTTATATCTGCATATGAACACAACATATTAAGTATCGGAAGCTCTTATTTATACAACAAAGTAGCATTATAATGATAGGTTGAATATGTATAATTAGGTCGTTATAAAATTCCTCCACACTTAGCTATTGCTTTCCCTCAAGCAATCAAAGCGAGAAAACAAATTCAATTTTAAAAAATGCTTTTAAGTGTTGTGAAGTATGATATGAAAATGATTTAATTTTTATGAATAGTAAAAGCAAATGACAAAAAAATTTCAGCACCTCACATGGATAGTGTTTGGATTTTAAGTTCACACAAATGTCACTCACAAAAGGGCAAATATAAGGTAACACTCAATTAGCTCGGTCATAAAATAGATAGCTACCATAGGTTTGTACAAGACACAAAAACATGACCGATGTGGCGTGAGCCCAGATAAATTTTCAAAGAAGCAAAACGTGATAAATGATGTGGGTTTAGGATCAAAAAGTATATGCCTTTGTAAAAGTTATAGAAAAAACTATACTAGAATACTTGACTATTTTTTTTCTTTCTTTTTCATCTTTTTTTAAGAGAGCATCATAAACTTTATAACTTGACAAGTGGTTAGGCATAACATCTAAGGATATTGGCACAATGGATAATATAACATATGCGTACGAGTGCCACATATTTTAGTAAGCCAGTGTAGCTTAACTAAAATGATATAAGGGTGATTTTATTTTGCTTCCTCTCGAAAATATCTATAAATTAACCTCACTTTGGTTTAGTAAATGATGACCAAGCACAAATTTTGAAGCATACTAGTTTATCGGATTTCACACAAAATAGAGAAATATAAGGCTAAGTTTTTCTCACATATTAGGGAAATGGATTTTGTGCTAAATTATAATGTCAATCAATGTGATTTTTTCTTTGCTAAAAACTTATTTATTTACAAAACATATATTTTTTTTTGTTTTTCAAAAAGATTTTCATGTGGAGAAATTTATTATAGTTTTTTATTACTTCATTTTTTTCTATTGGTCACCTCCTCCACACTTAAGTTGAACATCATCCTCGAGGTAATAACTGATAAAATATTAAAAATAGGAAAAATACAAAGGGAAACGAGAACTTCCCGGGGCTTAGTAGAAAACTGCGGGACTTCGAGAGATGAATCCAGCTTAGAGCTTCAATTTGCTATTTTCCTGCATGCTATAAAACTAAACAAAACAAAACAAATGCTATATATACAAGGACGGTTTTATTTATTTACAGGTCCTCCTCCACACTTAAGATAATAGGTGGGGATAAAATACGGATTGCCTTCCGAATAGCGCTAAGTTTAGAGTCTTCAGCCAGACTCGGCTACTCGGGTCTATTATAAGAAGAAAGGAATTTATTCTCCTTCGATTTTATTACAATGTTCTTTGTAACACCCCCAAATTTATACAACACAGTACAGCGGAAGACTAGTTGGTGTTACGGGATAGCACATTACTCACATCATAGACAACGCATAAAAATCGCGTCGTTTATTAATAAAGCATTTCCATTCATAAATATCAAAGTTACATCGGTCCCAAGTCATTACATTTCATACAAAAGTTTTACAAAGTGTTTGAATGGAAAATATTGTTTAAGTGCGGGTCATGAATTCTTGTTGTCTTCCCGAGAATTACCTTCAAGTACCTGAGATAAAACATGTTAAAAGAAAAGGTCAGCGATAACGCCGAGTGAATTCATAGAGTTTAATAAAATCCATCAATATAATATCAGTATAAAATTATTACTGAAAATCATCTTGTACAAATCATTTTAATAGGCCATAAAATAGCCAAAGTCATTTTATACAAATCTTTATCGAAAATCGTAATATAGGCATTTGCCTTAAAAATCATTATACGAATCATTGTCGTTAAAAACACCATACAATACGTTTTGCAACGTTGTATAGATTAAATAAAACCATTATATGAATATGGTTATAAAAAGCCTTAAAAATCATTATACGAGCCAATGTCGTAAAAACGTCATACAATACGTCTTACAACGTTGTATGAAAATAAAAACCGTTATATGAGTATGGTTATGAAAACCAAAACACAAACATAATATCAATAGTCTGACCCTGTATTGCTAGTCAGGCAATACATCGTAATTCGAAGCGTCTAATAGTATTTCGTTAGTTTTGGATTATTATAAGCCGCATGACATTGTTACCTTACTAAACCAACAACGGGTAGCTAACCCGATACTCAATTTGCCCATATAAAGTAGCGTGTCGTCACAAAGTTCACGCTATGGAAATCTTCTCATACATAAATTCGCTTACCAATCAATGTGGCACGACGGGGATCAACCGTCAAGGCGCGAACTGGGGTGATCGTCCCCAAATAGTACTATTAAATGCATAAGCGTCTACCAAATCCCGGTAGTTCACAATTCATGCTAATGGGACTTTTAGTGACATAACCTAACTTTAATAATCCATTTAATTTCATCTATCGGGTCCTTTAATCATTCATAGGGTCATACAATCGGGTCATTCAATCATTCGGGTCCAAAATCAATAAACAAACAATCGGGACAAATGGTGTCCTAAATTTATAAAAACCAACATGTTATCTCCCTCGCGGGTTTATAAAACATTTATAAAAACATTTAAAAGAGTGCGAGGCTATGAACTCACGTTGATGTGGGAAGGCGAGTTATCGGCAACTCGGACGTACGGTACGTGCTTCAATCACGGAAACCTAGACAAATAATACTCGTCTTAGACTCATGTCCAATGACTTTATAAAAATAACAATTATGTATACATATGATGATTTTGTACATATGATGATGATCAAGTGGGTTTATACATCCTTGTTTACTTATTTTAGCGTTTACGTTTTCGTAACGTTTTACTAGTTCACTAGTTTTAGCCTATTTACCTCTTTTAAGTCCATTAAGCCTTCTATAAGTTCTTCAACTTGTTTTTATCCCTTTTATTCCTATATTATCAGTATATATACTTTTCATGTTGGGCCCAAATGGGTTAAGCCCAATAAGTTCTTTTTACAAGTTTTTATCTTATTAAGTCCAATTATTAGTCCAATATGTTTAGTTAGCTCGTAAATGTCCGTATCTCTTATAGTTCGGGTTTTATCGGTTTTTACTTGTATTAGTTACTTATACATCAGTATATGACTTTTATAAACTTTACATTAGACGGGTTTGGTCGTCTAAATTTTTATTTGGCGAAAAACGTTAATTTTACGGCGATAGCCGAAAAAGTCGTAAAAATCAAATTTATAGTTTTTATTACTTATAAATATTATTTCACCACCATTTATATAATTTACCCATTTAATTAACCTTTTATACATTTATATGAATAAGTTTTCTAAGTTAGTGGGTTTATATTTTTACATTTTATACATTATAATGTGAGTGCTTATATAATATTAATAAAAATTATTTCCAAAAATCTGATTTTTAACTTCATGTTCACCATTTTTACCATATCTAGGGTTCTATAATGACTTAGAAGCTCATTTTTGGATGGCATGATCTTCATATTATGTGCTACATTTAACTTAGTTATAGCTACTGCCCATATTGAGTTTAAGTTTCCTTAACAGTCCCTACAAAACTGCTTATTCAGATTACACCACCTAACTTGTTTTGATCATATCTCACTCATTATTTTGATTCCATTGCATGGCCAACTCTCACATGTGTATAACATCATCTACTTACTGTAAATGGATCAAACCATGCAATTTTATCAGTTCATCTTTTAGTTATCTACTGTTTTTATACAGCCAACTAAATAATCAAGATTTTAGCTTCATTGCTTATAGTTATCATTATTTTTAAGCATATTTATCAACACTTGATCCCCACACAACAATTTTATCATCATATAATCATCATATACATATAAAATAGGAAATAAAATACATGTTTACATAATCAAAATAACAAAAAGATGAGGAGGACAATCTTTATACCACCATGATGATGTAGGTTGATCAAAACATGGATTTTTGATGGAGAAACTTGTGATGCACCAAGACTATCTTCAAGACCACCAATCTTCCTAATCTCCTTGTGGAAAATCAGCCCCAATACACCATGAATACTCCTCCTTGGATGTTATAAGTTGCACCAGTCTTCATCTTTTTGAATGAAGATTAACATATGTTAATTATAACATATGTTTATGGTTAAAATTTGTATGAATGGGGTGTTTATGGTGTAAGAGTGGACGGCATCAATGGAGTATAGAGAGAAAATATGTGGTTTTGCATGAGAGAAAATGAATCAAATGGTATGAGATGGTGGTTTTGATTAGGTGTTAGCTTCATGGTTAAGCTAAATGTAACAAGTGTGAGCTAAGTGTTGTAATTTTGACACCTATTAGGTGTGTTGGTGCTTGGTGGGACGTCCCATATATGGGGTGGGGCAAAAGTTATTTTGTCTCATCCCCAGTTATTTACGGGTACTCCTCGATTCTAGTTTCCTCGATTTGCGTGCCCTCGGGTCGTTTTACGAAAAACGTTTTTATAAATTATGAATCAACGTCACAAAACGAATCGAATAAAAATTGTCTCATCAAAAACGGAGTTCGAAAACGTAAATACGTAATCCTAGGGTTTCCGGTTTAGTCGTAAAGGACGTTAAAATAAAATCGTAAGTCCTAATCTCTTCTCGTAAATTTGTTAGTTTATGAACCAACACAAATTTAAAACTTCAAAATAATATTTACGGATAAATTTCTTTTCTGAAATGTCGGACTGTCACCAAGGACGGTGTATGTAAACGTAAGCACGTAACGTTGAATCCTCCGGTTTAGACGTAGTCGATGCTACTCCAAGACGTAAATCCAAATTTCTTCCCAAAAATATGTGAGTTCATATAGTAACATTAAAATAATGTTTTTAAATAATATTCGAGAATAAAATATCAACCATAAATTGACGGATTGTCACAGCATTTACCCCTAAACAGGATCTTTGTCCTCAAAGATCATCTTACTACTCGCTTCTTATAGAGTTAAAGCCATGTGGGTATTTCCTCCACATTCGGTCTTTTCTCACAAGTGAAATTACAATACGCGAGTTTCATCATACATAACTACGGGAATAAGATCATGCTTAATGTTGACTTACTTTCTCTATCCATGATGTTCACGGGTTTTTGATGAATGCAACTTTTCGCCGATCTAAGCTCTACTAAGAATAATCAGATTCTCACTTGATAGATATCCCACCAAGTTCGATATACGAAACATAATTCACGCAGTCTTTGAAGTCCTAGGGTAGATCCAGCTTATATGCCTTTCAAACCAATCTTTTTACATCATCTCTATGGTCCCATACAACGGGGACTTATATCCCATGATTTGTCAGATCATGAATTCATTTTCCAAGTTTAAAAATTGTGGCATAACTTCGCTACCCATTTGGTACTTCAAGATCTACATTTCACATTCACATAACCTCTTGCCCACCACCGGCTGTTAATAATCAAATCCTAATTTCAACAATCATTTCAGATCTCGCGGGTCGGGTATTTTGCAAGGATAGGTTCGCCATCATAGGAAACCTTAAACCTAAGAGACATGTCCAACTCACTATGGGTGTATGTCGGATGTCTCCATCTCAACTCTTGCTTACAGATGCTCTAAGATTTGGATCCTAACAAGATTAGATCTCGATCCTAATACGATAGTTATCAAGGATAATCTTTCCAAAGGAAAACGATTATACGGTTCATTACCAAAGGTCATTCATTCAAACATAAAACAACACTTATATTACCTTGTATCGTTGCTTTACCTCGTCCCTTCGATTTGGGGTGGTACATAGTACTCTCATCAAGGTTCGTTCTCAATGATTTCTGAGCAAATCTCTAGAAATTCAATGCGAAGCGAGGATCTTGATATAGATGTTCGATACAGGCACACTATGTTTACATAACTCCTTTGCATTTATCATTAACGGGAATGATATTAGCAGATTTGGTCAGTCTGTCGACGATGACCCAAATCGAATCAAATTCAGATGATGACTTTTGCAATAGCTAGACGTTTACTAATGTATGAGGCGATGTCTGCCTGCATAATTGCCATCAGTACAACTTCTTCAGAAAAAGATACTTTTAGTCATTAATGACATAAATAGAATACTTATACTTACGAATTCCAACATAACTATATCTCACAATCTCCATATTTAGGCAACCACCAGTGGCCTTTTATGCATTTAACGCTATCGGCTTCTTAAATCTGTTGGTTCACATTAGCCGCGAATCCCTTTTTATTATCTATATTATCTCTTTTTACAATCGTCGGATATTTTTATATTGTTCGGCAATTTATTTTGCACCTTCATTATTATGGAGCATGTCCTAATTGGTTCTTTATCCTTTTTATATAATATGTCAGTATCTATATTCACTTCTCATGATGATGTAATTATCATGTCCACAATTCACTCAGATATTCTTTCTATATTATGCGTTAGTAATTACGTTCACTTTCTCCTGATGAATTAAATATCATAACTGTATTTATTCAAAGTTCTTTCTTCATATCTTTTATGTTTCAGTTTCATCTCAACTATCAATTTTTATCAGTTTTTCTCAATCCGACGTTTAAAGCGTCGATAATTATTGCAACTAATTAAATAATAAATTTTCAATTTTTATGAAATGTAAACATAAAGATTTTAAATTTCTTAGTTCGACCAACTATATAAAATGTTCAAAATAAATTTGAATTTAATTAACAAAATTTTCAGTTGATTTATCGAAAATAATTAATAAGATTCGTAAATGTTCGAGAAACCTTTGTTTATATTTTGGTAAAAATTTTCTTAGTTGAAAAGCAAAATGTATCGTTTCAAATTTCAAGTCATGGTATAAATGGTTTTACTCAATCCTTCTTAAGTTATCTTGAGGTATACACAAACATTTACCCCTAAACAGAAGTTTAGTTAAATGGTTTGTGTATAAGGGAATAATCCCTTAAAATCCTTTGTTAAAATATTTGTCAAAACATATTTCCATTTCTTTTTTGGTAATATCCAAAGTCTTAAAAGGGCTCTTAATTTTTGAAGAGTCAATTTATTTTCCATTGTCTATTAATCACATGGCTAAATCATGTAAAGGTTCAAGTCTTTAATCACGTGTTAATTATTCAAGGTTCAGGTTTACACTGTTCGGCCAATTCAGGGCAGTCTATAAATAATTATTAACTCATTCTTATTCTAATAAACAAACATATAGTCCTTAATGATCACGAGCATGAATTTATCAATTTACAGCATACACACGTGATTCATCATAATTATGAATACTACATGTGCATTGTCAATCCAAACGACATCACGTGAAACTCATAACGTTCATCACAAGTTCGGGATGTGATGATTGGAATAGATAATCTTCTTCGCAGATGCGAAGTTGATAATAACCATGCCGTGGATCAAATCTTTAAAACATACGCTAGAACCTTGTAAATGATCAAACAAATCTTCCATTTCGAGTTATAGATATCGTTTTCGATTGTCAATTTACTCAGTTCACAGTAATCTATAAATATAAGGAAAGATAACACCATAGCTCTTCAGGATGACAGGCTTGGTATAATAAAATCTTTCTCCGACAACTCTCTTAGTTGTACGGTAATTCCTTTAATTTAGATGGTGCTGACGTACAGTGCACAAGCCACAGGAGCAGCACCGGAAATATAATCAATACCCATTTCAACTTGCCTTAATGGCGAAAGTCTAGGTAATTCACCAACAAATACCTCCTAAAGTTTCAGATAACAGAAATATCTTTTAATAAATTCATATTATGTTCTTTCTAGATTATAATATCTATGACTAATTCACAACTATTCACGTTATCAAGAATTATTTAGATCACTTTTGATAATCAACATCTTATCTTTTAAGGAATTTCTACTCGAGTTCCCATTAATTAAGACAATGTCGTCATGTCATAATCAATCAATCCATTCTACTGGCATTACCAACTTTCCAGTTTTATTGCCGTCGATAAGATGTGAACTTCTCAAAAGACTAATAATAATTCATAATCCTTCACAATTTCAAGGATATCTGGATACATAACTAACCTTAAAAGAGTAAGGTCAACACATAATCTATGCGAGAGAATTTCAAATCAGATACAGACGAAAACATTTAACGAATATGAATATATCCCATGTTTTCATGATTCGAGTACGCGTTCGAAAGCTCCTCGGATCGTTACCAGGTCATTCAAATGAAATCAAATCGTAAGAAATGATAAGAACGTCAATACATCCAGTCGGGTATCAACACTCGGTAATCAGATACTTTTCCTAAGAATCTCACTACGGGAGAATTGGACAAGAAAGAATTGTCAATTGTCAAATAAGACAATTTCCACAGATGAGTAAATTCAACTCAGAAGAATAGATGCTACAGGCACATATGTAGGTGTCCCTAACACTATGTCCCTATTTTTCACTTCTTGCAGATCTCATTAAAATTTAATCTTTCACAATCCTCACAGAAAATGTAGTGTTTATTAATCAGTTTTATGGTGACTACTAATCAGTCTTGCATAGTCCATTCCAAATTGTATGTAGGCGCGCAACTATATACAATTTCAAGATTAACGATGCAATACTCAGTTCGTCAAAATTTTATCATCATGTTTATAATAAAAACATTGTCATGCTTAATTCTTAAATAAGAATCAAGAATATATTTACAAAGATTTTCCTTGTTATGGAAACCATTAAGTTTTCCAGGGTGTTTTATAAATAAATTCATTTCGATAACAATCACTTATAAATCTTACTTTGAATAATCCTTATAGTGATGAAAATTAAATTTTCTCAAAGGATACCGTTTTAACTTTATAAAAACAAGGTGTGATCTGCAAAAGAGTGATGAAAGCTTGTTCACCAAGAATTAACTCCGATATGATAGGAAATGAGCTTAGCCAATTAATCATGAGGTTCATGACCTCGATGGCACTCACGAAGAATGATTCACAACGTAACTCAAATCAAGATGAGTACTTGTTCAATGGTTGCATCACTAATGCGAACATTAGGATGAAGCAAGAAATGATAGATAACATCGATACATGTAGAATTTAGTAATCAAAGGTAGTCTTTTCATTAATCACAAACAAGTCAAATTGTACCGTAGCACATTACGTGTCACTATGTCATACAATTCTCAAAACTCATCCTACCAACTGATATCTCAGTTAAGTTAGGGATTTTTAAAAGATACCACAATGAATACTAATCTACAAGGGTCATTAGGTGTTCCACATGTCCCAGAAGATCCATCGGTCTCAATTCAGAAGAAGATTTCTTCAATTTATTTCTTGGACACTGGGCATCCTCGTCAGTGGACAATGGCCTAGGAACAGTCCTTAACACAAACTAACAATCAATTAAAACCTTATAATTCAATCACAGAACTTAACGATTTCTATTAACAATCTCATATTCCATACAGGTTAAATTTTACTTTATTCAAGTCTTAACCAATTTTATACTCAATTCGATATCCTACATCATTCTCCAATACTTACAACCTTATTCTTCGGCCTTGTAAAGGCAATACAATCTCAATATGAATCAACACTTAATTTCCAATCCTATTAGTTCTTACAACAACAATTATCAAATGAGTCATTAATATGAAATGACTTGATCGTTCAACTAGACTTCTCGGAAAGGTACTAGTGGCATGAGGCTTTTGGGTAATGGTTCCAATGACAGCCTCAAGTGCAACATTCACCCTTTCGATTTCAATTTAAGAATTGGATGACAACGAATCATATGACATCCTTCCAGGTGGTAACGTTTTGTCAAACTCCACTCTATAAGGAAAGATCGTCATGACATCGATATCAGATTTAATCTCGCCAATTCTTTTTCAATATCACAATCAACTAATATCTATGTTTCTACGAATATCAACCATTTGTTGGGATAATAAAGATCCACAACTTGGTTTAGATTTAGGATAGCTAGAATTCCTACGAGAATAGCTTAGATTAATTTACTAGGGGATTTAGGGTACATTGTGACAATCTACGTCGTATAAATACCTCGTATAAATATCAAAATAATCATCAAACAATCATGTAATAAAATTACATCATATATATATAATCCAAGTTATATATATATTAAAATAACATTTCTCAGTCTTGGCCTTGTCGGTAACTCGGGAATTCTTCGGCACCGTTATAGTCAAAAGATTTTAAGACATTTTTAGAAAAATGTTTTTAGTTAAAAGATTTTGAAAAGTTTTATTCAAAACCTTGGTTTTAAAAATCTTTCGTTCTCTATAACGAGAGCTCTGGTACCAAACTGTAACACCCCCAAATTTATACAACACAGTACAGCGGAAGACTAGTTGGTGTTACGGGATAGCACATTACTCACATCATAGACAACGCATAAAAATCGCGTCGTTTATTAATAAAGCATTTCCATTCATAAATATCAAAGTTACATCGGTCCCAAGTCATTACATTTCATACAAAAGTTTTACAAAGTGTTTGAATGGAAAATATTGTTTAAGTGCGGGCCATGAATTCTTGTTGTCTTCCCGAGAATTACCTTCAAGTACCTGAGATAAAACATGTTAAAAGAAAAGGTCAGCGATAACGCCGAGTGAATTCATAGAGTTTAATAAAATCCATCAATATAATATCAGTATAAAATTATTACTGAAAATCATCTTGTACAAATCATTTTAATAGGCCATAAAATAGCCAAAGTCATTTTATACAAATCTTTATCGAAAATCGTAATATAGGCATTTGCCTTAAAAATCATTATACGAATCATTGTCGTTAAAAACACCATACAATACGTTTTGCAACGTTGTATAGATTAAATAAAACCATTATATGAATATGGTTATAAAAAGCCTTAAAAATCATTATACGAGCCAATGTCGTAAAAACGTCATACAATACGTCTTACAACGTTGTATGAAAATAAAAACCGTTATATGAGTATGGTAATGAAAACCAAAACACAAACATAATATCAATAGTATGACCCTGTATTGCTAGTCAGGCAATACATTGTAATTCGAAGCGTCTAATAGTATTTCGTTAGTTTTTGGATTATTATAAGCCGCATGACATTGTTACCTTACTAAACCAACAACGGGTAGCTAACCCGATACTCAATTTGCCCATCTAAAGTAGCGTGTCGTCACAAAGGTCACGCTATGGAAATCTTCTCATACATAAATTCGCTTACCAATCAATGTGGCACGACGGGGATCAACCGTCAAGGCGCGAACTGGGGTGATCGTCCCCAAATAGTACTATTAAATGCATAAGCGTCTACCAAATCCCGGTAGTTCACAATTCATGCTAATGGGACTTTTAGTGACATAACCTAACTTTAATAATCCATTTAATTTCATCTATCGGGTCCTTTAATCATTCATAGGGTCATACAATCGGGTCATTCAATCATTCGGGTCCAAAATCAATAAACAAACAATCGGAACAAATGGTGTCCTAAATTTATAAAAGCCAACATGTTATCTCCCTCGCGGGTTTATAAAACATTTATAAAAACATTTAAAAGAGTGCGAGGCTATGAACTCACGTTGATGTGGGAAGGCGGGTTATCGACAACTCGGACGTACGGTACGTGCTTCAATCACGGAAACCTAGACAAATAATACTCGTCTTAGACTCATGTCCAATGACTTTATAAAAATAACAATTATGTATACATATGATGATTTTGTACATATGATGATGATCAAGTGGGTTTATACATCCTTGTTTACTTATTTTAGCGTTTACGTTTTCGTAACGTTTTACTAGTTCACTAGTTTTAGCCTATTTACCTCTTTTAAGTCCATTAAGCCTTCTATAAGTTCTTCAACTTGTTTTTATCCCTTTTATACCTATATTATCAGTATATATACTTTTCATGTTGGGCCCAAATGGGTTAAGCCCAATAAGTTCTTTTTACAAGTTTTTATCTTATTAAGTCCAATTATTAGTCCAATATGTTTAGTTAGCTCGTAAATGTCCGTATCTCTTATAGTTCGGGTTTTATCGGTTTTTACTTGTATTAGTTACTTATACATCAGTATATGACTTTTATAAACTTTACATTAGACGGGTTTGGTCGTCTAAATTTTTATTTGGCGAAAAACGTTAATTTTACGGCGATAGCCGAAAAAGTCGTAAAAATCAAATTTATAGTTTTTATTACTTATAAATATTATTTCACCACCATTTATATAATTTACCCATTTAATTAACCTTTTATACATTTATATGAATAAGTTTTATAAGTTAGTGAGTTTATATTTTTACATTTTATACATTATAATGTGAGTGCTTATATAATATTAATAAACATTATTTCCAAAAATCTGATTTTTAACTTCATGTTCACCATTTTTACCATATCTAGAGTTCTATAATGACTTAGAAGCTCATTTTTGGATGGCATGATCTTCATATTATGTGCTACATTTAACTTAGTTATAGCTACTCCCATTTTGAGTTTAAGTTGCCTTAACAGTCCTTACAAAACTGCTTATTCAGATTACACCACCTAACTTGTTTTGATCATATCTCACTCATTATTTTGATTCCATTGCATGGCCAACTCTCACATGTGTATAACATCATCTACTTACTGTAAATGGATCAAACCATGCAATTTTATCAGTTCATCTTTTAGTTATCTACTGTTTTTATACAGCCAACTAAATAATCAAGATTTTAGCTTCATTGCTTATAGTTATCATTATTTTTAAGCATATTTATCAACACTTGATCCCCACACAACATTTTTATCATCATATAATCATCATATACATATACAATAGGAAATAAAATACATGTTTACATAATCAAAATAACAAAAAGATGAGGAGGACAATCTTTATACCACCATGATGATGTAGGTTGATCAAAACATGGATTTTTGATGGAGAAACTAGTGATGCACCAAGACTATCTTCAAGACCACCAATCTTCCTAATCTCCTTGTGGAAAATCAGCCCCAAGACACCATGAATACTCCTCCTTGGATGTTATAAGTTGCACCAATCTTCATCTTTTTGAATGAAGATTAACATATGTTAATTATAACATATGTTTATGGTTAAAATTTGTATGAATGGGGTGTTTATGGTGTAAGAGTGGACGGCATCAATGGAGTATAGAGAGAAAATGTGTGGTTTTGCATGAGAGAAAATGAATCAAATGGTTTGAGATGGTGGTTTTGATTACGTGTTAGCTTCATGGTTAAGCTAAATGTAACAAGTGTGAGCTAAGTGTTGTAATTTTGACACCTATTAGGTATGTTGGTGCTTGGTGGGACGTCCCATATATGGGGTGGGGCAAAAGTTATTTTGTCTCATCCCCAATTATTTACGGGTACTCCTCGATTCTAGTTTCCTTGATTTGCGTTCCCTCGGGTCGTTTTACGAAAAACGTTTTTATAAATTATGAATCAACGTCACAAAACGAATCGAATAAAAATTGTCTCATCAAAAACGGAGTTCGAAAACGTAAATACGTAATCCTAGGGTTTCCGGTTTAGTCGTAAAGGACGTTAAAATAAAATCGTAAGTCCTAATCTCTTCTCGTAAATTTGTGAGTTTATGAACCAACACAAATTTAAAACTTCAAAATAATATTTACGGATAAATTTATTTTCTGAAATGTCGGACTGTCACCAAGGACGGTGTATGTAAACGTAAGCACGTAACGTTGAATCCTCCGGTTTAGACGTATTCGATGCTACTCCAAGACGTAAATCCAAATTTCTTCCCAAAAATATGTGAGTTCATATAGTAACATTAAAATAATGTTTTTAAATAATATTCGAGAATAAAATATCAACCATAAATTGATGGATTGTCACATTCTTCTTCATGGTAGAGCTTAAGCCTATGCCCATTGACTATAAAGGTGTTATTGTTTTGACCGTATAATTCAACATATCCGGATGGATATTGGTGTTTTACTAGATAAGGTCCACTCCATCTTGAAGTAGGCTTAGGCTGCTTGAAATTATATTTCGAGATAAAGAGAAGTACTTTGTCTGCTTTTTTGAATTCTTTTATTTGTCGTAATTTACAATCATGCCAAACTTTGGTTCGTTCTTTATACAATCGTGAACTTTCATAAGCGTGATGTCGAAATTCATCTAACTCGTGAAGTTGAAAGTTACGTTTTTCTCCGGCTACAATAAGATCTGGGTTGGAGGTTTTAAGTGCCCAATATGCATGGTGTTCAATTTTTATTGGCAGATGGCATGTTTTTTCATACAACAGTTTGTATGGTGTGGTTCCAGTTGGTGTTTTGAATGCGGTACGAGAGGCCCATAGAGCATCTTCTAATTTTTTAGACCAACAAACAGGGTTGTTTTGAACAGTCTTTTCAAGTATACGTTTGAGAGCTCTATTAGTGTTTTCAACTTGGCCACTCATTTGAGGGTGGTAGGATGTAGAAAATCGGTGGTTCCCTCCATATCTTTTCATGATATTTTCCATGAGTTTGTTACAGAAATGAGTTCCTCTGTCGGTTATTAGTGCTTTTGGCATTCCAAAATGACAGAATAATTTCTTTAAGAATGCGATAACAACTCTTGCATCGTTTGTTTGTAAAGCTTGAGCTTCAGCCCATTTCGTCGACGGCGACTAAAATGTTTTCACATTTGTAAGATTTAGGAAATGGTCCCATGAAGTCGATACCCCACACGTCAAAGATTTCGCAGACTTAGATGTTATTTAGAGGCATTTCATCTCTTTTAGAAGTATTTACAGTCCTTTGACATGCTTCACATAGTCGTACTAAGGTATGAGCTTCACGAATAATTGTTGGCCAATAAAAGCCAGCGTCAAACACTTTTTTAGCGGTGGTGTTCGCGGCGTAATGTCCTTCGGTCGGTCCGTAGTGACATTCATCGAGAATTTTTCTAGATTCAAATCCAGAAATACAACGTCGGATTATTCCATCAGAACAGATTCTACATAAGTAAGGATCGTCCCAAAAGTATTTTTTTAGTTCAGAGAAAAATCTTTTCTTTTGTTGCTGCGTCATTCCCTTTCGTAAAATACCTACAGCCAAATAGTTTACAAATTCTACGAACCATGGTGTTTTGTTAGTACTTACTTGCATTATATGCTCATCGGGAAAATCATCGATTTCATCATCGCTAGAATCATCATTCACTATGCGAGATAAATGATCGACAGCAACATTTTCAGCTCCTTTTTTATCTTTAATTTCCAAATCAAATTCTTGTAAAAGCAATATCCATCGTATTAGACGAGGTTTGGCGTCTTGCTTTTTGAAAAAGTATATCAAAGTTGAATGATCGGTGTAAACTATCGTTTTTTACAATCCGAGGTATGATCGAAATTTGTCAAACGCGTAAACTACAGCCATAAGTGCTTTTTCCATAATTGTATAATTTTGTTGGGCTGCGTTAAGACTTCTACTTGCAAAATAGATGGGATGAAATTGTTTACCATCTTTTTTTCCAAGGACGGCTCCAAGGGCATGTTCACTAGCATCGTACATAAGCACAAATAGAAGGTTCCAATTGGGGCTTGTAATAATGGGTGTGCATGTAAGTTTTTCTTTAAGTATTTTAAATGCTGAATAACATTCGTCGTTAAAATAGAACGTTCTTTCTTTCTCTAGAAGTTGAGTTAAAGGTCTTGCGATTTTCGCAAAGTCTTTGATAAATCGTCGGTAAAAACGGCATGACCTAAGAAACTTCTAATGCCTCTAACATTAGTAGGTGGTGGGAGTTTTGCGATCACGCCTATATTTGCTTTGTCAACTTCTAGGCCGGCTCCAGACACTTTGTATCCAATCACAATTCCTTCTTTAATCATAAAGTGAGATTTTCCCAGTTTAGCACAAGATTTTCGTCTTCACATCGTGCTAACATTTTATCGAGATTGTTTAGACATGTGCTGAAAGAATTTCTAATGACGGAGAAATCATCCATGAATACTTCGACTGATTCTTCAATCATAGCATGAAAGATTGCAATCATACACCTTTGAAAAGTAGCAGGTGCATTGCATAGGCCAAAAGGCATGCGCCTATAAGTGTAAGTTCCAAATGGACAAGTAAACGTAGTTTTCTCTTGATCCATAGGGTCGATTGGGATTTGAAAGTATCTAGAAAAACCATCGAGGAAACAAAAGTATTCATTTCCTGCGAGTCTTTCTAACATTTGATCCATAAAGGGTAAAGGAAAATGATCTTTAGCGGTTGAATCATTTAGTTATCAGTAATCAATACAAACTCGCCATCCGGTGATGGTTCGTGTTGGTACTAATTTGTTGTTTTCGTTAGTTACTACAGTGATACCTCCCTTTTTAGGTACACAATGAATAGGACTAACCCATGGGCTATCGGCGATTGGGTAGATTATTCCAGACTCTAAGAGTTTAAGGATTTCTTTTTTAACAACATCCTTCATGTTAGGATTTAATCTTCGTTGTTTTCCAACAACTGGTTTCTTGTTATCCAAAAGTTGGATTTTGTGTTTGCAGAATGATGGACATATGCCAGGAATGTCAGAAGTTTTCCAAGAAAAGGCTTGTTTATGCTTCTTGAGAATGTCAATTAGACCGTCTTTGTGTTCTTCCGAAAGTTGGGATGAAATAATTACAGGGAGTAATTTTTCTTCGTGAAGAACGCATATTCCAGATGTTTAGGAAGAGGTTTAAGTTCTAAATCTGTAGAAGGTTCTTCAACAAATTTCTTAACTTTGAAATCGGTTTTGAAAGTTATGGTTTCAAATGGGGTTTTGATTTCTTCTTCGATTTTTTCAATTGGTTCATCATCGGTATGGTCGGCTATGAAGGCATCAAATTCAGCAAAAAGATCTTCTTCGAGGATGGTTCCTTCGAGACAATGCAAAATTTCGCTTCCTTCATCAAGAAGAGCGTCGAAATCGGCTTCAATGATTTCTTTAATAACATCGATACAAAAACAAGTATCGTCATTAGAGTACGAGTGTTTCATAGCTTCGTCGATAGAAAAAGAGGTTCTATCTTCTCCAACTCCAAGGTTGAGTTGTTTTTGCTTTACTCTAATTATAGCATCAGCTGTGTGTAAGAAAGGTCTACCAAGGATAAGTGGTACCTTGCTATCTTCTTCCATTTCTAAGATTTCAAAGTCAACTAGGGAAAAACAAATTTGCCGACTTCTATGGGTATTGGAAAGAACGGTCCATGAGTTGAACGCTCATTTTTGTGGGTTTCAAAATGTTTTTAGAGATTTTAGCATAAAAAGAGTAAGGCATGAGGTTTATACTTGCGCCAAGATCGGCCAAAGCGTTGCAAGAGTATGAGTGAGGAAAAGTACATGGGATTAGGAAACTTTCAGGATCTCCCAGTTTTGGTGGTACTTTCTTTTGGATAATGGCAGAAAATTTGATATGAGCTAAATTACTCATATCATTTGTATCAATAAACAATGAATAAATGCATTAAATGTATAAATATTGCCCTGTATTTGCTTGTTTGTTGTTTAATATGTGTAAGTACCGAAGTTCGCGAAAACCGGTAAAAACAACACGAGTTTGAAGAAAAGATCAACAAAGCCAAAAGTCGAGTTCGTTTTAGTGTATTTTAATCTAAATGAAGTTATTTGGGTTTATGGGTCCCACATTCGGTTAATAGGCCCAAAAGCCCAATAAGGGAGCAAGTGTTGAGTATTTTTGGTTATAAAACCCAACAAGGCCCATTATCTTTGTTGTAATGTGACGGATGGAGTTGTTTGGGCTAAAAGCCCAACAAGTTAATTGGAGACGTGTGAAGCTCATTAGGGTTGCAATAAAAATGGATTGTAAAGTTTCTACTTATATTTATTCACACTTTCTTAGTCAAACCGTATCACTCACACCACACAATGATTCGATAAAAAAAAAGTTACTAACCATCTTCTCTTTCACCTTCTCTTTCCCCAAAACCAAACTTGTAAAAAAACACTATTCACCCAAACCCTAAAGTAAATAATTTTTGGGGATTTTTACATATTGAGGGAGCATGGCTTACACGCATCCTAATTAAATCCCCAAGAATACCGGAGCTCAAAGATGGAGCTGTTTTTGGTAACGTGGTCCATTCCTTGCACCTGATTGGGTGAAACACATCACCCCTCAATAACCCTCCAATGAAAAGATGACACCTCAGTATTCAAGAAGCACAACAAACATAAAACAATCCACGGTGGCAATCCGTGTGATCCTAATTAGATATTAGCCGTTGATTGGGAACCGAGAAGAGAGAGAATAAGGATTGGACGATCAAGATGAGTTTTCTTCTCAACAAACCTCCTCAGCAGCCTTGGGGGTTTGGCTATAAAAACCCCCATTTATTTTGTAATCATCATCCCTTTTTCTTTCTATTGGTGTTATGTCAAAATTTAGTTAGATGTATTTTCTTTTAAATATTGTAATGAAGATTTTGATTTAATAAAAGTTATATTTCAGTTTTTAATCTCTTTACTTGCTGTTTATTTTTCATCGAAGCTTTAATTTGATATAATATTTGTGATTGTTCATTCAACCTTATCAATAGCTTTAGTGAATGATTTGAGGGAATTAGGGATAAAAATCTATCCCCACTGGATAGATAAATAAATAAGTAACTGGTTCGAAAATATATTAGTAGTTCAAGTTAAGTTTCTGTTCATTCATGGTTCGATGGTGGTATGGTTCGTGTTGTTGTGATGGTGGTTCGAGGCATAATGGTTTCGGTTTAGATAAGACGGCTCAGCGTCGCTCTTCTTCCCAAAGGTTATCTTCATTAAGGTAAGAATTCATTTTCTTTTAAGTTAGCTTGATTTATCAGTTTAATTGATGAAGATTTGTGATGCTTGATTAAGTCTGTTATGCTATTTGTTAACTATTTATGATTTTAGTTTAACTTATTTTTTATCTGCTTGATATCAGTAGTTATATTATCTGTGTGTTTAGGTAAATTTGGTATTATGCTTGTTTGTTTTTCAGTAAGATTAGTTAGAATGATAAGTTTTATGTTGATAGAGTTAGACTTGCTATCTTGTTAGTCTGTTGTTCATAATGCTAGAGTTGATTTGATATATTGATAAGGAAAAAGATCCCCATAGACCCTTAATTTAGCATAGACTCAACCAACCAATCACAACTATCCATTTTTATTATGTAACAAAAAAACTCATTTTTAAAAAATTAAATATCTCACAAACCGTTCATCGTTACGTAAAACAAAACATATCATCGCGACGAGAATTAAATCATC
Organism: Glebionis coronaria; assembly: GCA_025667525.1. NCBI lineage: Eukaryota > Viridiplantae > Streptophyta > Magnoliopsida > Asterales > Asteraceae > Glebionis > Glebionis coronaria. The sequence goes on from CM046881.1 coordinate 272,147,252, forward strand.
TATCTATCGAGGGGCACATGTATATACTTTCGACGAACGTTTTTTCGACTTTTTTTCTTAAGTCGCGTCTGGATAGAGTCATATATGATTCGTCACGAAACATATATGATTCTCAGAAAATCATATATGATTCATATCACGAATCATATATGATTTTCTGAAAATCATATATGATTCGTGACGAATCATATATGATTCTCTCTAGACGTGACTTAAGAAAAAAAGTAGAAAAAAAAGTTCGTTGAAAGTATATACATGTGCCCCTCGATAGATAGATGATTTAATTCTCATCACAATTGTGTATTTTTTTTGTTTGACGATTTACCGTTTGTGAGATATTTAATTTTTAAAAAAGTGGTGGGAAGTGGGTTTTTAAAAAAATGGGTTATTATGATTGGTTGGATAGGTCTATGATAATTTAAGTGTTTATATAGATCTTAATTCATATTGATAATCTGTTAAGTTGGGGATGCCTTGATTTGATTTATTTGCTTGTTTTAGTCTCTATAAGGATAAGTTGCTGATTTTATTGTTTAAATCGTGTTTAGATTTAATATAAAAACAGTAAGTTGTTGTTTGTTAGTCTTGTGTGTTAGTAGATTGCATTTAGAGGAATCCAGGACGTTTAGTTTTGTATATCTTGTTGTTGTATGGTTTGATATGCATTTGCTGAGATTTCTTGTTGTATGTTCATCAAATATGCCGCTAGTTTCGTTCATAAGAGTTGGATGCCGATTTCCTAGTTATTGAATCATTTATAGGTCTGCTGAGATTGATGTTGTTGGGAATAAATTATAGCCAGTCTACTTGAGCGCTGACAAGAGTAAAACAAGCGTTGACAGGAGTAAAACAAACGCTGACAGTTCAAGCGTTGACAAGAAGAAGTCAAGCGTTGACACATTGAAGACAAGCACTGATGGAAGGATATGATCTACACGTTTATTATACTCTAGATTACTTCTAGTAAAGATAGGAACAACAATGTATTTTCTATATTTATCTTTACCTAGAATAGTTGATACGTAGATTATTGTACAAGGCTTCTTATGTCTATAAAAGAAGACCTTTAGGTTATTGTTCAATATAAGTTTTCATACGTTAAACACTTTCATTGTAAGCAAGTTTGATATCATTAATCAAAGTGAAAGTTTGTTCACATCTTGTGTGTTCTTGTTTAAGTGTTAATTCCGCATAACACTTAGATTGTCATATACATATACAAAGGTTTCTCTAAGTGTATTACTTGATCTAACCACGTATACATAAAGCTAAATCGATCTAAGTTTGGGATCAACAAGTGGTATCAGAGCTTGTTGAGGAACTTTTGATCTTAAATAACACAAGAACCCTAAAATCACCAAAACCCTAATTTTCTCAAAACCCTAACAACATCATGTCAAATCCAGAAATAACCTCTTCCTCCTCACCTTTGTCAAACATCAAGATTCCCATGCTTGATGCAACCAACTTTGAATTGTGGAAATTCAACTTTGAGCAATATCTGGGGATCTATGACTACACTCTCTGGGAGATCATTGAGTATGGAAACACATACAATAGAGCTGAAAAGGTTGCTGCTGCCATTGCTACAAGAACTGCTGTTGCTGGATGTCCAGAAGCAGATAAGAAAGAAAAACCGGGTGATGGTAGAGCTGTGTCTGCTGAAGACATAACAAAGAGAAGGGTTGATATGAAAACCCTAAATATTCTAAAAGTCTCTTTGGGACAAGAGAACCAGCATAAATACAGAGGTTATTATTATGCTAAAGACCTTTGGGCAACTCTTGAAGTTGCATATGGTGGCAATGAAGATACTAGGGAAGAAAAAAAGAAGCAACTCATGCATGATTATGTTGTTTTCAAGGCTCAATCCAATGATAAGCTTAGCAGTGTGAGGAGCAGATTGCTTGACATTACAAGCAAATTGTCCTTCATGGGGACACAACTTGGTGATGTTGACATTAATGCCACTTTTCTTAAAAGTCTTGGTGAAGCGTGGAAGATTGAGGCAAGATCTATACTTGCCAACAACACTCACAAACGTTCTACTTTTGATGATATCTACAACAAACTGAGGCTGTTGGAAGATGAAACTCTTTTGGAGCATGGAAGCAAGTCTACCAACAGTAATATGGCCTTCTTCTCACATAGTGAAGGTCAATTTAATCAGAAGGACTCTTACATGCATCCAGTTACTGGATCATCATGTGTCAACGCTGGAACATGTCCTGTCAACGCCTCCTATTCAGACGCTGACACATACAAAAGTGACTCACCAAGAGTTAAACCTGCTGGTTTGGATCTAGATACTGTATGTGCTTATATAGCTTCTTTGCCCAATGGTTCAGTGATTACATATGAGGACCTTGAGCAGATAAGTGATGAGCACTTGGAGGAGATGGATATTAAGTGGAACATTGCTCTTGCTAGTATAAGAGCAAACAGGTGGAATAGAAGGTTTAAGAAGAAGATGACCTTCAATGCCAAGGACACTGCTGGATTTGATAAATCCAAGGTTGAATGCTACAACTGTCATCGTATGGGGCACTTCATGAGGGAATGCAGATATCCAAGAAGATCTGATGATGGCAAACCCTCAAGCCAAATTGTTAAGGCTCAGGATCCTAAGTCCATGGTTGCAGTGCAAGAAATAGATGGTATGGGATGGGACTGGAGCTATTTGGCTAAGGATGTGGAAGAGGATAAAGCTTTGGTTGCTGAAATTGAAGAAGAAGAGCATGTTCAATATGCTTTCATGGCACACTCCTCCTCTTCATCAGATAATGAGGTATACGATGATGCTTTTTGTAGTAAAGGTTGTAGGTTAAATACTGAGAAACTTAACAAAGAGGTGGTAAGGTTGTTAGATGATGTGAGTACTGAGAGATGCAAACTGTCTAACTATCAATTAGCTCTCACTCAAACTGAGAAAACAGTTTCTGAATACAAGAAAATGGAATTTGATTTAAAGGATAAAATAAATATCTTAAAACATGAGTTAGATGCTAGTAATGATGTTAGGAACATCATGGAAAGGGTTAATAGTGAATTACAGGCAAAGTTAGATGAGGCCATTAAGAATAAGGATAATGTTGGCCTTAAAATTCAAAGGTTTGATAAGGCCACACAAACCCTAGGAGAGTGTGTTAATAAACAAGGGGATCCTAGGGACATGATTGGGATTGGGATGAAAGACTACTCTGTGGTTCCACCACCAGCTGGTGACTTCTATGGTGTCCAACAAAAGGACCTATCTTGGACTGGCTTAACAGAACTCCAAGAGGAGGAATTCATTCCTCCACCAAGAGTCATTACCCCAGTTGAAGAGTATCAACAAAAGATGACTGACTTGAATGAATGGAAGAAAGCTAACCCTACCTTATTTGTTAAGGGTGGCTTGTTGTGTGAAAGTCCTGATGAGTCAACCCCTATTAAGGTAACAAACCCAATCACTGGTAAGGCTGTTGACCTTGGCTCAAACACTGTTAGAAAACCTAGTGTCAAGTATGCAGAAATGTATAGGAATACTATGTCACCTAAAAGCCAAGTTAGTAATGATGGAACAGGCTTCTTCTCTTCTAGACCTAGGGTTGTGTCTAGAAAAGCCTGTTGCACTTGTGGTAGCTTTTCACATTTAGCATATAAGTGTGTCAACGCTTCCAAGGTCAACGCTGTTAGAAAGTCAAACGTTGTCAGACCCAAGCCTTGTGTGCAGCAAAGTCCACAAGTTGTTAGACCTGCCCCATTCTTCACTAGAGGGTCTAACACTCATGGACAAAGACCATTTCAAAAGACAAATACTTGGTCTAACAGGCAATGGGTTTCTTTAGCAAACCCTAGGTTCAACGCTGACAAGGGTAATTTCAGCGTTGACAAGACCAAATCCAACGCTAACAGAAACGTGACCAGACCTAAATATTTACAGGGTAAGGGGTCTAAAGCTTCTTCAAGCCTGACATGGAGACCTAAGAATGATCAAAACCCTAATGATAATGGGATTTCAATGACCTTCAACAGATTTAATTACATTTCAAAGGTCATTACAAAACCTATTGAGGTTAACTGGGTATTTCATCCAAAGAAGGATGAAAATGGGGTTGTTATGAGAACTAGGTCTGTTCTTGTTGAACAACCAGATGAATCCAAGTCTGCTAAGGCTTGGGTTCCCAAAGAAAACTAACTTGTTTTCTTTATGTGCAGGGCATTGAAAAACAGGTCAATGATTATGGATATTGGGACAGTGGATGCTCAAGGCACATGACAGGGAAGGAAGATTATCTAACTAACTTCACTCCCATTAAGGATGGTGATAAGGTTTACTTTGGAGGCGGGTATGGTTCTATCATAGGCAAAGGAACACTTCTCACCAAGAACTTGCGTTTTGAAAACGTATTTTTGGTAAAGGAACTTGATTATAATCTTTTTAGTGTATCACAAGTTTATGATAACAAAAATAAAGTTCTGTTTACTGATACTGAATGCTTGGTGTTAAGCAAGGATTATAAGATCCTTGATGAGAAATATATTAACTATAGAACACCTAGACATAAAGACATATATAATGTGAATCTGAATGGGATTAGAATGAATAACAATATGTCATGTTTTTATGCTAAAGCTTCAGTAGATGAAAGTAATCTATGGCACAGGAGACTAGGGCACATAAACTTTAAGAATATAAACAGGCTTGTGAGACTTGGTTTGGTTGATGGTTTGCCTGAAAAGGCTTTCCACAATGACCACTCTTGTGTTTCATGTCTTAAAGGCAAGCAACACAAGGTCTCATTCAAGTCTAAACAGGTGCACTCTAGTACTAGACCTCTTCATTTGCTTCATATGGACCTATTTGGTCCAACCAATATAGAAAGTTTGAATGGTAAATCATACTGCTTTGTCATCACAGATGACTTTTCTAGGTTTACTTGGACTTTCTTTTTAGCTATGAAGAGTGATACAACTGACACTTTAATTGACTTTATCACTCAGATTGAGAAGAAGACTGGTAATGAAGTTAAAATGCTTAGGAGTGATAATGGTGGTGAATTTAGGAATAAAGTGTTAGATGATTTTTGTGCCAGGAAAGGGATTACTAGGCAATTTAGTGTTGCCAGAACCCCTCAGCAAAATGGGGTTGCAGAAAGAAAGAATAGAACCCTAATTGAAGCAGCCAGAACCATGTTGGCTGATGCTCATTTCCCCATTGCCTTTTGGGCTGAGGTTGTTAATACAGCTTGCTATGTTTAAAATAGAGCATTGGTCAACAAGATACAGAACAAAACACCTTATGAATTACTTTGGGGAAGGAAACCTAATATTGGTTTTCTTAGACCTTTTGGCTGTTATGTAGTTGTTCTAGATACTAGTAATGCCTTAGGTAAATTTAGTGCAAAAGGTGATGAAGGCTATTTCATGGGGTATTCAGTGCAGAGCAAGGGATATAGGGTTTACCTTAAGAAGGAAAAACGTATTCTTGAGAGAGTACATGTTAGGTTTTTAGAGAGTAAACCTAGTGATCCTAAAAGTGGTCCAAATTGGTTGTTTGACTTGGAACCTTTATCTAGGACTTTAAATTATATGCCTATCACTAATCCAGACATTGTGAAGGTAACTTCAAATGTTGTGGAAGAACAAGTTGTTGATATTTCGGGTACACAGGTTAATGAAAAGGTTGCATCACAAGTAGAAAAGTCATCTCCTATACTAGAGTATGTCACAATTCCCATATGGACAGATGCTTTTGATGTTGCTACTGCTGTTGGAAAAGATAATGGTGGTCCCCAAGTGCCACCAGATAACAACATGCATGGTCCTTCAGGCGCTGACAAAGGCAAAGCTAGCGCTGACAGGACAAATTCAGACGTTGATGGCTCAAACGTTGACAACAACATTTCAAGCGTTGTTAGCTCGAACGCTGACAACCAAGGTTCAGGCGTTGACAACACTTTTGCACATCTTTTCTCTTCTACATTTGAACAGGGTGAACCTTCTAATTTGTATGAAGAGGTTCATCCTCATATTGATGAAAGAGAGTCTGAAGAAGAAGATATTGGCAACATGGAAAATGAGATTGAAGACACCAGACTTTTTGAAGGAGGAGTTTTCACTTCTACCATGAAGAATCACCCCTCTTCTCAAATCGTTGGGGATATTATGACTCCTGTTCGGACTAGAAGATCTCATCAACGTCTTGGTAGATTTATTTCCAATATTCACAAGAAGGTTGATACCCCTCTTGTGCAAGCATGTTTGTTTGCCTGTTTTCTGTCACAACAGGAACCCAAGAAGATATTTGATTCTCTCAAAGAACCAAGTTGGGTGGAAGCAATGCAGGATGAGCTTCAACAATTTGCAATTCAGGATGTGTGGGAGTTGGTTGATTATCCCAGATATGTCAGACCTATTGGGACAAGATGGGTTCTAAGAAACAAGAGAGATGAAAGAGGCATTATGGTCAGAAACAAGGCAAGATTAGTGGCTCAGGGATATACACAAGAGGAGGGGATAGACTATGAGGAGGTCTTTGCACCAGTTGCAAGGATTGAAGCTATAAGGATCTTTCTAGCCTATGCATCCTGCATGGGCTTTACTGTCTATCAAATGGATGTCAAGAGTGCCTTCCTCTATGGAACAATTGTTGAGGAGGTATATGTGATGCAGCCTCCTGGTTTTGAGGATCCAGAGAATCCAGACAAGGTATATAGAGTCAAGAAGGCTATGTATAGACTTCATCAAGCCCCAAGAGCATGGTATGGTATTTTGTCTACTTATTTGGTGGACAATGGATTCAAAAGGGGCACCATAGATCAGACACTGTTTACAAAGAAGAAAGGTAAGGATGTTCTACTTGTTCAGGTCTATGTTGATGATATCATCTTTGGATCCATAGATCCAAAGATGAGTGAGGATTTCTCCAAGCTTATGATAGACAAATTCAAGATGAGTGCTATGGGGGAGATGAACTTCTTTCTAGGGTTACAAGTTCAGCAGAAAGAAGATGGTATCTTCATCTCCCAGGATAACTATGTGGCAGAATTATTGAAGAAGTTTGGCTTTTCTCCACATGAAAAGAAGGCTACTACTCCTATGGATAGAGAACACGCTAGGGGAAAGATTGGAGATGGGAAAGATGTTGATGTCAGGCACTATAGATCAATGATTGGATCATTGATGTATCTCACAGCCTCTAGACCTGACATCATGTTTGCTGTGTGTGCTTGTGCACGCCATCAAGTGACTCCCAAAGAATGTCACCTTTATGTTGTCAAGAGAATCTTTAGGTACCTAAGATGTTATCATAGTCTTGGCTTGTGGTACCCAAAGGATTCACCATTGGAGCTGATTGCATATTCAAACAGTGACTATGGAGGTGATAAGTTTGATAGAAAATCCACAACTGGTGGATGTCTGTTTCTTGGGAGCAGGTTGATATCTTGGCAATGCAAGAAACAAACAGTGGTGGCTAATTCTACAACTAAAGCAGTGTATGTGGCTGCAGCTGCTTGTTGTGGACAAGTTTTGTGGATTCAGAACCAGTTGTTGGACTATGGGTATAATTTCATGCATACCAAGATATTTGTTGACAATAACAGCACCTTATGCATTATTAAGAATCCTATACATCATTCTAAAACTAAACACATAGAAATTAGACACCATTTTATAAGAGATTGTTTTGAAAAGGGTTCAATACAACTAGATAGGGTTGACACAGAAGAAAATGTGTCAAATTTACTAACTAAACCTTTTGATGCTGGAAGGTTTCAATACTTGGTAACAAGTATTGGAATGATCAATCTCACATAATATGTGTTTTGGAGTCTTTTTGTAAAAGTATGTACAGGATAATGCATTGTTATTGGTCTTTTTGAGGATTTAGATTTTCCACTATATTTTTCTAACACTGACAAAGGTTGCTTGAACGCTGATAAGTGTTTTTGTGACGTTGTCAGCAATATATTTGTCTAACGCTGACAAAGCATTTCTTAACGCTGACAAGTGTTATCGGGGCGTTGTCAGCAACAATGTTAGTTTTGTGGTTTTCAATCTAAATGTGTAGGTGGTGTTAGCATTATACCATTGGATACATAGTTGCTTATGGATCATTGGAGAAGAATTTGGGCATGTTTTTGTTTATGGATGATGGTTGGAATTTTCAATTCCTATCTTGACATAAATGTTTTATGTTCATGCATATTTTTGGCAACATTTGTATCACAGTTTAAGGGGAGGTTTTAGGAACCTTTAGGAATTTTTGGGTATCCTTATGATACTCTTATCATAATTCTAGATTGTGTCCACAGGTGAGTATGAGTTAGTTTTACTAAATCATGAGGCACTGTAGCATGCAAAGTTGATATACTATGCATGCTGCCAAGACATTTTTGGCCTAGAATTGGTTGTGGTCTGTTGGGAGACTTGGGAATGATTTTATCATGGGTTTTACCTGGGAGTAACAAGGGATTTTATAAGGTAACTTAGTTGTTAAGAATTTTGGTTAGCAAGAGACACTAGAGGACTGTTATGTCTATCTTGCATAAGTAAGTGTGCATAACTGGACAGTGCTTGCCGCCCTATAATAATTATCACCTTTTTGGTTATCTTCTCTAGGATAAATTACTTTGTTTAGGTCATTTTTCATTTTTAAACATTTTTATTTTTGGACGCTGATACATTTTTTTCCAAGCGTTGTTGTGACCAATTTAGACGCTGACATGGCATTGGCAAACGTTGACAAGAATATAGCCGTTGGGCATTGATGGGTTATTTTTTACCGTTGACACTCAATGGGACCTACCCAGTTGTTACTTTTTGACATATTTTTAGGCCGTAATTTTGGGAGCTGATAACTTTCATTTAATGTATGAGATAAACTTATTTCTTTTCAATATTTTAATGATTGCATTTTGAAAATACTTGCCTATTTTTGGGCCAATCACATGCATTTTCTTCTCCTATATATTTGGCTCCTATTTTAAACAGGGTACCTATCATTCTTGTCTAACACAATTTTCTCCTATAACTTCATCTTTATCAATCATTCAAACAGCTTTCAACAATGGCACCAAAATTTAAACCAACTGATTTGGAATTGGGGTTCAGAAGTCAACACAACATGGTAGCATATCTTGAAGCTGATGATACTCTGTTTCCCCAGTAAACACAAATGGTGGCGTATCTGAATGCATCCCCAATTAGGTATGTTCTTTCTTATACTCCACTCATTCCTGTCACACATATTAAACAGTTTTGGAACAATGTCAGTTCCTCAACAGTTAATAGAGTGACTACATTATCTTCTATTGTTCATGGGCGCACATGGGTAGTTACTGAAGCTTTGGTACGCCAAGCTTTGCATCTTGATGATGCTGATGGTATAACCACCCTCCCCATTAGTAAAATAGAACAAGGACTAAGGGCTTTGGGTTATCCTTTTTCTGCTAAAGGAACTTTAAATAAATATCATAAACAGGAGTTTCCCCCAACCTGGAAGTACCTAATACATGTCCTCTTACAATGTTTGAGTCCCAAGTGTACTGCACACAATGAGATCAATATGTCTATTGCAAGTGCTATTGTGTGTATTGCTACTGGGCAAAAGTTTAATTATTCAAAAATGATTTTTAAGGGCATGTGTAAAAATAAAGGGAACAAAATGACTTTAGCTTATCCCAGATTTTTACAAATGATTTTTAAGGTGCAAAAGTACTGCACAAGGGATCATGATGATTTTTATGAGATACCTGTGCAAAAGAAAGTAATTTTCATGAAGATGAACTCACCCCCACATCGTGACCTACCCCTCACCCCAGCTATGATTGCTGTCATTGACGCAGCTCAACCCCAACCAGACCCCCAACCCCAAATTGACCCAATACCTGAACCTTTACCTTCACCACAACGTATGCAAATTGACCAAGAACCCTTCGACGCTGACACGTTTAATGTTGGTGTTGATGCGCCTATTTCCAACGTTGACACCAATCCTTCACAGACCCAAACACCCCTTAACCAACCAACATCCACCCAATCCACATCTTCTTCTCCCCCAACACAATATAGGTTACAAAAATGCCAAAGGACTACTGGAATGTTCTCCTCTAGTGGTCCTAGCCATGTAGCAGAGAGAACCACCACCACAAGTGTGGTTGGTGCTATGCATGACGCTGGGACTATTGGTTCTGCCTTAGAAGCTGGCCAAGACAGTCCTACCACAATTAAGACCTCATCCATGCCCAATGAATCTAACTTGAGAGGTCAAATACCTATTTTAGAAGAGGGCAGATTGGAACCAATGACTTTGATGGAATTGACGGTAGTCTACATTAGCTTTTAAAAGCAAAATGCAGACTTGGTACAAGTTGTCAGCACACAAGGCCTTGAACTCAAGCAATTGAGGGAGAGGATTGTTATCTTGTAGAATGCTAGCACAAGGAGAGGGATGGAGGAATCTTCCAAAGGGGAGGATGAACAAATAAATGTGAGTGATAAGGGCTCTCATGATGGTCAATCTTTGGATGTTGCTGAGGCTCTAACAAGTTTGAAGAAACAGACAGGTTTTGATACGTCTCTAGTCTCTCCTACAAACTTAAATTTGTCATTTACAGCCATGTTGGAGGAAATTGCAAGAGGCGCTGAGACAGGTACTGTGGGCGTTGACAAGACAAATTTGAACGCTGGCATGAGTATCTTGGGCGCTGACAAAGCAACGTTGGATGTTGACAGACCTACAAATGAGGTTGATGTATTCCAGTCATCATCCATCATCAAAGAGGTTTCTTCACAGGTATTACCATCTACCTTACCAAAGAATCTTTTTGATAGAAGGTTGGCTGCACAAATTGTGGAACAAGAAAGAAAGGAAGTGGGTGAATCACCTTTTGTTGTCACTTCAGAAGAGCAAGAAGGAAGTGATGAAGCCAGTTCAGACTCAACTGTTATGATCATAGAACAACCAGAAAGGCTTGAGTATGGTGATGAATTGGCAAAAGAGAAGTTGAATGAGCTGAAATTACAGGTTGATTTTTATATGCCAGAGGTTGTTTAGATGTACCATGCTTGGGAAGATAGGTGTATGGAGAATCCACATTTGACCATTTCAGATCAGATATGGGGTTTGGAGATTCTTCTCAGAGTATAAAAGGATTGCAAGGTCATTCTAAAACACAAAGCAAGCAATTTTCTCTCAAATTTGAAAAGGGATAGAAGGGAATTGTACTACATGCTACTCAGATGTCATGGAACAGGATGGAATAATAAGAAATTGATTGGTTTGACATTTGAAGAGTTGGAGTGTAGAGATTATCCCATTTGGGTTAGAGTGCAGGAGGAAAACACTCTATAACTTCTTTCTGATGAAAGAAAAGAAGAACTTGCAGAAGAAATGGAGCTCAAGAAGGGAACGTTTGTTCCCAGACCTGTGAAAAAGGTAGTCCATCTTGAGTTTCCCAAAGATATGGATCCATTACATCCAAGTGAAGCTGTTATAAGAAAGAGTCTTAAGCTCTCACCATTAGAAGCTTCAGATATGGTACAAGTGTTACCACTTGATTCCAGAAACCCTATTGTAAGCTATAAAGAAGATGAATGTGGGTTTTGGAAGATTGGCAGGTATGGAAAAGAGGTTCACACTTTTACCACCCTTATATCTTTGTTTGCAAGTTTTGATAGAGAAGACTTGGTAGCTCTATGGAGGTTGTTACAAGCCAAGTATGAGACTGAAGCACCAACTCCAGTCAATGGAATAGAACTGTGGTCAACATTCAAGAGAATGTGTGGACCAAGAGATGAAGATCCTGCTATTTGGAAGGATCTTGAAGATGACCTCAGTGGTCTTCAATTGAAATTGTATTCAACTGCTGGTGTTTATTATTTGAGTTCTACAAAGTTTGCTGAGTATCTACTTGTAGATGGCCAGTATTTCATGTCTAAGGAAATCTTGGAGAAGATGAAGAACACACAGCTGGAAATTGATTATTCAAGTGACGTGGCCAAAGATTTGATCAGATTTATTTATTACCAATATGAGAAAGTTTGTAAGATTCCTCCTAGTTCTTAATGTTTATTCAGAAACTTGATTATTAGAGTAGATATCAAGTTTAGGGGAGGATTGTTGGGAATAAATTATAGCCAGTCTACTTGAGCGCTGACAAGAGTAAAACAAGCGTTGACAAGAGTAAAACAAACGCTGACAGTTCAAGCGTTGACAAGAAGAAGTCAAGCGTTGACACATTGAAGACAATCACTGATGGAAGGATATGATCTACACGTTTATTATATTCTAGATTACTTCTAGTAAAGATAGGAACAACAATGTATTTTCTATATTTATCTTTACCTAGAATAGTTGATACGTAGATTATTGTACAAGGCTTCTTATGTCTATAAAAGAAGACCTTTAGGTTATTGTTCAATATAAGTTTTCATTCGTTAAACACTTTCATTGTAAGCAAGTTTGATATCATTAATCAAAGTGAAAGTTTGTTTACATCTTGTGTGTTCTTGTTTAATTGTTAATTCCGCATAACACTTAGATTGTCATATACATATACAAAGGTTTCTCTAAGTTTATTACTTGATCTAATCTCGTATACATAAAGCTAAATCGATCCAAGTTTGGGATCAACAGATGTTAGTTGCATTATATTGGTTGTTGAATTTACTTTAATTTGATGAAGTATTAGCTAGCTTTAGGAATTTGTTTGAATTTTATTTGCTATAAGTCTGATTTTTAGTCCTGCGGTAGATCTGGATTTAGTCTGATATAATTAGATTGTTTTGCTGATTGCTGCTATAAATTTTGTGTTTACTGTTATTTGCTAAGTCTATATCTAACAGACTCATTTAGTCTGCTAGACTTAAGACTGATTTTATCAGTCAAAACGAATTATCACCACATACAAGTCACTCCTGTGACTCTGGTTCATTTTTATTGTTCAAAAATAAAATTCATCAAAAATATGTCCTCAACGGGATTCGAACCTGTAACCTCCTGGTCACAGGCCAAACGTGTTTGCCAGATGATCTAGCTTGTTGTTTTTTTTATAATTCTGTACGTTTCATTAATATAGACTGTTGTTTAGTTGTCAGATTTCTTAATTGATTCAAATACAAGTTTTTCATTTAAAGTAAATTTAAAATATTAGTTTTATAGAATTACTTTTATATAGTTTTAAAAATGATAAATAAATAAAATCAAAATAAAAAAAATGTTTTATTAATTTTAGAAATTTAATTAGTTATTAAAAAATTAGTTTTTAAATAATTAGATTTTAATTAATTTAGATTTTAAATAAAATAGTTTCATTAATAAAAAAATTAAATAGTTTAAATTTTTTAAATTTTTAAATAGCTTTAATTTTTTTTAATAATTGTCTTTAGAAACTAAAAAATAGGGAACGATTCATGCACTTAGGATTTAATTAATTAAAAATTTGTAGGAGTAATTTTAGAGTTAAAACCAAAAACCAATTCAAATCGATTGTCTGAATCAACACAAAACATCTCAAATTTACTTGATCTTCGTGTACAACGAACTTGGATCATCAATGTGTTTAATTGAATCCGTCTTTGGTAAATTTTAGTCTATTACTTTTTCCTAAAGGTAATTTTCTATTTTACCCTATAACGTATCTTAATTAACACACATTCCACGACACACCAAAAATTTTGGCGCCGCTGCCGGGGATCTTGAGTACGATTCGTCTTGTGGAGATTTGTTGATCATTGATTTGAAGACCCTTTCCGTCCTCGGAAAGTTTTGTTATTTTTCTATTATTATAGTATGTATCATTTTTCATGTTTTTTGTGATTAATATATTGTATTACGTAGAACAATAAATTTACCTACTTCAAAATAAGACCGTAGTTGGGATTTCATCACCTAGCTATTGTATTCGAATCCAAAACGAAAAAAGGCAAAATAGATAAATACTAATAAAAAGTTTGAACTCGATTTATACAAACTATAAGGTGGGTATAAGGTGACGTGCTATAAAAGGCCGTCTAAGGAAAAATGTTTTTAAGTGCTTTGTGCCACCTCGTTTCCCCGTTTGCTTGTGCGTATATTGAGAGGGACGACCGATTATTGGTTTGCCAACTCAAGTAGTATTAAATCTTATTTTTATAGTTTACTTATTGAACCTCGAGACGGTTAGGTTTTCACCTATCGTTTCAAAGTCGACCGAGGGTAGATTACTTCTATAGTAATTATCCTTATTCCTTGTTTTTATCAATCTTTTTGATTGAGCAATACCAAATAAAAATACCAAAAAAATAATCTTCTTCTTGTGTAATTTCTTTTCTTCAGTCCTCTAAAATTCTCGTTACTTTAGTTTATGCAATTACTATCTTCTCGACTTTTGATTGATTTAAATAATCTTGAAAATATTCCTCGTAGAAATAAAAATCGTCAAAAATGAATAGTGGAACCCGAGCTTCCACCTATTGTTGTAGAGATGGTCGATAACCGAACAATGGAGGAATTGCTCCGTGCACCCACCGAAGGGTATGGGGAAGCAATCGTTGTGCCGGCTATTTTGACGGATCATTTTGAGATTAAGACGAGTCTTTTATCACTCAGTCGTGCCGACCAATTTTGTGGCAATGAGACCGATAGCCCGCACTCTCACATTCGAAATTTTCATCGTATTACCTCGACTCTCAAGTTTAGAGATGTGCCGAATGACATGATTAAGCTCATGCTTTTTCCGTACTCGCTCGAGGGGAATGCTAAGATTTGGTATGAGAAAGAACCACCGGGTTCAATTTTAACACGGGATGATTTAGTGTCTAAGTTCATGAATTACTTCTTTCCACCATCCAAAACAACACACTTTAAAAACGAGATCACTAGATTTGAACAAAAAGTGCATGAATCGTTTGGGGATGCTTGGGAAAGGTCTAAAGATTTGTTAAGACAATGTCCACACCACAATTTCTCGGAATTGCACCAAATCAATACTTTTTATAATGGGCTTAATATGGTTGAACAAGATTCTTTAAATGCCGCCGCGGGTAGTAATCTTTTAAGAAAAACTCCGAGAGACGCGTGGGGTATAATTGAGAATAAGTCTAGAGTGCAATAATCACGAAACATACCGTTTTTTTCCAATGTGAATTCATCTAATATCGAGATTGCTAGATTGGAATTTAAGATAGATAATTGATTTGCTACATTGTTGAATGAGATTAGGAAGAATCCTCATGGATCGATTAATATGGTTGAGAATTTTTGTGTATCATGTGGTGGAGCACATCAGAATTATGCTTGTTCAACCACGGGGTTTGATCAAGCTAGTGCTTTTGCCGCGACGGGAACTTATGGCCCTAACGGTCAAGTTCCTCGTCAAAATCATGTTGATCCACCGGGTTTCCCACCAGTTAAAAAAAGGTACAACAATGGAAACAATGGGAATAATTTTAACCGTGGTAACCAAGGGAATTTCAATCAATGAAATGGGTTTAATGCTAATCAAAACAATCAAGGTTTTTACAATAACCAGACTGATTTGTCAAGCTACATGAAAACAAATGAGGCAAATATGAAAGCTTTCCAAAACAATATTCAAGGACAAATGGCAACTTTGAAAAATGATTTTCAAAATACGATCAAAGGGCAAAATAACAAGATTTAGCTTAACCAAAACCGTATGGAGAAAAGTTTAGAGCAAAGTCAAAATCAAATGCAACAAAGTTTGGAACAAAGTCAAAACCGTTTTGAGGGAAATCAAGCTAACTTTGAGAACAAACTACTTTCGATGTTTGAAACTTTTATGTGCAAACTCTCCTCTTCTTCGGGTGACTTACCTAGCAACACCATTCCAAACCCGAAGGGTGAGATGAAAGCTATAACCATACGTAGTGGGAAGTCTTTAGACAGACCTTTGCTTCCACATGTGAGTACCTCTCCCGTGAGGGAAGTGGAGCAAGAACGCGAGCTGGTTAAAAAAAAGGAAATTCCTATTCCCCAAAAGGTAGACCAATTGCCTATTCCGGAACCTGAGCTTCCGAAGACTAAACCCACACCACCCCACCCTTCGAGACTTAACGAAGAGACGCTCCGCGAAAAGACCAATGATCAAATGTCTACGTTTCTTGAGATGTTTAAGAAAATGTATATAAATCTTAGTTTCACGGATGCATTGCTTAACATGCCTAAGTTTGCTTCAATAATGAAAAGGATGATGAACGATAAAAAGAAATTGGTTGAAATGTCTACATCTTTAAATGAAAGTTGTTCCGCGGTTCTCTCTAAAAAGTTTCCCAAAAAGCTTGGAGACCCTGGTCAATTTTTGATACCATGTGATTTCCCTAATATGGAAGAATGCTTAGCATTAGCCTATCCTGGCGCTTGCATTAATTTGATGCCTCTTTCCATGTGGAAAATGTTATCAATTCCCGAGCATACACATACTAAGATGACTATCGAGCTAGCGGATCGATTGACCACCTTTGCAAAAGGTATAGCCGAGGACGTGTTATTCAAAGTAGGAAAGATCATCTTCCCAGCGGATTTTGTAATTTGCGATTATCCCGAAGATTCTCGTGTGCCTCTTAATTTGGGAAGATCGTTTTAAAATACGGCTAGTTCTATAGCTGACATGAGAGCGGGGAAATAGACTTTACGTTTTGATGATGAAAGTATAACACTTTATGTTGGTAATATCTCGAGACCTTCTTCCGAGTACTACGAGGAATCAATCAATCAAATCGATGTGATTGATGTTGCTAGTGAAGAAATTTCGCAAGATATGCTTGGTTTTTCGGATATTTCCAAAAGTGGCAATCCCACTTCATCGAGTCCGATTATCTCTTTGGCTAAACCTCCACTCACTCCATTTGAGGGAGGGGACTTCATTCTAGAAGAGCTCAAGGATAATGGTCATTCAAAAATCTATAAGGAAACTAATGATTACCTTAGCAAACCATTCGATCCTAGTGAGTTTGATAGTGACAATTTTGATCCCGAGGGAGATATTGCGTTCATTGAAAAGTTGTTTAATATGGATCCTTTTGAATCACTACCTATGGAATTAAAAGTTGTGAGTGAAATTGAGACTAAAGTGAAAAAATCTATTGAGGAAGCACCCGAATAAGAACTTAAGGAACTTCCCACTCATTTGGAGTATGCTTTTCTTGAAGGAACGGATAAGTTACCAGTGATTATTGCCAATGGATTGATGGAAAATGAAAAGGATGAACTTATTAAAGTGCTTAAGAAACATAAACGGGCCATTGCATGGAAAATCTCCGACATTAATGGTATAGATCCAAAATTTTGTACTCATAAAATTCTAATGGAGGAAGATTATAAACCCACTATCCAAAATCAAAGAAGGGTCAATCCAAAGATTCATGAGGTGATAAAAAAGGAAGTCACTAAACTTCTAGACGCCGAAATGATCTACCCTATCTCGGATATCCCATGGGTTAGTCCCGTGCATTATGTTCCAAAGAAAGGAGGAATGACGGTTGTTACTAATGATGATAATGAATTGATTCCTACTAGACTTGTTACCGGTTAGCGTGTTTGTATTGACTATAGGAAGCTTAATGATGCCACTAGGAAGGATCATTTTCCATTACCTTTTATGGATCAAATGTTAGAGAGACTAGCGGGAAATGAGTTCTATTGCTTTTTGGATGGATTTTCCGGCTATTTCCAAATTCCCATTGACCCTCGTGATCAAGAAAAGACCACATTCACTTCTCCTTATGGAACATTTGCTTATCGTAGAATGCCTTTTGGATTATGCAATGCTCCGGGGACGTTTCAAAGGTGTACGATGGCCATTTTCCATGATATGATCGAAAAACCATGGAAGTATTCATGGATGATTTCTCGGTTTTTGGGGATTCTTTCACTTCATGTCTCTCTAACTTGGAAAGAATGTTGCAACGATGTGACGAAACGAATCTTGTGCTTAATTATGAATAATGTCACTTCATGTGCAAAGAAGGAATTGTGTTAGGAAATAAGATCTCTAAGGCCGGTATTGAGGTTGATAGGGCTAAAATCGACGTGATTGCCAAATTACCTCCACCCACCATCGTTAAGGGAGTTAGGAGTTTTCTCAGCAATGCTGGCTTTTATAGACGTTTTATCCAAGACTTCTCTAAGATAGCTCGGCCTATGACCCATCTTTTGGAAAAAGAGACTTCATTCCTCTTTTCGGACGAGTGTATTCAAGCCTTTGAGATGCTTAAAAAAAAATTAACCGAATCACCGATTTTAGTTGCTCCGGATTGGAACCTACCTTTTGAAATTATGTGTTATGCTAGTGATTACGCGGTAGGTGAGGTTTTGGGGCAACGTAAGTCAAAACATTTCTTGCCGATACACTATGCAAGTAAGACTATGACGGATGCTCAAACTAAGTACACCACAACAGAAAAGGAGTTACTTGACGTTGTGTATGCTTTTGAAAAGTTTAGACCATATCTCGTCTTGTCTCAAACCATAGTGTATACGGACCACTCGACTATCAAATATCTTTTTAGTAAACGAGATGCTAAGCCGAGGTTGCTCCGGTGGATTCTCCTTCTTCAAGAATTTAATTTCAAAACTCTAGACAAAAAAGGAGCCGAGAATCTCGCGGCCGATCATTTATCTCGACTTGAGAATCCTCACCAAAGTGATCGAGAGAACAAGGAAATCAATGAAACATTTCCTCTCGAGAAGCTTGGTATGATTGCTTTTCGTGGTGATGATAGTACCCCATGGTTTGCGGACATTGAAAATTACCATGCGGGGAATTTGTGATCAAGGGTATGCCGTCCCAACAAAAACGAAGGTTTTTCAAGGATATATCCTATTACTTTTGGGACGACCCCTATTGTTTCGTATGTGCGCGGATCAAGTGATTCGTAGGTGCGTGTTTGGTAAGGAAGCTCAATATATTCTTAAATCTTGTCATGAAGGACCCATCGGGGGACATCATGGTGCCAACGCTACCGCGAAGAACGTCTTTGATGTTGGCTTATTTTGGCCTTCCATATATCGTGATGCCCAAGACTAGATCAAGACTGTGATTCTTGTCAACGTCAAGGAAAAAACTCACAAAGGGATGAAATGCCTCAAAACATTATCCAAGTTTGTGAAATCTTTGACATTTGGGGGATCGATTTTATGGGCCATTTCCATCATCAAAAGGAAACAAGTATATTCTCGTAGCTGTGGACTATTTGTCTAAATGGGTTGAAGCTAAGGCTTTGCCCACGAATGATGCTCGAGTTGTGGTGAAATTTTTGAGACAACTCTTCGCTAGGTTTGGAACTCCAAGGGCTATAATAAATGATTGTGGGACCCATTTTTGTAATGAACAATTTGAAAAAGTTCTAAATAAATATGGTGTCACTCATCGACTTTCGATGGCTTATCACCCTCAAACGAGTGGTCAAGTGGACGTTTCAAACCAAGCTCTTAAGAAGATTTTGGAGCGTTCTATTGGAGAAAATCGCACTTCATGGTCGGATAAATTGGATGGTGAATTGTGGGCTTTCCGTACGGCTTACAAGACACCAATTGGTTGCACACCATTTAGGTTGGTCTACTGGAAGGCATGCCACTTTCCAATTGAACTCGAAGATAAGGCGTATTGGGCTCTTAAGCATTGTAATTTTGATTTGCGGATCGTGGGTGATCATCGCAAGGTTCAATTGAATGAACTAAGTGAATTAAGAGATCAAGCTTATGAAAATTCTTTGATCTATAAATAGAAGACTAAGAGGATTCATGACTCTATGATCAAAAACCACATTTTCAATGTTGGTGATCAAGTCCTCTTATTCAACTCTAGACTTAAAATTTTCTCGCGCAAGCTTAAACCCTGTTGGTACGGACCATTCACCATTTCACAAGTTTTTCCTTACGGCACCGTTGAGTTAGCTCAAAATGACGGGCCTAACTTTAAGGTGAATGGTCATCCTGTGAAACATTACTTTGGAGGGGACATACCTACAGAGGTTGTTACGGATCTTCAAACTTTCCCTAAGGACCAATGAATGCGGTGATCGAGTCGAGCTCATGACTCGGTTAACAAAAACGAGGTGCCTTGTGGGGGAGTCTCATACATTCTAACTTCTTTCTGTTTTCTAACACTAATAAGGCTTGATCTTTCAAGCTCGTGCTCGTGTTTTGTTGTGTTATGAATCTTAGGTATATCCCTAATCATTGAAGACTCTTGTGTTCGGTTTTTGTCGGTCCACTTGGTCTTCCAATCTTTGATTGTCAAAAGGGGCACACTCTCTATCCTTTGATTTTTATCGACTAACATTTTATCTTGAGGCATAATTAATAAACGGCTTATAGATTTGCGTGCTATTTCCATGTTAGGATTTTGCATTAGACTCTTCGTGTTTTAGCAAGGGGGTGTTACTCTTGAGCTAAGAAACACTGAGGACAATGTTTGGTTTTAGCATGGGGGAGTCAATCGATATAATCGCTTGCAATTGCTTTTGTCGTGTCCAAACGTAATCGTTTTTCTCGTTTTTCATAAAAAATTTAAATTTTTAGTGTTATTTTTAAGTTTTAATAAATAAAATAAGTGTTTTTGACACAAATGTAGGCTTTCCGTTGGTGAAAATAAAAATAATTTTTGACTCGACTCGGTTTTTACCTTAGATTTTCCTTGACATGTTTGAATCAAGTTTTGCTAGGCTTTTATATTGGGAACTTTAAAACGCGAAAGTCTTAACTCATACGGGTTAAGAACGAGAACTTTTCGCAAGTTCCTATAATTGATCCTAGAAAGTCGTTTATCAAGGGAACTTTAAAACGCAAATTCTAAAACTTGAAAAAGCATAAGAAGATGCAAGATCCTATAGATGACTTGAAAACCCGAAACTTTGATTTAATAGGCTAAGTATCCATTGATTTCACATTTTTGAAATTTTACAATATGGAGAACAAGAGATGATAGAGTTTAATCATAATTTTCTAAGGTTAATTCTTCCTTGTGTAAGTATTTTTTTGTTTGATTTAATCTCCTCGTATTTATTTTTTACGCTTGAATAATAATTGTTTAATAAATGAAGTTTTTAGCGGTTTAGGCTTGACATCTTAACTCATAACTCCTTCTTTTTCTTCCCTTGTAATTAAAGTGAGAACACATTAAGGGTGTTAGTGTCATGGACTTTTGATCATGGGTTTGCGGAAATTTGGCTTACTATAAATATCATATTAATAAAGAAGAATAAATAAAAACATGTTATCTATGAGCCTTCGGGTGGGAGTCATGTAGCACTAACCTTGGCATTAGAGCCTTAGGGTGTATGGCATGGGGACGTGTTTAATAAAAATTGCTTCATCATCATGAGCCATAAGGTGGGATGGTGAATGTCAATTCCCTTATTTTTGTCCAAGGAGCCTTAGGGTGTGGATTTTAAATAAGGAGCACAAGGTGATATGATGTAATTGTTGCTAACTCCATTAATAAAGTCATAATTGACTTTGGATGTTTTATTGTTGCTTTTAAGTAGACCTATTATCCAAATTTCGGGTACGGGGATTTATCCCTCAAATCGTGTTAAGTTATCCTTGATTTGGGCTTTCTTTAGTAACAACGGTTTTTGAAGTCGAGGTTAGGTTTTGAGTGTTGAGTTTACACCGTTTTTGCCTTCATTTTTGGATTAACAATTATCATATAAGTCAAATGAGCCTTTGGGTGAATGACAAATAAAATCTAGAGATACAATTAGGAATAATAGGAGATTGAGTTTAACATAAATTACTTGTGTGAGTTGTTTTAATTTTGGGGCTTATGATTGACAATGATCTTATTTTTACACTTGGCATGGAAAAGTGAAAAGTCGAGGACGATGAATCTATTTGATTTTTATGATCCTAAAAGTTATTTTTTTTAATAATGAAAGAAATACATTATGTCTTTGCAAAATAAAGTTTCAAAAGTTGAATAAAAGTGTAGTTAGTGTTTTATTTTATCATTGCGTGAGGACACGGAAATTGCTTAGCAAGGGGGAGTTTGATATGAGCTAAATTACTCATATCATTTGTATCAATAAACAATCAATAAATGCATTAAATGTATAAATCCCAATAAGGGAGCAAGTGTTGAGTATTTTTTGTTACAAAGCCCAACAAGGCCCATTATCTTTGTTGTAATGTGGCGGATGGAGTTGTTTGGGCTAAAAGCCCAACATGTTAATTGGAGACGTATGAAGCCCATTAGGGTTGCAATCAAAATGGATTGTAAAGTTTCTACTTATATTTATTC
This sequence comes from Glebionis coronaria, assembly GCA_025667525.1. NCBI lineage: Eukaryota > Viridiplantae > Streptophyta > Magnoliopsida > Asterales > Asteraceae > Glebionis > Glebionis coronaria. Next base: position 272,169,484 of record CM046881.1, read on the forward strand.
ACACTTTCTTAGTCAAACCGTATCACTCATACCATACAATGATTTCGATAAAAACAAAGTTACTAACCATCTTCTCTTTCACCTTCTTTTTCCCCAAAACCAAACCTATAAAAAAAACATTATTCACCCAAACCCTAAAGTAAATAATTTTGGGGGCTTTTTACTTATTGAGGGCGCGTGGCTTCCACGCATCCTAATTAAATCCCCAAGAATACCGGAGCTCAAAGATGGAGTTGTTTTTCGTGACGTGGTCCATTCCTTGCACAAGATTGGGTGAAACACATCACCCATCAATAACCCTCAAATGAAAAGATGAGACCTCAGCATTCAAGAAGCGCAACAAACACAAACCCATCCATGGTGGTAATCCCTGTAATGGTAATTTGATATTAGCCGTTGATTGGGAATCGAGAAGAGAGAGAATAAGGATTGGACGATCAAGATGAGTTTTCTTCTCAACAAACCTCCTCAGCAGCCTTGGGGGTTTGACTATAAAAACCCTATTTATTTTGTAATCATCATCCCTTTTTCTTTCTATTGTTGTTATGTCAAAATTTAGTTAGATGTATTTTCATTTAAATATTGTAATGAAGATTTTGATTTAATAAAAGTTATATTTCAGTTTTTAATCTCTTTACTTGCTGTTTATTTTTCATCGAAGCTTTAATTTGATATAATATTTTTTATTGTTCATTCAACCTTATCAATAGCTTTAGTGAATGATTTGAGGGAATTAGGGATAAAAATATATCCCCACTGGATAGATAAGTAAATAAGTAACTGGTTCGAAAATAAATTATTAGTTCAACTTAAGTTTCGGTTCATTCATGGTTCGATGGTGGTATGGTTCGTGTTGTTGTGATGGTGGTTCGAGGCATAATGGTTTCGGTTTAGATAAGACAGCTAAGCGTCGCTCTTCTTCCCAAAGGTTTTCTTCATTAAGGTAAGAATTCATTTTCTTTTAAGTTAGCTTGATTTATCTATTTAATTGATGAAGATTTGTGATGGTTGATTAAGTCTGTTATGCTATTTGTTAACTGTTTATGATTTTAGTTTAACTTATTTTTTATCTGCTTGATATCAGTAGTTATATTATCTGTGTGTTTAGGTAAATTTGTTATTTTGTTTGATTGCTGTTCAGTAAAATTAGTTAATATGATAAGTTTTATGCTGATAGAGTTGGACTTGCTATATTGTCAGTCTGTTGTTCATAATGCTAGAGTTGATTTGATATATTGATAATCTGTTAAGTTGGGGATGCCTTGATTTGATTTATTTGCTTGTTTTAGTCTCTATAAGGATAAGCTGCTGATTTTATTGATTAAATCGTGTTTAGATTTAATATAAAAACAGTAAGTTGTTGTTTGTTAGTGTTGTGTGTTAGTAGATAACATTTAGAGGAATCCAGGACGTTTAGTTTTGTATATCTTGATGTTGTATGGTTTGATATGCATTTGCTGAGATTTCTTGTTGTATGTTCATCAAACCTGCTGCTGGTTATGTTCATAAGAGTTGGATGCCGCTTTCCTAGTTATTAAATCATTTATAGTCTGCTGAGATTGATGTTAGTTGCATTATATTGGTTGCTGAATTTACTATAATTTAATGAAGTATTAGCTAGCTTTAGGGATTTATTTGAATTTTATTTGCTATAAGTATGATTTTTAGTCCTGCGTTAGATTTGGATTTAGTCTGATATAATTAGATTGTTTTGCTGGTTGCTGCTATAAATTCTGTGTTTACTGTTATCTGCTGAGTGCTATATCTAACAGACTCATTTATGTTGATCCCCAACTCAGATCTTAAACCTTTATAGCTTATTTAAGGGTTGTGATAGAAAGAATAAATTCAATCTAACACTAGAGAAACTTTGCAATACAAAGTAACTAAACAAGATGTGGAATATAGTGTTTAGCACAAGAACAAATGATTAAGGCAAACGTTAAACTTTAATATATCAATGATATACGAATACCCAATAATGGTATTAGGGTTACAAAAACCTTAAAGTATGAAATGAAAGACAATAGAGAAAGACACACTTTGCATGATAACCTAGTGAGTCCTTTTATAGGCATAAGGACTCACGTACAAGATTACTACTAACAAACTTGGAAAGTATCTCGGAGTAGTAACAGAAACGCGTAATAATCTATTCCAAGTTTATCTCTAGCGACAGGGCCTTTGACTTCTGCAGGGGAACCAATCCCCCTGCCTTTGTTATTTGGCAGGGGGAACTTACTCTAGCAGGGGGACAAATGACCAACTAGCAGGGGTAACAAATATACATAGATTTATTCCCAAAAATCCTCCCTTAAACTTGTGCTTTCACCTAAAGACAAGTTTCTAAATAAATACTAGTTGATGAGAGTGCTTACAAACTTACTAGCCAAATCCGACTATGCATCATCCTTACCAAATCATAAGCAACAGGTGCTTTAGAATTTACAATCAAGTCAGCCTGTGCTAATTTCTTCAAGGTCTCCTGATTGAAGGGATAATAACGATGATTGATCAAATAAACACTTACCCCTTCCATAACTATCTCATAGACCCCAGAAATGGTATACAACTTCCAATACAACAACTTTCCTCCATTCACTACATCAAATATGGGATCAAATAATTCATGCTCATACATCCTATGCATGCAATCACAGATCAGCCAATCCTTCTCCACACCATCCATAGTAGGAGGTTTTGCAGCAAAGGTCTTCTTCAAAATCTTCCACAGATCTTCCAAGTCCTCACTATCCAAGGTTTGAAACATGACATCTAGACTCAGAAATGTCTGTTCTGTATTGTCAGCTCTTGTAAGCTTCCACCACGTCCTCCCCTTATGTTCATAAACAGCATATTCTATTATAGCAAATTTCTTCCCAAGTTCACTAGGTGAGATATCATCATTTTCCTGCATAATTAGCTGTTTATCAATTTCTTCATTTGAAGGAAGTTGAGACTCCTTAGTAACCATGCCAACTTTTTCCATCCTCTTGAGTCTTTTGGCTGCCCTTTGTGCATTGAGTACAGATCTTTCAATTGCTGGAAAACTTTCACCTGCTTGATGTGATACCCCTGCTTGTGATGATGCACCTGCTTGGGATGATGCACCTGCTTGTGTAGTTTCCAAAGTAATTCCTTAAGCCTTTCTTTTTCTGGATTCCCTAGCTTTCTACAACACTTCATTTTGCCTCCTAAGATACTCAGCTTCCTCAGGAGAGTTAATAGTCATGAAATCTTCCACGTCCAATTCTCTTAAAACTGGCCTGACTGCCTTTTCTATGTCCCCAAAAGTCATGTCTGTGAAATCACCATCCTTCCACTTCTTATGTCTCTTGAGCAAAACTTTGTAGTGTGCCAGCCTTCCCTTCTCTAACTTTAAGTATTTCTCCTTCTGAATCTAATTTTCCATTCTTTCCAGATATTCATTTTGATATTTGTAAACTAGACAAATCAATTCATACCTGTCTTCCAAAGTAGCATTTACTATCTCCTTTTCCCATTGATCTAGAAATTCTTGAACATGAGGCACCCTTTCATCCAACTCTCTATGCATAATTTCAACCTGCTTAAGCATTTCTCTGGGCCTCATCTTTTGCATTCTCTAATCCTACATATCAATCTCCTCTTGTTGTAGCTTGAGAGCTACCTGTGCATCATGTTCTTCTTGAGCCCTTTACTGTTCAGGAGTTCTATGTTTGTATTTCCTCTTGGGCTGTTCAACCATGATCCCCTTTCCCTTGTCTCTTGTATCCACTGCTGGTGCTGGTTTGGCTTTAGGTGCAAGTTCTCTAATTGTAATTCCCTTTTGAGCTGGTTGCCTTCTATTCTTTCTAACAAAAGTTTGAGTGATAGGCTTAGCAGGGGAATGACTTACAACAGTGGGATCAGCAATAGCAGGGGCAATTTTTGAAGCAGGGGCTTCTTCTTGATTGCCCATAGTTAGTAATGTTTGAGAAATATCTTTTGTTGCACTCTCCTTATCACTTCCTTTCTCAGCACTTCCTTTCTTAGTCCATTTCTTAGCACTTGCTATCTTTCCTTGCTTTAAACTCTGACCACCAGGATATGAATAATACTGAGTAGATTCTTCTGTATTAGGAACTTCCTCCCCTTTGGAAGCATCCTCATCTGTAGATATGATAATCTTGGAATTTCTCCTCCCCTCAAGTGCAAGTCTGGTTACCAAATTTTTGATAACCAGACCTTGCTTTTTGACAGTTTGTACAAGTTGTGCATTCTACTTTTTCAAGCTCATGCACATATTCGTCAATTCCAAAATGGTCATTGGTTGCATGCTGCTCTCAACCCTAGAAGGAGATTTCTCCCCTTTTTGGGTATCAATGAGTAAGGGAGAGGACTTACTGATGGTGTCACTATCCTGCTCACCCCTTGAGGATGAGACAGTAGTGGCAGCCAAACCCTCAGTGTGCTCCAACCTCTTGGAGGCTCTCCTCTCTGGTACTTGTGAAGATTCACCAGGCAAGGGAGACCTGGCAAACCTGGATTTAGATCTCCTTTCATGTTGTGGATCAGTAGAGGGTAGAGTACAAGCAGGGGGTAGTTTCTTGGCATGGGAATCAGTAGGTTTGTGTGTGGCTGTTTTTGTCTTGGCTTCATCCTGTCTGATTTGTTTCATCATGATTGAAGTGAGGGGAATAGACCTGCCAGAAAATTGTGGAGATGGTGCAAGAAGTATGGTGAACAGTTTAGTAGTATGTTTGGTTGCTGAAAAGTAGTTTTTGTGTGTTATGGGACCATGTTCACTCATATTCAGCAAAAGTTCTGTGAACCTTGGGTACATACAAAATTTTGAATTGCTTGAAACATTTTTAACCATTCCTTTGAAAATCATTTGAGAAAAACAGTACTTCCTCCCTGTTGCTAAGCAAATCAGGGCAGAAGCAATCCCACTACCAAATTCATTGAAAGCAGTGATTTTAGGTGACAAACATTGTTAAATTCTATGAATCAAATATTTCCAATGTGGGGAAAACTGACCTTTAGCAAACTTACATTTTTTATCATCAGAAAGAGTATACCCCAATTTAACAAGACCCTCAAGGATGTCAGCCTCAGATAGGTTGGTTATCCCATCCTTATCATCTAGAATAAGTTTGTCTCTAATGGAGGCAAGTGTAATCACCTTGGGGTGACCATCTACTGTGCTTTGAATTGTGACCTCTCCATTCACTGTTTTGGTCATTGATTTAGACCAAAACTGTTGAATGTGTGAGGTGTAAATCCTAGGGTTGATGAGAAGAGCCACTCTAAAATACGAGGATTTTAGAAAAGCCACAGCATCAACAAATTCTGCTGGTTCATCATGTAATAAAGCAATTTGATTATGATTAGCAGCAATTTTGAGAGGCATGATAAAGGTTGAAAATGTTTGAAGGTTATAATGGTGAGTGTTAGGTGGGTTTTGATCGAAGGAGAGAGATGGACCTGCTGGTGAAGGGAATTAAGTTTTTATAGGCGAATTGAAGAGCTGTGATTGGACCAAATTTTCAAATTGAAAAAATATCAAATATAAATCTTGATAAAAAAGTAATTTATTTGAAATAATAAAGAAAAGATTACCAATCAGCGAAGAAAGCGCCTTAAATATCTTTTAAAAAGAATAAAATATTTTCTAACCAAAAATTTTAGCAAGCAGGCCCAACGGCTATAAGCAGGGTAATGGTATTATTGGTCAACGGTCAAACAGGGGAATGTTGATTAAGCAGGGGAATCAAAAGGTGAAAGCAGGGGAAACTTTCCTAGGGGTATTAGACTAATCATGGAGAGACCAATGCTAACTAGCTCTGCTCTAATGCACACCCTTGTATACATAAGGTAGATACATAGAAACTCAAGAGTCATCTATTCAGCAATGGTCTAAACACAAAAAGTTAACACATAAGTCACCCTGCACCTGGTCAACCCAAGAAAATAAGCATACCCTAGTCACCATCCCTACCTTTTCTCTTACCTATGGTCAGTTAGTCTTGGAAATGTGTACCAAACATCTGTATCTAGACAGCAAGCAGTTTTGATATAGAAGTACAAGTACACATTACAGTGCCTCAAGGTTTAAGAATTCTGACAAGCTTTGCAGCATGTCTTCATCATTCTGAACCCTTACTCACCATTGGATATGATCTGGAATCATATATGAGTATCCTAAGGATACCCTAAGTCCTAAAGGTGTGACCTAACCTCCCCTTGAACATAGAGCATATACCTGATTCACCCATGAATGTAGTATGCACCATTTGGATATCTGCATTGTTAGTCTAAAACCACATATAACCACTTTATAAAGAACAAACCCATCTTAAGAGAAAAACTCTTTTAGCAGGGGAAGGAACCCCAGCAGGGGAATCTTTGTTCAAAAGTAGTGGAATGAAAAATGATGGAAAAATTGACTAATATTTGTACACCAACAGCAAAAAGCAACCCTGGATATAAAAGACACAATAGGCATCAATTTTTAGGGAGAAACCATTTCAATACCTACAACCAGGTACTGAAACCTCCCCATTTCAAAAGCTATTGTCAAAAGATCAGCAACATTTAGTTCTGTATCAATTTTCTCAGGAACAATTAGCCCTTTTTCAAAACAATCTCTAATAAAATGATGTCTTATTTCAATATGTTTAGTCTTGCTATGAAAAACATGATTCTTAATAATGCAAATGGTGCTGTTGTTGTCAATAAATATCTTGGTTTTAAGAAAGTTATACCCATAATCAAGCAGCTGATTCTGAACCCATAGTACTTGACCACAGCATGCAGCAGCTGCTACATACTCAGATTCAGTTGTTGATGTGGCCATAATAGTCTGCTTCTTACATTGTCAACATATAAGTCTGTTTCCCAAAAATTGGCATCCACCTGTTGTAGACTTCCTATCATTGTTATCACCAGCATAGTCACTATCTGAGTAGGATATCAGCTCAAATGGCGACTCCTTGGGATACCAAAGTCCTAAGGTCGGATGGCACTTTAGATGCCTAAAAATTCTATTTACAGCAAATAAATGACACTCTGTTGGTGCCACTTGGTATCTTACACATAAGCAGACTGAAAACATGATGTCAGGTCTTGAAGCTGTGAGGTACATGAGAGACCCAATCATAGACCTGTAATTCCTGACATCTATAAGCTTTCGAGAACCATATTTTCCCCATAGATGATCCTTGTCCATTGGTGTGGACACCTTCTTTCCCTCATACATGCCAAACTTCTTCACAATTTCAGCCACATATTTGTCTTGTGAGATAAATATCCCATCTTTCCTTTGATGAACTTGTAACCCCAAAAAGAAGTTTAGCTCACCCATGGCACTCATTTGGAATTTATCCTGAATCAACTTGGCAAACTCTTTGCTAAGCATAGAGTTTGTGGACCCAAAGATGATATCATCAACATAGACTTGTATCAACAGAAGGCCACCCTTTGTTTCTTGATAAACAGGGTCTGATCAATCTTCCCCCTGTTGAAACCATTATCCAATAGATATTTAGAAAGAGTTCCATACCAGGCCCTGGGAGCTTGGTGAAGTCCATACATAGCCTTTTTCACCTTGTATACCTTGTCTGGATGTTCTGGGTCTTCAAATCCTGGAGGTTGCATAACGTAGACTTCTTAATCAATGGTGCCATATAAAAAGGCACTCTTTACATCCATTTGGAACACTGTGAAGTCCATAAATGAAGCATAAGCAAGAAATAATCTAATGGCTTGAATTGTAACACTCTTAAATTTCGTATCGGTACAGCGGAAGGGTCTTTTAGAGTGTTACGGGATAGCACAATAACTCCAATCATAGACAACACATAAAAATGGTTGTATAAGGTTCAACATCCATTCATTCGATAAAAAGTTTTAAAGTGTACAACAGGTCCCAAATTATACAGGTCATTAGGTTTACAAAACATAGATCGAATGAACATTTTTATTATTATGTGGGCCATCAGAGTTGATCTCCATCCGGATTACCTTCAAGCACCTAAGATAAAAACATGCAAAAATCATATCAGCGAATGCTGAGTGAATTCATAGTTTAATAAAAACCATTATAAAAAACAATCGTTGAAATCAGAACACAAGTATAATATTAGAAGTAAGTCCTCGTATTGCTAGTCAGGCAATATATAAATCAAAGCATACATCTTAAACCGTCCATGAGACCGTAGCCTCAATATTACCATTATAGGTAATATTATTATCGTTATTCATATAGTTATTAGATCACATTAGATTCATTTGGATTATTATTAGCCGCATGACATTGTTACCTTACTATCACAACAACGGGCCGCGAACCCGACGAACAATTTGCCCATCTAAGTTAGTGTGTCGTCACAAAAATCACGCTATGTAAATCTTCTCATACATAAATTCGCTTACCAATCAATGTGGTACGACGGGGATCAACCGTCAAGGCGCGAACTGGGGTGATCGTCCCCAAATAGTACTATCATATGCATAAGTGATAGGTGTGAAAACACCCATCCTTTTACTTATTTCTTGCTAAAACAAGACCAAAACGTGTATTTAATGTCATTTGTTTGGAATTATGCGTGGTTTGTGTGTTTGTTGTGTTTGCAAAGCCAACCGGATAAATATTAAAGAAAACATGGGATTGCACGGGTTTTATCGAAGAAAAAGACGAAAAGACGAAGTCTATAGTCCAAGAGATGCAAAAGATTTGAATTCAATGGGCCTATTTGAAGATTTATCGAAGAAAAGGACCAAAGATGGAAGATTTACATATGTCGAAGAACTCAAGTCTATTAAACGAAGAAATTAAAAGACGAGTTGAATTTATTGGTCGACAAATCCCAAAGCAGAATCGAAAATGTCAACTTTACTGAAAAGACGAAAACAAAGAAGAAAGCCCACTCACCAACTAACCACAAGGCCTATAAATAGAAGAACCCTTCACATTTTAGAACTAGCTTTCATTTTTCCAGTTTCTTTTCTTTTTGTTTCGTAGCAAAACCAACACCATTAGGGTGTTTGGTGATTTTTATTTTCTTTTGATTTCTCCAAGTTCTTGTAAGTTTAATCTTTGATTGTTTAAACCTTAATCATTTAATATCATCTTTCCATTAATCTTGTTCATTTTTTTCTTTTTGATTCAAAGTCTTAAAGCTTTATTTGGTTGATTTTAATCTTCAAAAGTAAGTGGGTTTTGTGTTTTTATTGTTTTGGTTTGATGTTTATTGTTAGTAAATGATTGGTGGTTAGTTTTGTTTAAGTTTTGGTTAAAAACTTGGTTGATTTTGGCTTAAAATCGTATTGTTGATGTTTCTCTGTTCTTCGTCTTCAAACAATCCCCAGATTCCGAATGAGCACTTTATATTCCGAATGAACTAGTTATCTTAATTATTCCGCATACGTGTTTTATTCCGGATGAGCATTTCGTTTTAAGTTATTCCGAATAAACAAGTTTTCCGAATCAAGCCTTTTGTTCTAATTATTTCGCATGAAGCATGTATTCCGAATGAAGGGGTTTGTCTAGAATTAATCCGGATTAGCCTTTATTCCGGATAAAGTAGATATTCCGAATGAATCTTTTGTTCTAAATATTCCGGATCAGTCATTATTCCGAATCAACACTTCCTTCCATTTATTCCGAATCAATCAGTATTATTCCGGATGAGCTTATATTCCGAACCATCATTTTTCTTAAGTTATTCCGAATCAGTGTTCTTTTGATTCTTCCGAGTGAAGCTAAGATATTCCGGATCAACAATTATTCCGAGTGAAGCTTTTCTTTCCGAATGAGCCATATATTCCGGATGAACTCATATTCCGGATGAACACAAATTATTCCGCATGAAGCTTATTCCGAGTCAAGAGAATTATTCCGAATGAAGGTTTCTGTTTAGTATATTCCGGATCAAACATTTTATTCCGAATCAACAACTTTTCTGAGTTTAGGTATTTTACTGATTTATTTTAATTCAAGTTTTATTTCATTTAATTGCTTTTAATTAATTGCTTTTAGTTTATCTTTATTTACTTCACGCATTTACCTTTTTAGTAGCATAGAAAATCAAACCCCTTTTTAGTAACCAAGAACAAATATTCCACTTTGAACCGTGATCGATTCGAGAAGATACCGAGAACTTAATTGAACCTAGCAAAATCTTTGTATCAAATGGCGCCGCTGCCGGCTCTTTTCGTAAGGATTAACGGTTTTTTGTGAGAAATTGGATTTTGGGATCCGTTCACCTTGAACGTTACTTTTTCATCATTAAAATTTTCAAAAACCCTGAAAAATATAAAATTTTCAAAAACATAAAAAAAAATTAAAAAACATAAAAAACAAAAAATATTTCTGCTTTGTTAGTTCTTTTAAAGGTGTATGCGCACTCGATCCACGTCTTATCCCGAGCCCGAGACTCTCGATAACTTAGACATGGCCGGTGTACACAACAACAATAATAATACACCTCAAAACAACATGAATAATAACAACAATGAACCTCTACCGGACAATCGTCCTATGATCGAACTTTTGCAAGCACATGTGGAGGGCAACAACGATCCTATTGTCATACCCGCGATTGCAGCCAACAACTTTGAGCTCAAATCCGGTTTCATTCAAAATTTCTATGCTCAACCATTCTTGGGGCGTACCATTGATGATCCTCATGACCACATCAAAAGGTTCCTTCAACTCACGAATACGGTCAAATTCAATGGGGTCCCACAAGAGGTAATCCGCTTACAACTTTTTCCCTTCTCTTTAGAGGGACAAGCCCATCATTGGCTTGCAAAGGAACCGCCACAAAGTATTCTTACGTGGACGAACTTAGAGACAAAATTCATAAACTACTTTTTCCCACCCTCTCGTACTACCGCTTTGCGGAATGAAATTATTAATATTGAACTAAAGTACGATGAGTCTTTTAGTGAATCTTGGGACCGTTTTAAAGGCCTTTTAAGAAAGTGCCCACAACATGGTTTTACCAAAGTGCACCAAATTAATACTTTTTACAATGGTTTAAGCATGAATGACCAAGATTCACTAAATAGTGCCTCAGGGGGTAATATTTTGGTTAAGTCTTCTAATGCCGCTTGGGATATTATTGAAAATAAGTCTCGTGTGGAAACCAAGAGTGTTCGGACCAATGCCGCTAGTGCTAGTAGTAGTGACAACGACAAGAGAATTGACAAACTTACTTCGCTTATTGAATCGCTTGCTGTCCACACCGCTAACAGTACCAAAAGCATCAATGCTCAACACGCTCAAGTCAATGCTGTAAGCCAACCATGTGAAATATGCGGGGGTCCACACTCTTACACTACTTGTACCTCCACCCAAGACTATCATTGTGAGAATGTTAAAGCAGCATACGGTAATTATTCCACGGGAGGCTATCAAGCACGTCCTCAAGGTGACCGCAACTTGCTCACCTATCGCTCAAATAACTTTCTTTCACCGCCCGGTTTTCCTCCAACCAATCAAAACCAACAACAAAACCTTAACCGAACCAATCAAAACCAACCTCGAGCACCATACCAACCACCTCAAAGACAACCATATCCACCTCAAAATCCTACTCAAGTTTACCAACCCGCTCCTTACCAACCACCTGCTTATCAAGCACCTCCTCCTACCCAACCCACCGTTTTCAACCACGAGTTCGAAACGTACATGCGGACGAATGATGTGTTGGTGAAGAATCTACAGACCCAGATTATTAATTTGAAGGGCGACATGGTGAAACAAGGGAATGATCTTAGAGCCGCTATGCGAAACTCTTTGAGTAGTCAAACGAATGACCTAAGGGACAAGATGGCTGGTTTCTTCTAAGGTAATCAACCCTCTTCTTCGGGTACTCTTCCGAGTAACACCGTTTCTACTCCAAGAGGGGAGATGAAAGAAATCACCACTCGCAGTGGAAAAGTACCAAGGAACCCGAGCTTCCGACACCTACACCGGTGATTGTGACAAAGGAAAACGAGTCTACTTCTCCAATTCCTCCACCTCTTACTTCTACCCCTCCACCACCCAAGGATGTGAGTGATCCTACTATCCCAAAGCTTTCCTCTTCTTCCAATATACCTTATCCCTCAAGGTTGAGGAAAGAGAAGCTCAAAAGCAAGGACGATATTCAAGTTTCGAACTTTCTCAAAATGTTTAAACAATTGAATTTCAACATCTCCTTCGCTGAGGCTCTCGCTCACATGCCTAAATATGCGAATATGTTTAAAGATCATCTTTGTGAAAAGGAAAAGCTTATTGACATTGCTATTATCCAACTTAATGAGAATTGCTCCGCGGTTCTCTTAAGGAAATTGCCAACCAAACTTGGTGATCCAGGTCGCTTCTTAATCCCTTGCAACTTCTCGGGAGTAGAGAATTGCATGGCCCTAGCCGATCTAGGTGCTAGTATCAACTTAATGCCTCTAAGCGATTGGAAGCAATTATCTCTCCCTGAGCTAGTCCCCACCAAAATGACTTTGGATGTAGCTAACCGTACTGTTGCTTATCCAGTGGGGATAGCCGAAGACGTTTTCGTTGGCGTTGACAAATTCACCTTTCCATCGGATTTTGTTGTCGTTGACTACGAGATGGATCCTCGTGTTCCATTAATCGTTGGACGTCCATTCTTGAGGACCGGTCGCACTCTCATCGATGTAGAAGCGGGTGAGCTTATCATGAGAGTTGGTGACGATCAAATTGTCTTCAACATGGGTAAGATTTCTAAACAGCCTTATTTATACGAGAGTGTTAATTGTATCGATGTTCTTGATGAGGCTTGTGAAGAACACTTTAAAGATGCTTGCAAAAGTAGTCTTACCTCTCTTCCTAATGTTGAGACCGTTGCCTCTATTGCTCCATCACTAACTCCATTTGGAGAAAGTGATTTCCTTTTGACTGAATTTGAAGCAACTTTGGGAGATGTGAACTTACAATAAGACGATTCTCCCACCGATTGGGATGAAGACATTCGTACCATTGAGAAACTTCTCAATGAGGACCATTTTTCTCCACCATCTCCCAAGGATATTGCTATCGATGAACCGAATTTGACTACGCCTTCCATCGAAAATCCTCTAGATTTGGAGCTTAAGGAATTACCGTCCCATCTCGAGTATGTATTTCTTGAAGACAAGAAGAAGTCACCCGTCATCATCGCTAAGGACTTGAAAGAAGAAGAAAAATCTCGCCTTATCGCCGTGCTTAAAGATCATAAGAAGGCAATTGCTTGGAAAATTTCCGATATCCGCGGAATTGATCCAAACTTTTGTACTCACAAAATTCTCATGGAAGATGACTTTAAACACGCAATCCAAAGCCAAAGAAGGGTTAATCCTCTAATTCATGACGTCATCAAACAAGAGGTTATCAAACTTCTTGATGCTGGCATGATTTACCCTATTTCGGATTCGCCATGGGTAAGTCCCGTCCATTGTGTACCAAAGAAAGGCGGAATAACCGTTGTTCCCAATGAACACAACGAGTTGATTCCTACTCGTCTCGTTACTGGGTGGAGAGTTTGTATCGACTATCGCAAACTCAATGATGCCATGAGAAAAGATCATTTTCCTCTTCCTTTCATGGACCAAATGCTCGAGCGTCTAGCGGGTAATGATTACTATTGCTTCTTAGACGGTTTCTCCGGGTATTTTCAAATTCCCATCGATCCAAAAGACCAAGAGAAAATCACATTCACTTGTCCTTACGGAACATTTGCCTATAAAAGAATGCATTTCGGCTTATGCAATGCTCCTGGGACGTTCCAAAGGTGTATGATGGCTATCTTTCATGACATGGTTGAAGAAACTATGGAAGTCTTCATGGATGATTTCTCGGTTTATGGCGATTCTTTCTCTGCTTGCCTTGCCAATTTAGAACGTATGCTTAAGCGGTGTGAAGACACTCGCCTTGTTCTAAATTGGGAAAAATGCCATTTCATGGTAAAAGAGGGCATCGTGCTAGGACACAAAATTTCCAATGCCGGTCTTGAAGTGGACCGTGCTAAAGTCGATGTTATTGTAAAATTTCCTCCACCTTCAACCGTGAAGGGTGTGAGAAGTTTTCTTGGTCATGCGGGCTTCTACCGTCGATTTATCAAAGATTTTTCTAAAATCGCTCGCCCGATGACCCACCTCTTGGAAAAAAATTGTAACACTCTCATTTTTCGTATCGGTACAGCGGAAGGGTCTTTCAGAGTGTTACGGGATAGCACAATAACTCCAATCATAGACAACACATAAAAATGGTTGTACAAGGTTTAACAAACATTCATTCGATAAAAAGGTTTAAAAGTGTACAACAGGTCCCAAATTATACAAGTCATTAAGTTTACAAAACACAAATCGAATGAACATTTTTAATATTAAGTGTGGGCCATCAGAGTCGATCTCCATCCGGATTACCTTCAAGCACCTGAGATAGAAAACATGCAAATATCATATCAGCGAATGCTGAGTGAATTCATAGAGTTTAATGAAAACCGTTATATAAAACAATCATTTACAATCATTTAAAATCAGAACACAAGTATAATATCGGAAGTAAGTCCACATATTGCTAGTCAGGCAATATATAAATCAAGCATACATCTGAAACCGTCCATGAGACCGCAGTCTCTATATTACCATGATAGGTAATATATTCATCGTAATAGCGTCGTTATCGTTTATTATTGTATTAGGTTGTATAGGATTATTATTAGCCGCATGACATTGTTACCTTACTGTGAAAACAGCGGGCCGCGAACCCGACAAACAATTTGCCCATCTAAGTTAGCGTGTCGTCACAAAAATCACGCTATGGAATCTTCTCATACATAAATTCGCTTACCAATCAATGTGGTACGACGGGGATCAACCGTCAAGGCGCGAACTGGGGTGATCGTCCCCAAATAGTACTATCAAATGCATAAGCGTCTACCAAATCCCGGTAGTTCACAATTCATGCTAATGGGACTTTAAGTGACATAACCTAACTACTAATAATCCTTTTAGTCTCGAATATAGGGTCATAGCATCATTCGGGTCCATCTCATTAAGCATACAATCGGGACTACTTGTGTTCTATTTTTATAAAAATCTAGCATGTTATCTCCCTCGCGGGTTTACAAATCATTTTATAAAACATTTAAAAGAGTGCGAGGCTATGAACTCACGTTGTTAATGAAAGGCGGATTATCGGCTACGGGCGTGCTTCGGTCACGGAAACCTATAAATAATAATCGGTCTTAGACTCGGTCCAATGACTTTTATCAAAATAACAATATACATATATATGATTATTGTACATATGATGATGATCAAGTGGGTTTATAAATCCTCATTTACTCATTTTAGTGTTTACGTTTTAGTATCGTCTTACTAGTTCACTAGTTTTACCGATTTTACCTATTTTAAGTCCATTAATTCTTTTATAAGTTCTTTTACTTGTTTTTACCCATTTTATACCTTTATGATCAGTATATATACTTTTCATGTTGGGCCCTATTGGGTTAAGCCCAAATAATTCTTTTTACAAGTATTTATCTTATTAAGTCCAATTATTAGTCTAATAGGTTTAGTTAGCTCGTAATTGTCCGTAATTCTTATAGTTCGGGTTTTATCGGTTTTTACTTGTCTTAGTTAATTATACATCAGTATATATCTTTTATAAACTTTACATTAGACGGGTTTGGTCGTCTAAGCTTTATTTGATGAAAAACGTTAATTTCACGGCGATAGCCGAAAAAGTCGTAAAAATAAAGTTTATAGTTTTTATTACTTATAAATATTACTTTTACCACCATTTATATATTTTACCCATTTAATTAACCTTTTATACATTTATATAATTAAGTTTTACAAGTTAGTGGGTTTATACTTTACATTTTATAAATTATAAAGTGAGTGCTTATATAATAATAATAAACATTATTTCCAAAATCTGATTTTTAACTTCACATTCACCATTTTTATCATATCTAGAGTTCTACAATGACTTAGAAGCTCATTTTTAAATGACAACTTCTTCATGATATGTGCTAAATATAACTTAGTTATAGCTACTGCCCATTTTAAGCTTAAGTTGTCTTAACAGTCCCTACAAAACTGCTTATTCAGATTGTACTACCTAACTTGTTTTGATCATATCTCACTCATTATTTTGATTCCATTGCATGGCCAACTCTCACATGTGTATAACATCATCTACTTTACTGTAAATAGATCAACCATGCATTTTTATCAGTTCTTTATTTAGTTATCTACTGTTTTTATACAGCCAACTATTTAGACATGATTTTAGCTTCATTTCTTATGGTTATCATCATTTTTAAGCATGTTTATCAACACTTGATCCCCACACAACATTTTTATCATCATATATACATCATATACATATACAAAATGAAAGAAAATACATTTGTTCTTTACAAAATAATAAGAGAAAAATGTAGAGGATGATCTTCTTTACCAATCCAAGTGGATTTCTTGTTTTAAGAAGGCAAGAACTTGATGAACACAACAAGTATCTCCAAGACCATCAAATAGCAAGATCATATGTTGGAAAATAAGCCCTAGGACACAAGCAAATCACCTCCAAAGTTGGTTATATGGCCACCAAATGATCAAGGTTTCAAGGAAACATCTTAATAGGACTAGTAAACATGTGGTTTGTAGTTGGAAGAGATCAAAAATGGTGTTTATGGCTTGATATGGGACGGCATAGATGGTGAAGTAGAGAGAGTTTGAGAGTAAATTGCATGGATGAAATGGTTAAGTGAAAACCATGTGTTGGTTTTGTAAAGTTTGGTGGTAGTTTAGCCTAAAGTGTAAGCTAAGGCTTACACTTGTTCTTAAACAAGTTAAGTTAGTGCCACCTATGGTGGTGAGGTGTTTTTGGCCGTCCCATGTAAGCTAGTGGGATGGGGCAAAGTGTTTTGTCCCATCTCACTAGTTTACGGGTATTTCTCGATTCTAGTTTTCTCGATTTGCGTGCCCTCGGGTCGTTTTACGAAAAACGTTTTTATAAATTATGAATCACCGTCACAAAACGAATCCAATAAAAATTGTCTCATCAAAAACGGAGTTCAAAAACGTAAATACGTAATCCTAAGGTTTCCGGTTTAGTCGTAAAAGACGCCAAATTATGCACGTAAGCCCAAATTTAAATCCGTAAATTGTGAGTTCGTCAACCAACACAAAAATAAGTTTCAAAACATTATACGAGAAAATATTTAACTACCTGAAAATGTTAGACTTGTCACAGCTTTTCCTCCTAAAAGGGATCAACGTCCTCGTGATCCATTTCATTTGGATGTCCGTTTCTTTTTGAAATCGAAGAGGTGCGGATATTTCTTCCACATTTCATCCTCTCGTTCCCAAGTATACTCCGGTCCATGCTTTGAATTCCATCGGATCTTGACAATAGGTATCCGACTTTGTTTCAGTTGCTTTACCTCACGGTCCATAACTTCTACGGGCTCTTCGATAAAATGCAACTTCCCATCTATTCGAACCTTACCTAACGGAATTTTCTCATCACTCACTGCTAGACATTTCTTCAGATTAGATACATGAAATGTGTTGTGAACACCATGAAGTTCTGGGGGTAACTCTAGTTTGTAAGCCACCGGACCTACTCTAGATAGAATCTTAAAGGGTCCAATATAACGGGGATTCAATTTTCCTCGTTTTCCAAATCTTATAACGCCTTTCCATGGCGATACTTTCAACATTACTCGGTCACCCACTTCAAACTCCATTGGCTTCCGCCGCACATCCGCGTAACTTTTCTGTCTACTACGGGCAGTCAACAACCTCTTCTTAATCTGAACTATCATCTCCGTAGTCTCCCGGATCAATTCCGGTCCCGTGAGCTGGGTATCCCCAACTTCACTCCAACATACAGGAGATCTACACTTCCTACCATACAAAGCTTCAAACGGTGCAGCCTTAATACTAGAATGGTAACTATTGTTATACGAAAACTCTGCTAACGACAAATGTTTATCCCAATTCTTACCAAAGTCTAACACACAAGCTCTCAACATATCTTCCAGTGTTTGTATCGTCCTTTCACTCTGCCCATCAGTCTGGGGGTGATAAGCAGTGCTCATGTCGAGATTCGTTCCCAAAGATCTTTGGAGAGATTTCCAAAAATTCGATGCGAATCTAGGATCTCGATCTGAAATGATCGATACAGGCACTCCATGCTTGCATACAACATTATCAAGGTATATTCGAGTCAGCTTCTCCAGTGAGAACTGCTCCTTAACCGGAATGAAGTGTGCTGATTTGGTCAGTCTATCGACAATAACCCAAATCGAATTGTTTCCAGATGATGTTCTAGGAAGCTTGGTGATAAAGTCCATCGTAATTCGCTCCCACTTCCATTCAGGAATCTTTGGTTGTTGAAGTAGTCCTGATGGCTTTTGATGTTCAGCTTTAACTCTATCACAAGTCAAGCATTGAAGAACATACATAGCTATGTCAGCTTTCATATTCGGCCACCAATACAACTTCTTCAAATCATGGTACATCTTATCAGATCCTGGATGAATGGAATACTTAGATTTATGGGATTCTAACATAATCAAATCTCTTAAGCCTCCAAACTTAGGTATCCACATACGACCTCTTAAACATTTCACTCCATCAGCTCTAACCTCTAAAGGATCTCCTTCTCCTCGGAACCCTTCATTAACAAAATTCTCCTTCTTACAAGCTTCTATTTGCGCATTTCTAATTTGCTCAGGCAAATTATTGTGCACGGTCAAGACTAGAGAACGCACCCTGATAGGCTCTTTATCTTTCCTACTCAACGCATCAGCAACAACATTGGCTTTTCCTGGGTGATATTTTATATCACAGTCATAGTCACTCAACAACTCTATCCATCTTCGTTGTCTCATGTTCAACTCCTTCTGATCGAGAATATACTGTAGGCTTTTGTGATCGGTGAATACCGTACACTTGGTGCCATACAGATAATGCCTCCACAACCTAAGAGCAAAGACCACCGCTCCTAGCTCAAGATCATGAGTAGCATAATTCTCCTCATTCTTCCTTAATTGCCTAGAAGCATAAGCTATCACTTTCTCTCTCTGCATCAACACAGCTCCATAACCTCTAAGAGATGCATCACAATACACTACAAAATCTTCACTCCCTTCGGGTAATGATAAGATTGGCGCACTACATAATTTTTGCTTCAATGTCTGAAATGCTCCATCTTCATCACTTCCCCAAACGAAAGATTTATTCTTCTGAGTAAGCTTAGTCAAGGGTTTAGCTATTAAAGAAAATTCTTTAATGAATCGCCTATAATAGCCAGCTAATCCTAAGAACTGTCGCACTTCCGTTGGCGTTGTCGGTGCAGACCAATTCTTAATAGCTTCAACCTTTGCAGGATCAACATGAATTCCATCTCTGTTAATCACATGACCAAGAAATTGCACAGAATCTAACCAGAAATCACACTTCGAAAACTTAGCATACAACCTTTCATCCTTCAACAACTTCAAAACAATCCTCAAATGTTCTCTATGCTCATCTTCATTCTTAGAATAGATTAGAATATCGTCAATAAACACAATCACAAATTTATCCAAGTAGGGCTTGCACACTTGATTCATTAAATCCATGAAAACCGCAGGTGCGTTAGTTAACCCAAATGGCATTACTTGAAATTCATAGTGTCCATAACGAGTTCTAAATGCAGTTATAGGAATATCTTCTTCACGGACGGGAAGTTGGTGATATCCTGACCGCAAATCTATCTTAGAATACACACTAGATCCTTGCAGTTGATCAAACAAATCATCAATCCTAGGTAAAGGATATCGATTCTTAATTGTCAACTTATTCAGTTCCCTATAATCAATGCACATACGAAAAGATCCATCCTTCTTCTTAACGAACAAGACTGGAGCTCCCCAAGGCGACGAGCTCGGTCGAATAAAACCTTTATCGGACAACTCCTTAAGTTGCTCAGATAACTCCTTTAATTCAGAAGGGGCTAATCGGTAAGGCGCACGTGCCACCGGTGCAGCACCAGGAATTAAATCGATTCGAAACTCTACTTGCCTTATCGGTGGAAGTCCTGGTAAATCTTTAGGAAATACCTCAGGAAATTCACAAATAATAGGTACATCTTCCAATCGTTTCTCCCTAGACTCATTCCCGGTCACTTGAGCTAAGAATAACTCACAACCGTTCCTGATGTACTTTTGGACTTTAATACATGAAACGATTTTCAAACGGGATTCACCACGACTACCATCAATTACTAACGTCCTATTCCTAAGAGGAATCTTAACCTTCTTCTCTCCACATAAAATAGTAGCATTATTCAACGACAACCAATCCATACCAATAATAACATCGAAACTACCTAATTCTATCAACATCAAATCAATCGGAAAGGAATGGTTTAAGAGATTTAGAGAGCATCCTTCTAATAGCTTATTAGTTTTCACTAATTTACCATCAGCCAATTCCACCTCGTAACTGGTACTTATCTCAACAGGTTCAATATCAATAAGGGCACTAAATTTAGTG
The DNA here is from genome assembly GCA_025667525.1 of Glebionis coronaria. Classification (NCBI taxonomy): domain Eukaryota; kingdom Viridiplantae; phylum Streptophyta; class Magnoliopsida; order Asterales; family Asteraceae; genus Glebionis; species Glebionis coronaria. Next base: position 272,190,010 of record CM046881.1, read on the forward strand.
GATACAAAGCTCCTATCGGCACCCGAATCGAATAAAGCAACAGCATAATGATTGTTGAGTAAAAACGTACCGGTAACGACATTCGGATCCTCTTTCTTCACCTCAATTGTTCCAAGTTGGTAGATACCACCCTGGGGGTTTCTTCCAGGTACAATCGCTTTCAACTTGGGGCATTCCGATTTCCTATGACCTTCTTCATTACAGTTGAAGCAAATCGTTCCCTTCTTACACCTTTCAACCTTGTGTCCAAGCTTTCCGCAATTTCGGCACTTCCAGCAGTCGCCAGGATGCCTCTTGTTGCCACACTTAGGACATCTATCATCGTTGCGCGGTGCATTGTTGGTAATAGCATTTGCATTCCCCTTTCTCTGGTTCTGACGGCGATTGAAATTCTTCCTATTATCACCTCTATCTACACGATCACCGTCTCCCTTTCTTTTCTCACCTACACGGGCTTCATCTTCCTTATCCTGAATTATTTGTCCAATGAGTTGGTAAGCCATTCGAACAGCATCATCAATGGTAAGTGGTTTCGATGATGTCACGTCCCCCCGGATATTCCTGGTTAACCCTTTCACATATTGCTCAATTCGGATCTCTTCGGGTTCAACCAATCGAGGACATAGCAAGGCCAACTCATGGAATCGATTCGTATAACTATCAATGTCCACACCCTTCATTCTCAAATGAATCAACTCCTGTTCTAACCTAATGATCACACTACGAGGACAAAACTCCAAAGTCATCCACTTCTTGATTTCAGCCCAAGGAGTAGCATTAGCAGCATCAAGACCCATGAAAGCAATTCTCCCGTTCCACCAAGTCAACGCACGACCTTTAAGAGTAGCCATAGCAAAAGTCACCTTATCTTCCTCCTTACACTTACTAATCCTAAACACCGATTCAATCTTCTCGATCCACTGACTTAGTCCTACAGCACCTTCAGTTCCATTAAAAGGTAGAGGTTCACACTTCATGAACGTCACATAAGTACAGCCACCAACTTCAGGTGCATTCGTTCCAAGTCCTCCTACATTTCCTCCAGCATTAGCATTCACATTATTAGCATTCACATTCACATTAGTACCGCCAATTCCACTACCGCCAGCTCCACTACCGCCAGCTCCACTACCGCCAGCTCCTCTACCGCCAGCTCCACTACCGCCAGCTCCACTACCGCCAGCTTCATTTCTAGCATTTGCCATAAATTCAGTCATAGATGCGGTAACTTGCTCCGTAATAATCCTACGTACATCATCCTCAGTCACAGCCTTCTTGGGCGGCATAGTTCTATAATTCCACAATTTCAAAGTATTAAGCATTCATCCAACAAAGGATTCATATAATATGGATCGAATTCATAATCAAGATACAAATAAGGCACAATATGGAATTCAAGACAAGATACATATTTCATTCGATCTGAAACAAAAGTATTGTCTTAGTACATCCATATCAAAGTCCTAACACTATATACACTCAAAATTCGTGCCAAGTCTACAACTAACAAGTCGGTTCAGTCAAAGCTACAAACACAAAAGATCTAAAGGTCACTACTAAATACAGACTGGTCTACTGAGAACCGCCGGATGGTCCATCATCCATCGTCTTCTGGATCTTCGCCGGACGATCACTAGACACATCTTCAGCTGGGCGCTTACGGATTACTCCTCTTTCAACCATGTCGGCATAAAATCTACTGTTCCAACCCACGGATACATTCAGCTCCTTTTCGGCTTTCTCACGCATCGCACGAGCCACACTCAACTGAATCTCCAAAGAATTCACCTTTCTCTTCATAGCAGCATACTTACCACTTTCCAACACCGATAACCTCCTAAAAGCCTCATTCAAACCACGTTCTACATCACTCAAATCCAAACTAAGCAATTCTCGCTCTTTCTCTCCAATCTTTGCCTTCGACTCCAAATAAGCAACCTGAGTCTGAACAACACCTAATCCAACCTCTGTCACACAACTCTTAACACGGGAAGCATCTAGATCACGTCTCAAGGCCCATGGTGCAAGACCATCAATATGAGTAGCCTCTCGAGTACTAGACGACTCTCCTATCTCACGTCTACGAGCAGCAATACCGTCGGTACCGTCAGGTGCATCGTCATCCTCATCCTCCTCTGATTCAGAATCAGATTCAGACGATTCAGACATTTCATCCCTAGGTAACTCATCCTCGGAATCAGACAAACAAACTGGTGGGGGCAAAGGCTCGCCCTCTGGAACATCATCGGATATATAAGCTCAGCTTCCTCATCGTCATCAACCTCAACCTCTATACCTACATCCTCGTCGTCTATCTCATCATCTAACTCATCTAACCCAATCTCATTCTCATTCTCAATATCAGCATTCTCAATATCCACGTCCTCATTACCCACATTCTCAATCTCATTCTCTACTAAGTCAACCTGAGGGGCAATCTGATCTCCTAGTCCTAACTCGGGCTCGGGATCCTCAAATGGTTCCTCCTCGTCATCAATATCAAAATCTACTAAGTCTAAATAAGGATCATCTTCTATATTAGGTTCGGGAATAGCATGGTTTTCTACAGGAATATTAGGGTCAGCCATGACAATCTGCATTTATATATATTTATCTCGTATTAGGATAACATACTAGTTAAACAATTACATAATGAAATCACGATATATACATATATATAAATTAAATTATATATATCAAAATATATATCTTCTCAATAGGGCTTGTTGGTAACGTCGGAGATCTCTGGCACCGTTATAGTCAAAAGATTTTTCAAATATTTTCTCAAATGTTCATTGTCAAAAGATTTTGAAAAGTTTTGTTCAAAACCTTGGTTTTTAAAAAAATCTTTTGTTCTCTACAACGAGAGCTCTGGTACCAAACTGTAACACTCTCATTTTTCGTATCGGTACAGCGGAAGGGTCTTTCAGAGTGTTACGGGATAGCACAATAACTCCAATCATAGACAACACATAAAAATGGTTGTACAAGGTTTAACAAACATTCATTCGATAAAAAGGTTTAAAAGTGTACAACAGGTCCCAAATTATACAGGTCATTAAGTTTACAAAACACAAATCGAATGAACATTTTTAATATTAAGTGTGGGCCATCAGAGTCGATCTCCATCCGGATTACCTTCAAGCACCTGAGATAGAAAACATGCAAAAATCATATCAGCGAATGCTGAGTGAATTCATAGAGTTTAATGAAAACCGTTATATAAAACAATCATTTACAATCATTTAAAATCAGAACACAAGTATAATATCGGAAGTAAGTCCACATATTGCTAGTCAAGCAATATATAAATCAAGCATACATCTGAAACCGTCCATGAGACCGCAGTCTCTATATTACCATGATAGGTAATATATTCATCGTAATAGCGTCGTTATCGTTTATTATTGTATTAGGTTGTATAGGATTATTATTAGCCGCATGACATTGTTACCTTACTGTGAAAACAGCGGGCCGCGAACCCGACAAACAATTTGCCCATCTAAGTTAGCGTGTCGTCACAAAAATCACGCTATGGAATCTTCTCATACATAAATTCGCTTACCAATCAATGTGGTACGACGGGGATCAACCGTCAAGGCGCGAACTGGGGTGATCGTCCCCAAATAGTACTATCAAATGCATAAGCGTCTACCAAATCCCGGTAGTTCACAATTCATGCTAATGGGACTTTAAGTGACATAACCTAACTACTAATAATCCTTTTAGTCTCGAATATAGGGTCATAGCATCATTCGGGTCCATCTCATTAAGCATACAATCGGGACTACTTGTGTTCTATTTTTATAAAAATCTAGCATGTTATCTCCCTCGCGGGTTTACAAATCATTTTATAAAACATTTAAAAGAGTGCGAGGCTATGAACTCACGTTGTTAATGAAAGGCGGATTATCGGCTACGGGCGTGCTTCGGTCACGGAAACCTATAAATAATAATCGGTCTTAGACTCGGTCCAATGACTTTTATCAAAATAACAATATACATATATATGATTATTGTACATATGATGATGATCAAGTGGGTTTATAAATCCTCATTTACTCATTTTAGTGTTTACGTTTTAGTATCGTCTTACTAGTTCACTAGTTTTACCGATTTTACCTATTTTAAGTCCATTAATTCTTTTATAAGTTCTTTTACTTGTTTTTACCCATTTTATACCTTTATGATCAGTATATATACTTTTCATGTTGGGCCCTATTGGGTTAAGCCCAAATAATTCTTTTTACAAGTATTTATCTTATTAAGTCCAATTATTAGTCTAATAGGTTTAGTTAGCTCGTAATTATCCGTAATTCTTATAGTTCGGGTTTTATCGGTTTTTACTTGTCTTAGTTAATTATACATCAGTATATATCTTTTATAAACTTTACATTAGACGGGTTTGGTCGTCTAAGTTTTATTTGATGAAAAACGTTAATTTCACGGCGATAGCCGAAAAAGTCGTAAAAATAAAGTTTATAGTTTTTATTACTTATAAATATTACTTTTACCACCATTTATATATTTTACCCATTTAATTAACCTTTTATACATTTATATAATTAAGTTTTACAAGTTAGTGGGTTTATACTTTACATTTTATAAATTATAAAGTGAGTGCTTATATAATAATAATAAACATTATTTCCAAAATCTGATTTTTAACTTCACATTCACCATGTTTATCATATCTAGAGTTCTACAATGACTTAGAAGCTCATTTTTAAATGACAACTTCTTCATGATATGTGCTAAATATAACTTAGTTATAGCTACTGCCCATTTTAAGCTTAAGTTGTCTTAACAGTCCCTACAAAACTGCTTATTCAGATTGTACTACCTAACTTGTTTTGATCATATCTCACTCATTATTTTGATTCCATTGCATGGCCAACTCTCACATGTGTATAACATCATCTACTTTACTGTAAATAGATCAACCATGCATTTTTATCAGTTCTTTATTTAGTTATCTACTGTTTTTATACAGCCAACTATTTAGACATGATTTTAGCTTCATTTCTTATGGTTATCATCATTTTTAAGCATGTTTATCAACACTTGATCCCCACACAACATTTTTATCATCATATATACATCATATACATATACAAAATGAAAGAAAATACATTTGTTCTTTACAAAATAATAAGAGAAAAATGTAGAGGATGATCTTCTTTACCAATCCAAGTGGATTTCTTGTTTTAAGAAGGCAAGAACTTGATGAACACAACAAGTATCTCCAAGACCATCAAATAGCAAGATCATATGTTGGAAAATCAGCCCTAGGACACAAGCAAATCACCTCCAAAGTTGGTTATATGGCCACCAAATGATCAAGGTTTCAAGGAAACACCTTAATAGGACTAGTAAACATGTGGTTTGTAGTTGGAAGAGATCAAAAATGGTGTTTATGGCTTGATATGGGACGGCATAGATGGTGAAGTAGAGAGAGTTTGAGAGTAAATTGCATGGATGAAATGGTTAAGTGAAAACCATGTGTTGGTTTTGTAAAGTTTGGTGGTAGTTTAGCCTAAAGTGTAAGCTAAGGCTTACACTTGTTCTTAAACAAGTTAAGTTAGTGCCACCTATGGTGGTGAGGTGTTTTTGGCCGTCCCATGTAAGCTAGTGGGATGGGGCAAAGTGTTTTGTCCCATCTCACTAGTTTACGGGTATTTCTCGATTCTAGTTTTCTCGATTTGCGTGCCCTCGGGTCGTTTTACGAAAAACGTTTTTATAAATTATGAATCACCGTCACAAAACGAATCCAATAAAAATTGTCTCATCAAAAACGGAGTTCAAAAACGTAAATACGTAATCCTAAGGTTTCCGGTTTAGTCGTAAAAGACGCCAAATTATGCACGTAAGCCCAAATTTAAATCCGTAAATTGTGAGTTCGTCAACCAACACAAAAATAAGTTTCAAAACATTATACGAGAAAATATTTAACTACCTGAAAATGTTAGACTTGTCACAAAAATACTCCTTTTATATTTTCCAAAGAGTGTATTGAAGCCTTCAATCTTCTTAAGGATAAGCTAACTAAGGCACCAGTCTTGGTTACCCCTAATTGGGAGCTACCTTTTGAGTTGATGTGTGATGCTAGCGACTTTGCTATTGGAGCGGTTTTGGGCCAAAGAGTGAACAAACACTTCCAACCGATCCATTACGCTAGCAAGAAAATGATAGGGGCTCAATTGCATTACACGACAACCTAAAAAGAGCTTTTAGCTATTGTTTATGCTTTTAAAAATTTTTGCCCTATCTTGTCCTTTCCACTACTATCGTGTACACCGATCATTGCGCGTTGAAGTACTTGTTAACTAAACAAGATTCTAAACCAAGACTTCTTCGCTGGGTTTTGCTACTTCAAGAATTTAAAATCGAAATTCGTGATAAGAAGGAAGCCGAAAACCTAGCCGCGGATCATCTCAGTAGACTTGAGGATCCTTATCAAGGGGATCATCCGAACAAAGAGATCAATGACTCTTTTCCCCTTGAGACCTTAATGTTTATCAACTCGAATTTTGATGAAACCCCGTGGTTTGCGGACATTGCAAACTAATTGGCGGGTGGAATTCTCATTGACGGGTTAACATCCCAACAAAAGAAAAAGTTCTTTAAAGATATTAAGACTTACTTTTGGGATGACCCGTATCTCTTAAAACAATGCGCTGATTTGATTATTCGCCGATGTGTTGATGGACCGGTAGCTTTAGACATTCTCGAATCTAGCCACAAAGGACCCACCGGTGTTCACTTTGGTCCCAACTTCACCGCAAAGAAAGTGTTTGACTCGGGATTTTATTGGCCCTCCATTTATCGTGACGCTCACGAAATGGTGAAAAATTGTGATGCTTGCCAACGACAAGGCAAGATCACACATAAAGATGAGATGCCTCAAAATTTCATACAAGAATGTGAAATCTTTGATGTATGGGGTATCGACTTTATGAGGCCATTCTCTTCACCTAAAGGAAACAAATACATCCTTGTAGTCGTTGACTATGGTTCTAAATGGGTTGAAGCCAAAGCTTTACCCACTAACGACGCAAGGGTGGTTTGTAACTTTTTGAAGCAGCTATTCGCTAGATTCGGTGTGCCTCGTGCCATTATTAGTGATCGCGGGACTCATTTTTGCAATGATCAATTCGCAAGAGTCATGGCTAAGTATGGTGTAAATCATCGTCTTTCCATCGCATACTACCCACAAACTAATGGCGAGGCTGAAATCTCTAACCGAGGGTTAAAGCGAATTCTTGAAAGAACCGTGGGAGAGCATCGTGCCTCATGGGCCAATAAACTTGATGATGCTCTGTGGGCTTTCCGTACCGCATACAAGACTCCGATTGGTTGTACACCATATCGTATCGTGTACGGGAAAGCATGCCACCTCCCCATTGAGTTGGAGCACAAGGCTTACTGCGCCTTGAAGTGGGCTAACTTCGACATCAACAAAGCTGGTGACCTACGCAAAATCCAACTCAATGAGCTGCATGAACTCAAGAATGATGCTTATGAAAATTCCTTGATCTATAAGAAAAAGACTAAGCTCATTCATGATTCCAAGATTAAAAACCGAGAGTTCCAAGTTGGAGACAAAGTTTTACTCTTCAACTCTCGGTTGAAAATCTTTTCGGGCAAGCTGAAATCTCGTTGGTCCGGCCCATTCACCATGGCCCAAATTTTTCCATATGGTACTCTCGAGCTCGCTCAACCTAATGGACCTAATTTTAAGGTGAATGGCCAACGAGTGAAGTTGTATTTAGGTGAGGACATCTCTCATGAGATGATTCCATCCCTCACCATGTTTCCCATGAACTAGTTTTGGGTCGAGTCAGGCTCGTGACTCGGTTATCAAAAACAAGAGCTCATCGGGAGGCAACCCGAGTATCTATCCTTTTCCGTTTTACCTCCTATGTGTAGGGGGGCCTATATAGGTTGTTTGTGTTTGTGTGGTGATGTGATTACAGGGATGAATGCACTTTTGGAACCTTTGAAGAACCGTGCTCCCGTGTTATCCGAAATCCGGTTCTATCTCTCAACTATCGTGATTCAATTTTCTTCATACTCACATTTGAAATTGATCACTTTAGTTGTCTCCTCCTTAGCTTGATTTAACCAACGTGCACAATGTCATAAGTGTAGGGGAGACTTTTCCCACATGCTTAAACATTGAGGACAATGTTTATATTAAGTGTAGGGGAGACTTCTATCGAAGTTTTTAAGTGGACTTTTCCATTAAAATGCCTTCATTTAACCGGAAAATCATCTTCTTCAGCATTTTTCAAATTTTTAATTAACTTTGGCCATATAGTCGTAATTTTTAAATTTTTATCGTTGCTTTCATATGTATATATCCCACAATAAAGTCAAAAGTATTAATAAAGTGGTGTAGCAAGTTTAGAAGTCTCTGACATATTAGGCCCGTTGCGATTATTTTGACTCAACCCGAATAGACTTATCCAAGTTTATTCTAGCAAGTATCCTTAACCATGTAGACCTTAATTGGTTTATTAGGCTAAGCATCCACGAGTCTCATTACTTGATATTTTAAATTGTGGAGAACGAGAAATGATATAGCCAATTATAAGTCGGTATTCTTGCACAAGCACACTTGGTGTGATTATAAGCCTATTCTCCCATCGCTTGCTAATGATTTATCTGCAATAAGTAAGGTCGTACGATTTTATTGAATAACTTAGCTTCTAGCCCAAGATCGTTTAAAAGTTGCTCGGTAATGATAAGAGTTCATAGCCAAGGCATAACTAATGAAGCGGGGCGCGAAGATTGGCGAGTCCGAAAAGGCCCTAACAAGGCATGAGGATTCCATTTTATTGCTAAAGATCCAAGGTGATGTGAAAAACATTATTCCCAAAATCAATATGAGGATCAAGACGCACGACGAAAAGCAATCAACTCCCATAAAGATCATGGAGAAGTCTATCCGAAAAGACCCTAACAAGGTATGAGGATAAATAGATCCAAGTCCGAAAAGGAGGCGGATCGTTATATCTCAAAATCCCAATTAACGATTGAAGATATAATGATGAAGTCGTGGTCAACAAAGTTGGAGTATCCCTCAAAAGTCTCCAAGTGAAGAAACTCTATTAACGGAGAGAAGACCATTATTTCAAGGACGTCTCTCAAGATATGAAGTATGAAGTACATGCCAAATATCGGCCCGAGAAAGGTCTCAAATCGTGAAGCGAGTTATGCCAAGATATGAACTTTTTGAGGTCCCGAGAAGCAGTTTTAAGAGATTTTTTCCTTTAGCTAACTATTAATAAAATCGTCCTACTTTGCTTTCAGTCTAAATAAACTATCACAATAAGTCCAAAAATGCATCTTCATGATCATTCTAAGACAACAATAAAATATAAGAGATACACCTAGGAATAAGGGAGTTTAAGCATATAATTAAGCCATGTGTGTAAGTGTTTGTTTTGCTAACTTATAATAACAATGATCTCGTTTTTAAGCTTAGTTTGGGGAACGTGAAACTTGAGGGTGATAAATCTTCGCAGCAACCGAAGCCCTAATGTAAGTCTTAGATCTCTTTGCGAGTTATTTCCATATAGCTATTTTCAAGCGAAAATAGTTTTCTATCCCTTTTGTTTCATTCAAGCTTTTATATATCTCTTTAGTAGTAGTGGTTATTGTTAATAAGGCCAAGGTTGATTGATTATGAGAAAAGTGTAAATTTGCTTTATCACTAAGCATTGCATGAGGGCATGGCAATGGTTAAGTGTAGGGGATTTGATAGGTGTGAAAACACCCATCCTTTTACCACTTATTTCTTGCTAAAACAAGACCAAAACGCGTATTTAATGTAATTTGTTTGGAATTATGTGTGGTTTGTGTGTTTGTTGTGTTTTCAGAGCCAACCGGATAAATATTGAAGAAAACATGGGATTGCACGGGTTTTATCGAAGAAAAAGACGAAAAGACGAAGTCTATAGTCCAAGAGATGCAAAAGATTTGAAGTCAATGGGCCTATTTGAAGATTTATCGAAGAAAAGGACCAAAGATGGAAGATTTACATATGTCGAAGAACTCAAGTCTATTAAACGATGAAATTAAAAGACGAGTTGAATTTATTCGTCGACAAATCCCGAATCAGAATCGAAAACGTCAACTTTACTGAAAAGACGAGAAGACGAAAAGAAAGAAGAAAGCCCACTCACCAACTAACCACAAGGCCTATAAATAGAAGAACCCTTCACATTTTAGAACTAGCTTTCATTTTTCTAGTTTCTTTTCTTTTTGGTTCGTAGCATAACCAACACCATTAGGGTGTTTGGTGATTTTTATTTTCTTTTGATTTCTCCAATTTCTTGTAAGTTTAATCTTTGATTGTTTAAACCTTAATCATTTAATATCATCTTTCCATTAATCTTGTTCATCTTTTTCTTTTTGATTCAAAGTCTTAAAGCTTTATTTGGTTGATTTTAATCTTCAAAAGTAAGTGGGTTTTGTGTTTTTATTGTTTTGGTTTGATGTTTATTGTTAGTAAATGATTGGTGGTTAGTTTTGTTTAAGTTTTGGTTAAAAACTTGGTTGATTTTGGCTTAAAATCGTATTGTTGATGTTTCCCTGTTCTTCGTCTTCAAACAATCCCCAGATTCCGAATGAGCACTTTATATTCCGAATGAACTAGTTATCTTAATTATTCCGCATATGTGTTTTATTCCGAATGAGCATTTCATTTTAAGTTATTCCAAATAAACAAGTTTTCCGAATCAAGCATTTTGTTCTAGTTATTCCGCATGAAGCATGTATTCCGAATGAAGGGGTTTCTCTAGAATTATTCCGGATCAGCCTTTATTCCGGATAAAGTAGATATTCCGAATGAATATTTTGTTCTAAATGTTCCGGATCAGTCATTATTCCGAATCAACACTTCCTTCCATTTATTCCGAATCAATCAGTTTTATTCCGGATGAGCTTATACTCCGAACCAACATTTTTCTTAAGTTATTCCGAATCAGTGTTCTTTTGATTATTCCGAGTGAAGCTAAGATATTCCGGATACTCATTTTCCGGATGAACACAAATTATTCCGCATGAAGCTTATTCCGAGTCAAGAGAATTAATCTGAATGAAGGTTTTTGTTTAGTATATTCCGGATCAAACATTTTATTCCGAATCAGCAACTTTTCTGAGTTTAGGTATTTACTGATTTATTTTAATTCAAGTTTTATTTCATTTAATTGCTTTTAATTAATTGCTTTTAGTTTATCTTTATTTACTTCACGCATTTACCTTTTTAGTAGCATAAAAAACCAAACCCCTTTTTAGTAACCAAGAACAACTATTCCACTTTGAACCGTGATCGATTCGAGAAGATACCGAGAACTTAATTGAACCTAGCAAAATCTTTGTATCAATAAGCGTCTACCAAATCCCGGTAGTTCACAATTCATGCTAATGGGACTTTGAGTGACATAACCTAACTACTAATAATCCTTTTTATCTCGTTTATTGGGTCATCGCATCATTCGGGTCCATATCATTAAGCATACCATCGAGACTACTTGTGTTCTGTTTTATCAAAAACTAGCATGTTATCTCCCTCGCGGGTTTACAAATCATTTTATAAAACATTTAAAAGAGTGCGAGGCTATGAACTCACGCTGATAATGAAAGGCGGATTATCGGCTACGGGCGTGCTTCGGTCACGGAAACCTATATAAATAATAATCGGTCTTAGACTTTTGTCCAATGTATTTATCAAAATAACAAATATACATATTATGATTTTGTACATATGATGATGATCAAGTGGGTTTATATTTTCTTATTTACTCATTTTAGTGTTTATGTATTGGTAACTTTTTACTAGTTTACTAGTTTTACCTATTTACATGTTTTAGGTCCAATAAGCCTATTATAAGTTCAATAACTTGTATTAATCCATTTTATACTTGTATTATCAGTATTTACACTTTACATGTTGGTCCCAATTGGGTTAAGCACAATAAGTAATTTATATAAGTGTTTAACTTATTTCCTTAAATTATTAGTCCAAATATGCTAACTTAGTTCGTTAATGTCTGTATGTCATATAGTTCAGGTTTTATCGGTTTTTACTTGTATTAGGTACTTATATATCAGTATATGACTTTTAAAAACTTTACATTAGACGGGTTTGATCGTCTAAGTTTTAATTGGCGAAAAACGTTAATTTTACGGAAATAGCCGAAAAAGTCGTAAACATCATGTTTATAGTTTTTATAACTTATAAATCTTATTCAACTACCATTTTTATAAAGTGTCCATTTATTTAACCTTATACATATTTATATAAATGAAATTTATAAGTTAGTGGGTTTTAATTCACATTTTATACTATATTAGTTTGAGTGCTTATATAATACTATTAAACATTAATTCTTCAAAATCTGATTTTTAGTTTCATCTTCAGAATTTTTATCATATCTTGAGTCTATAAGGAGATAGAAGCTAATTTTTGGGTGGCATAAACTTCATATTATGTGCTACAAATAAGTTAGTTATAGCTACAGCCCATTCCATGTCTAACTATCCTTAACAGTTCCTACAAAACAGACTATTCAGATTGGTACACTCATCTTGTTTTGATCATATCTCACTCATTTTGATGATTCCATTGCATGGCCAACTCTCACATGTGTATGACATCTAACACTTACTGAAAATGGATTCCACCATGCAATTTTATCAGTTTATAACTTGGTTACTTACTGTTTTTATACAGCCAACAATTTAAGCAAGATTTTAGCCTTGTTTGTTATAAATCTTTTTAATCATATTTATCAACACTTGATCCCCACACAACATTTTTATCATCATATATTCATCATATACATATACAACAAGAAAAAAATACATTTGATCTTTACAAAACTAACAAGAGAAATGGAAAGGATGATCTTCTTTACCAACCAAGATTATATCTTGTTTTTGGATGACAATAACTTGATGAACACCAAATATATCTCCAAGATCATCAACCACCAAGATAGTTTGTTGAGAAATTAGCCCTAGGACAAAAGCAAATCACCTTCTTTGTTGTTAATATGGCCACCAATCAATCAAGGCTTCAAGGTTTCTCCATAATATGAATAGATAACATAAGATTTGTGGCTAGATTGGATCAAATGGTGGTGTTTGATGGTGATGTGGGACGACTATGGGGAGGAGAGTGAGAGAGTTTTGAGTTGTTTTGCATGTGAAAATGAAAGCTAATGGGAATGGTTAGTGGTTTTGTGGTTTTGGTGGGTGATAAAGCTTCCATGTTAAGCTAAGCTTACATGTGTAAGCTTGTAGCTACAAGGGTGCCACATCGTGTCCCTTTTGGCCGTCGCTTTTAGTTAGTGGGGTGAGATAAACTTGTTTTGTCCCATCCTGCTAATTTACGGGTATTCCTCGATTCTAGTTTCCTCAATTTGCATGCCCTCGGGTCGTTTTACGAAAAACGTTTTTATAAATTATGAGTCAACTGCACAAAACGAATCTAATAAAAATTGTCTCATCAAAAACGGAGTTCAAAAACGTAAATACGTAATCCTAAGGTTTCAGGTTTAGTCGTAAAGGACGCTAAATTATGCACGTAAGCCCAAAATTTAAATCCGTAAATTGTGAGTTATTCAACCAACACAAAAATAAGTTTCAAAATATTATCCGAGAAAATAATTCACTACCTGAAAATGTTAGATTGTCACACCTTTTCCTCCTAAAAGGGATCAACGTCCTCGTGATCCATTTCATTTTGATGTCCGTTTCTTATTGAAATCAAAGAGGTGCGGATATTTCTTCCACATTTCATCCTCTCGTTCCCAAGTAAATTCTGGTTCATGCTTTGAATTCCATCGGATCTTGACAATAGGTATCCAACTTTGTTTCAGTTGCTTTACCTCACGATCCATAAACTCTACGGGTTCTTCGATAAAATGCAACTTCGCATCTATTCGAACCTTATCCAACGAAATTTTCTCATCACTCACTGCTAGACATTTCTTCAGATTAGATACATGGAATGTGTTGTGAACACCATGAAGTTCTGGGGGTAACTCTAGTTTGTAAGCCATCGGACCTACTCTAGATAAAATCTTAAAGTGTCCAATATAACGGGGATTCAATTTTCCTCGCTTTCCAAATCTTATAACGCCTTTCCATGGTGATACTTTCAACATTACTCGGTCACCCACTTTAAACTCCATCGGCTTCCGCCGCACATCCGCGTAACTTTTCTGTCTACTACGGGCAGTCAACAACCTATTCTTAATCTGAACTATCATCTCCGTAGTCTCCCGGATCAATTCCGTACCCGTGAGCTGGGTATCCCCAACTTCACTCCAACATATAGGAGATCTACACTTCCTACCATACAAAGCTTCGAACGGTGCAGCCTTAATACTAGAATGGTAACTATTGTTATACGAAAACTCTGCTAACGGCAAATGTTTATCCCAATTCTTACCTTAATCTAACACACAAGCTCTCAACATATCTTCTAGTGTTTGTATCGTCCTTTCACTCTGCCCATCTGTCTGGGGGTGATAAGCAGTGCTCATGTAGAGATTTGTTCCCAAAGATCTTTGGAGAAATTTCTAAAAATTTGATGCGAATCTAGGATCTCTATCTGAAATGATCGATACAGGCACTCCATGCTTGCATACAACATTATCAAGGTAAATACGAGTCAACTTCTCCAGTGAGAACTGCTCTTTAACCGGAATGAAGTGTGCTAATTTGGTCAGTCTGTCGACAATAACCCAAATCGGGTTGTTTCCAGATGATGTTCTAGGAAGCTTGGTGATAAAGTCCATCGTAATTCGCTCCCACTTCCATTCAGGAATCTTTGGCTGTTGAAGTAGTCCTGATGGCTTTTGATGTTTAGCTTTGACTCTAGCACAAGTCAAGCATTGAAGAACATACATAGCAATATCAGATTTCATATTCGGCCACCAGTACATCTTCTTCAAATCATGGTACATCTTATCAGATCCCGGATGAATGGAATACTTAGATTTATGGGATTCTAACATAATCAAATCTCTTAAGCCTCCAAACTTAGGTATCCACATACGACCTCTTAAGCATTTCACTCCATCATCTCTAACCTCCAAAGGATCTCCTTCTCCTCGGAACCCTTCATTAACAAAATTTTCTTTCTTACAAGCTTCTATTTGCGCATTTCTAATTTGCTCAGGCAAATTATTGTGCATGGTCAAGACTAGAGAACGTACCCTGATAGGCTCTCTATCTTTCCTACTTAATGCATCGGCAACAACACTGGCTTTTCCTGGGTGATATTTTATATCACAATCATAATCACTTAACAGCTCTATCCATCTTCGTTGCCTCATATTCAATTCCTTTTGATCGAGAATATACTGTAGGCTTTTGTGATCGGTGAATACTGTACACTTGGTTCCATACAGATAATGTCTCCACAACCTAAGAGCAAAAACTACAGCTCCTAACTCAAGATCATGAGTAGTATAATTCTCCTCATTCTTCCTTAATTGCCTAGAAGCATAAGCTATCACTTTTTCTCGCTGCATCAAAATAGCTCCATAACCTCTAAGAGATGCATCACAATATACTACAAAATCTTCACTCCCGTCGGGTAATGATAAAATTGGCGCACTACATAATTTTTGCTTCAATGTCTGAAATGCTCCATCTTCATCACTTCCCCAAACGAAAGGTTTATTCTTCTAGGTAAGCTTAGTCAAGGGTTTAGCTATTAAAGAAAATTCTTTAATGAATCGCCTATAATAGCCAGCCAATCCTAAGAACTGTCGCACTTCCGTTGGCGTTGTCAGTGCAGACCAATTCTTAATGGCTTCAACCTTTGCAGGATCAACATGAATTCCATCCTTGTTAATCACATGACCAAGAAATTGCACAGAATCTAACCAGAAATCACATTTTGAAAACTTAGCATACAACCTTTCATCCTTTAACAAATTCAAAATAATCCTTAAATGTTCTCTATGTTCATCTTCATTCTTAGAATAGATTAGAATATCGTCAATAAACACAATCACAAATTTATCCAAGTAGGGCTTGCACACTCGATTCATTAAATCCATGAAAACCGAAGGTGCGTTAGTTAACCCAAATGGCATCACTTGAAATTCATAGTGTCCATAACGAGTTCTAAATGCAGTTATAGGAATACCTTCTTCACGGACGCGAAGTTGGTGATATCCAGACCGCAAATCTATCTTAGAATACACACTAGATCCTTGTAGTTGATCAAACAAATCATCAATCCTTGGTAAAGGATATCGATTTTTAATTGTCAACTTATTCAGTTCCCTATAATCAATGCACATACAGAAAGATCCATCCTTCTTCTTAACGAACAAGACTGGAGCTCCCTAAGGCGACGAGTTCGGTCCAATAAAACCTTTATCAGACAACTCCTTAAGTTGCTCAGATAACTCCTTTAATTCAGAAGGGGCCAATCGGTAAGGCGCACATGCCACCGGTGTAGCACCAGGAATTAAATCGATTCGAAACTCTACTTGCCTTATCGGTGGAAGTCCGGGTAAATCTTTAGGAAATACCTCAGGAAATTCACAAATAATAGGTACATCTTCCAATTGTTTCTCCCTAGACTCATTCCCGGTCACTTGAGCTAAGAATAACTCGCAACCGTTCCTGATGTACTTCTGGACTTTAATACATGAAACGATTTTCAAGCGGGATTCACCTCAATTACCATCAATTACTAACGTCCTATTCCTAAGAGGAATCTTAACCTTCTTCTCTCCACATAAAATAGTAGCATTATTCAACGACAACCAATCCATACCAATAATAATATCAAAACTACATAATTCTATCAACATCAAATAAATCGGAAATGAATAGTTTAAGAGATTTAGAGAGTATCCCTCTAATAGCTTATTAGTTTTCACTAATTTACCATCAGCCAATTCCACCTCGTAACTGGTATTTATCTCAATAGGTTCAATGTCAATAAGGGCACTAAATATAGTGGATACAAAGCTCCTATCAGCACCCGAATCAAATAACGCAACAACATAATGATTGTTGAGTAAAAACGTACCAGTAACGACATTCAGATCCTCTTTCTTTACCTCGATTGTTCCAAGTTGATAAACACCACCCTGGGGGTTTCTTCCAGGTACAATCGCTTTCAACTTGGGGCATTCCGATTTCCTATGACCTTCTTCATTACAGTTGAAGCAAATGGTTCTCTTCTTACACCTTTCAAACTTGTGTCCAAGCTTTCCGCAATTTTGGCACTTCCGGCAGTTGCCAGCATGCCTCTTGTTGCCACACTTAGGACATCTATCATCGTTGTGCGGTGTGTTGTTGGTAAGAGCATTTGCATTCACCTTTCTCTGGTTCTGATGGCGATTGAAATTCTTCCTATTATCACCTCTATCTACACGATCACCATCACCCTTTCTTTTCTCACCAACACGGGCTTCATCTTCCCTATCCTGAATTATGTGTCCAATGAGTTGGTAATCCATTCGAACAGCATCATCAATGGTCAATGGTTTAGATGATGTCACGTCCCCCTAAATATTCTTGGTCAACCCTTTAATATATTGCTCAATTCGGATCTCTTTAATTCCACCAATCGAGGACACAGCAAGGCCAACTCATGGAATCGGTTTGTGTAACTATCAATGTCATTCTTAGATGAATCAACTCTTGTTCTAACCTAATAATCACACTACGGGGACAGAATTCCAAAGTCATCCACTTCTTATTTTCAGCCTAAGGAGTAGCATTAGCAACATCAATACACATGAAAGCAATTCTCCCGTTCCACCAAGTCAACGCACGACCTTTAAGAGTAGCCATAGCAAAAGTCACCTTATCTTCCTCGTTACACTTACTAATCTGAAACATCGACTCAATCTTCTTAATCCACTGGCTTAATCCTACAGCACCTTCAGTTCCATTAAAATGTAGAGGTTCACATTTCATGAACGTCACATAAGTACAACCACCAACTTCAGGTGCATTAGTTCCAAGTCCTCCTATATTTCCTCCAGCATTAGCATTCACATTATTAGCATTCACATTCACATTAGTACCACCAATTCCACTACCGCCAGCTCTACTACCGCCAGCTCCACTACCGCCAGCTCCACTACCACCAGCTCCACTACCGCCAGCTCCACTACCGTCGGCTTCATTTCTAGCATTTTCCATAAATTCAGTCATAGATGCGGTAACTTGCTCCGTAATAATCCTACGTACATCATCCTCAGTCACAGCTTTCTTGGGCGACATAGTTCTATAATTTCACAATTTCAAAGTATTAAGCATTCACCCAATAAGGGATTCATATAATATGGATTGAACTCATAATCAAGATACAAATAAGGCACAATATGGAATTCAAGACAATATACATATTTCATTGGATTTGAAACAAAAGCATTGTCTTAATTACATCCCATATCAAAGTTCTAGCACTATACATACTCAAAATTCGTGCCAGGTCTACTACTAACAAGTCGGTTCAGTCAAAGTTACAAAGGTACAAAAGATACAAAGGTCACTACTAAACACAGACTGGTCTACTGAGAACCGCCAGATGGTCCATCATCCATCGTCTTCTGTAACTTTGTCGGACGATCACTAGACACATCTTCAGCTGGGCGCTTACGGATCACTCCTCTTTCAACCATGTCAGCATAAAGTCTACTATTCCAACCCACAGATATATTCAACTCCTTATCAGCTTTCTCACGCATCGCACGAGCTACATTCAACTGAATCTCCATAGAATTCACCTTTTTCTTCATAGCAGCAAACGCACCACTTTCTAACACAGATAACCTCCTAAAAGCCTCATTCAAACCACGCTCTACATCAGTCAAATCCAAATTAAGAAATTCCCGCTCTTTCTCACCAATCTTAGTCTTCGACTCCAAATAAGAAACATGAGTCTGAACAACACCTAATCCAATCTCTGTCATACTACTCTAAGCACGGGAAGCATCTAAATCACGTCTCAAGGCCCATGGTGCAAGACCATCCATATGAGTAGCCTCTCGAACACTAGACGACTCTCCTATCACACGTCTACGAGTAGCAATACCATCAATACCGTCAGGTGCATTATCATCCTCATCCTCCTCTGATTTAGAATCAGATTCAGACGATTCAGACATTTCATCTTTAGGTAGCTCAACCTCAGAATCAGACAAATAAACTGGTGGGGGTAAGGGCTCGCCCTCTGGAACATCATAAGGGTAAATAAGCTCGGCTTACTCATCATCATCAACCTCATCGTCTATACATATATCCTCCTCGACATCCTCGTCGTCAATATCATCATCTATATTATCTATCCCAATCTCATCATCATCCTCAATATCAACATTGTCAATCTCATTCTCTACCATATCAACCTGAGGGGTAATCTGATCTCCTAGTCCTATCTTAGGCTCGGGATCCTCAAATAGTTCCTCCTCATCATCATCCATATCATAATCTACTAAGTCTAAATAAGGATCATCATCTAAATTAGGTTCGGGAATAGCATGGTTCCCTACAGGATTATTAGGGTCAGCCATGACAATCTGCATTTATATATATCTCGTATTAGGATAACATACTTATTAAATAATTACATACTGAAATCACGATATATACATATATATAGATTAAATTATATATATCAAAATATATATCTTCTCAATAGGACTTGTTGGTAACGTCGGAGATCTTTGGCACCGTTATAGTCAAAAGATTTTTCAAATATTTTCTCAAATGTTCATAATTAAAAGATTTTGAAAAGTTTTGTTCAAAACCTTGTTTTTTTAAAAATCTTTTGTTCTCTATAACGAGAGCTCTGGTACCAAACTGTAACACTCTCAAATTTTGTATCGGTACAGCGGAAGGGTCTTTTAGAGTGTTACGGGATAGCACAATAACTCCAATCATAGACAACACATAAAAATGGTTGTACAAGGTTCAACATACATTCATTCGATAAAAAGTTTTAAAGTGTACAACAGATCCCAAATTATACAGGTCATTAGGTTTACAAAACATAGATCGAATGAACATTTTTATTATTACGTGGGCCATCAGAGTCGATCTCCATCCGGATTACCTTCAAGCACCTGAGATAAAAACATGCAAAAATCATATTAGCGAATGCCGAGTGAATTCATAGAGTTTAATAAAAACCATTATATAAAACAATCGTTGAAATCATAACACAAGTATAATATCAGAAGTAAGTCCTCGTATTGCTAGTCAAGCAATATATAAATCAAAGCATACATCTTAAACCGTCTATGAGACCGTAGCCTCAATATTACCATTATAGGTAATATTATTATCGTTATTCATATAGTTATTGGATCTCATTAGATTCATTTGGATTATTATTAGCCGCATGACATTGTTACCTTACTATCACAACAACGGGCCGCGAACCTGACAAACAATTTACCCATCTAAGTTAGCGTGTCGTCACAAAAATCACTCTATGTAAATCTTCTCATACATAAATTCGCTTACCAATCAATGTGGTACGACGGGGATCAACCGTCAAGGCGCGAACTGGGGTGATCGTCCCCAAATAGTACTATCATATGCATAAGTGTTAGCCTTAAAATATGTGCGACTAACGGAATTACATTAGTTTCATAGCCGGGACTTGCAAGGACTAATATTGTCATATGTAATAGTCCAAGTCCCGTGCTATATATACCCCTCCATACTTCCATGGAGGGGTGAGGCTTTTCATTTCTTTCTTGTCTTTCTCTCACTAGAATAAACACACTTTTATTCTTACTTGTTTCTCTCTCTAAAATGGCTAAACACTTGTTCAATCCTCCCCGACCTCCGGATCTTTTACCCGTGTTCTTAGTGAATCCAAGTTAACAATTGGTATCAGAGCCTATAGTGGATAGGTGATTGAAGATTTGTATGGTGTGTTCTTGATTTCTCTTGGTCATTTTGATCTATATATCACGTCCCAAAATTTTTCTTGTGTTTTTTATGGTTTTTTCTTGATACAAATCTTCTACATAGTTGTGGTAGAGATTTGGTATTGTTACTTTGGCTAAAAACACAAAATTTTTGGGTGTTTTGATCATTTTTTGGCTTAAAATCTCGAATTGGTTGAGTTTTGTCCGAGAAAAGTGGGATTTATTTCGATCAGGTCATCGGAAAGGGGTTTACAGTTATTCTGATCAGTGTAATCAGAATAGGGTTTAGGGATTCCGATTTGGCTTTCCGATTTGACATTCCGATCTGAGCTTTCCGATTTGGCATTCCGACCTGAGATTTCCGATTTGGCTTTCTGAAAGTAAACTAAATCTAATTGTGTTGTGAGTTGGGCTGATAACATCATGGGTCGAAATAATACTGGTCCGAGTACATTTTGCTAAATAATTGGTACTTGAACTCATTTGGATTTAAGAAAAACCTAATATTGAAACCCCGTATTTGGATAAGGTTGATCCGCGCATTAGTTGAGTATATGATTAATTCGGGCTTAAAAGTCAAAGTTAACTAAACGGCGTTAATGACTTCTCATTCTTTAGTCATCGTTGGATCTCAAGTCAACAACACTCACGCAAACACAACTAAACACGACAAACACGACAAAAACAAACAAACACCAAAACGATCCTTTAAGATTCACTAAAATTGTCAAAACGGCTAGTATTCGGGCAAAGTAATGTCAAGTGATTACGAAGTTTGGTATTTTTTATTTGAAGTTGAAGTGGGATATCACGAAGACGTCTACTCAATTCATCATCGAGCCTCTTTCACCCCATTCTATCGTTTGATGATTCGCTTGAGCATTCATGATTGAGACTTGATTTATCTAGTTTCCACTGTCAAGGGGTGGATGGTCGACGACATGGACAACTATCACTTAAGGAGTTACGTTGTAGTGCTCAGTGTCACACTCACCTGTAGTTGTGGATACTTCAAGAGGTGTCTTACATCTTAAACTACTCTCTTCTTTTATGTATAAGGTACTAAGAGACGTTTCTCTACATCGTTCGTCAATCAACAACAGTGCTAAGCGTAAGTAACAAATTTGGGGGATTGTACTTCAGTTTCAAGTTTGGAATATCAGGTTTACTTCACCAGTGGTCACTACAGATAGCAGAAAGAATACGAGGTTGGTAAGTTTAGCCAGAGAGCAAATGAGTAGAGATGTGATCAGCAAACAATTCTCACGAGCAACTTGAGCTACAAAATGTCAACAAAGATTTTTGCTTCAGACATGAACATCTCGCGATTCTGATTGTACTCGTCAAATGATGCTTCCGAATGTTCTTAACCACCATACTTTTGACAAGAATGCTACCTAGTGTTCTTAACCACCATACTTTTGACAAGAATGCTACGAAGTGTTCTTATCTACCATACGGTTGACAAGAACGCTACCGAGTGTTCGTCACCATCATACTTTCGACAAGAACATCTCGCGATTTTGACCGTACACGTCAGATGATGCTTCCGAGAGTTCGTCACCATCATGGGGGAAGAACGTGTACTTTGGAGACTTAGTTCCCACTCTGGAGTACTGAGTTCAACTTCCAGGGGGAAGCATTCTACAAGCGTGAGAAGATTTGTTGCTGATTTCTTACATGTTCCCCCAAACACAATAATCATGAAGACCAAAAATGTCAAGGTAGCAGTTACTTGGTGTGGTTTGCTTCTTCTTCAACAAAATTCCGTTGTGCACTTTAAATGTCAAAGATAGAAGATTGCTCAAGCTAGAGGTTCTGCTCAAGACAGGGATACTGGTATGGGGGAAGCTGATTCAGAAGCTTCGTCAAAAAGAAGTCTATGAAGAAATATTTTCAAGACATGTGGTATGAATTGGGGGGAAGTTAATCCAGTTCATACATGATACAATGGTTCCTCAACAAGCAAAGACAAAGAGGATTCAAACTGGGGTATAAGTTTTTCTAGAAGACTTGAAGACAACGGTGTCACCCTCAGCATTGGAAGCAAACTTAATATTGTCATATTTTTGTTGTATTTGCATTTGTTAGGAACATTGTAAGTAATTCCGTATGTCTCCACATTGGGGGAAGATTGTTAGCCTTAAAATGTGTGTGACTAACGGAATTACATTAGTTTCATAGTCGGGACTTGCAAGGACTAATATTGTCATATGTAATAGTCCAAGTACCGTGCTATATATACCCCTCCATACTTCCATGGAGGGGTGAGGCTTTTCATTTCTTTCTTGTCTTTCTCTCACTAGAATAAACATACTTTTATTCTTACTTGTTTATCTCTCTAAAATGGCTAAACACTTGTTCAATCCTCCCCGACCTCTGGATCTTTTACCCGTGTTCTTAGTGAATCCAAGTTAACAATAAGCGTCTACCAAATCCCGGTAGTTCACAATTCATGCTAATTGGACATTGAGTGACATAACCTAACTACTAATAATCCTTTTTATCTCGTTTATTGGGTCATCGCATCATTCGGGTCCATATCATTAAGCATACCATCGGGACTACTTGTGTTCTATTTTATCAAAAACTAGCATGTTATCTCCCTCGCGGGTTTACAAATCATTTTATAAAACATTTAAAAGAGTGCGAGGCTATGAACTCACGCTGATAATGAAGGGCGGATTATCGGCTACGGGCGTGCTTCGGTCACGGAAACCTATATAAATAATAATCGGTCTTAGACTTTTGTCCAATGACTTTATCAAAATAACAAATATACATATGATGATTTTGTACATATGATGATGATCAAGTGGGTTTATATTTTCTTATTTACTCATTTTAGTGTTTATGTATTGGTAACTTTTTACTAGTTTACTAGTTTTACCTATTTACATGTTTTAGGTCCAATAAGCCTATTATAAGTTCATTAACTTGTATTAATCCATTTTATACTTGTATTATCAGTATTTATACTTTACATGTTGGGCCCAAATGGGTTACGCCCAATAAGTAATTTTTATAAGTGTTTAACTTATTTAGTTAAATTATTAGTCCAAATATGCTAATTTAGCTCGTTAATGTCCGTATGTCATATAGTTAGGGTTTTATCGGTTTTTACTTGTATTAGGTACTTATATATCAGTATATGACTTTTAAAAACTTTACATTAGACGGGTTTGATCGTCTAATTTTTAATTGGCGAAAAACGTTAATTTTACGGTAATAACCGAAAAAGTCGTAAAAATCATGTTTATAGTTTTTATAACTTATAAATCTTATTCAACTACCATTTTTATAAAGTGTTCATTTATTTAACCTTATACATATTTATATAAATGAAATTTATAAGTTAGTGGGTTTTAATTCACATTTTATACTATATTAGTTTGAGTGCTTATATAATACTATTAAACATTAATTCTTCAAAATCTGATTTTTAGTTTCATCTTCACCAGTTTTATCATATCTTGAGTTATATAAGGAGATAGAAGCTCATTTTTGGATGGCATAAACTTCATATTATGTGCTACAAATAAGTTAGTTATAGCAACTGCTCATTCCATGTCTAACTATCCTTAACAGTCCCTACAAAACAGACTATTCAGATTGGTACACTCATCTTGTTTTGATCATATCTCACTCATTTTGATGATTTCATTGCATGGACAACTCTCACATGTGTATGACATCTAACACTTACTGTAAATGGATTCCACCATGCAATTTTATCAGTTTATAACTTGGTTACCTACTGTTTTTATACAGCCAACAATTTAAGCAAGATTTTATCCTTGTTTCTTATGGTTATTCATCTTTTTAATCATATTTATCAACACTTGATCCCCACACAACATTTTTATCATCATATATTCATCATATACATATACAATAAGAAAGAAAATGCATTTGATCTTTACAAAAATAACAAGAGAAATTGAAAGGATGATCTTCTTTACCAACCAAGATTATATCTTGTTTTTGGATGACAATAACTTGATGAACACCAAATATATCTCCAAGATCATCAACCACCAAGATAGTTGATAAGTGTGAAAACACTCATCAATAATGATCCAAAAACCACTCAAAACACAGTCAAATACATTATTTTAACTTTAAAATATCATAATTACGCGTGTATTTGTGTTTCATGTGTTTTCAGGTAAGAAGATACATTTTTGAGCAAACATGCGGTTTCAAGGACTTCTTTGATTAAAAGACGAAGAAAAGGACGAAAGATGCTTCAAGGACTTTGTTTGCCAAGTTTTCAAAGATCAAGGGCTGAACTTGCAATTTTCTACAAAAATGAGGATGAAAAGAAACTTTATTTAAAAGTTTTAAACACTTTTGATTAATAAAAGAAGATGAGGGACCAAATGGCAAAACAAGTGGAAAGTTATTATATTACTTGGTCAAATTGACCAAAAGTCGGTCAAAGAACTCACACAAACTCATTACTCGTCTTCATCACCAACAAAGAGAGAGAAAGACGATTTTTCATCTCTTTCATCCACAAACCTGCAATCGAGAATAACGAACGATCTAAGAAGATTCAAGTGAAGATTATAACTACAAAAGTGTTGCTCTCCTTCTCCTCTACAAGATGGTGACATTTAATTAGATCAAGAGTGACAGGAGAAGAAACCCCCAAATGTGATGATGAAGAAGGACGAGTTTAAACCTCGTATTAAATACGTGGCATTCAATCATTGGCTAGAACACGTCATCCCACCTCCTCTCGACGCCTATAAAAGGAAGACGAAGGCCTCACTTCAATTGGTTAGCATAGGAGTAGTTTCACCTAGTTAGTTAGGATAGAAATAGTTAGTTAGATTTTCTCTCATCTTTTCTTGTTAAGCTTTTGTAACTGAATTACTTTCTTCGTTACGAATCTGTTGATTAGTTGACATTTGTAACCGATTTCTCATTTTCCACCATTAATGAAAGCTTTGAGTTCTTTTAATATCTTCGTTTCTGTTTTTGATACAATGATGAAATCTAATTTTCTCAATAGTTATCTTACTCTATTTTTACTGCCTTAGACTACTGTTCATCGAAGGTTTTTGTTTACTCGCAAGGTTTAACGAGTCATTGTGACTTTGAGTTGCTGTTCACGTTCAGTAGTTAAGATTTTAGTTATATTCCTTAACTCACTTTTTCATTGATGAAGTATTTGGTACCTTGTTAATCATTTTAGTTGAGATACAGTTAGATTGTGATTTTAGATTTAGAGTTAATATCAATGTTTGGGTGGTTATTCATATGAAACTAGTTCTTTTTTTTCTGCCTTTGGTAAATCGATTCAGTTTAATATTTTTGATTACAAGTTTAAGTTTGTTTCTTGTCTTGATTTATCTTATTTGAATCGTCTTCAAGATTAGAGTGATTTTCGAGTTCAAACAAGATTTTCCGAGTTCTTATTCTTTTCTGATAAACTGAGTAAATGTTTTGTTAACTGGTTGCGAGAGTTGTGGTTTTAAGCTGACAAAGCTTATCGATAAGCTTGATATTAGCTTATTGAATATTCAGTTTAGACTGGAGGTTTAGTATTGATTCGAGTGAGTATAGTTCAGTTAGCATCCTAGTATTCGTGTTAGTCTTGTAGCTTAACTAGTTAGCACAGTTTCTTAAATGATACATTAAAATAGCTTATCTTGGATAAGCCACTGTTCGTAAGTACTTTATGTAGGATCATAGCTTAATCCACTAGTGTAGTGTTTCGTTTTTTCATCTTTTATGCAGGTTACTTGTTCAAAGTCAAAAGCCTAATGTTCAGCTGACATAGCAACAATTTAGTAGAAAATCTGATGTTTGGAGTTACTGTAGATATAGAGTACTCTAGAAGCGGCTGATTAGACAGTGGTGTTTGGTTTTAAGCCGGCTCAGCGCCGCGCTTCTCGTCATCAACGGACTTGGCCTGGAAGTGCGGGTTAAGCGCACATTTTATATTTTCTGCATATTAGTAGGATAATCAGCCATTTGATTTTTCATAGCGTAATATTGTGTGCAACATGCTTAAAGCTATGAGTTAAGTGATGTTAAATGTTGTGATTTAGTCATTATTAACTTCACTTGATTTTGAACTTAAAAATCTGGCATGTATGATTTGCACCAGTGCTTGGCAATGGGTAGTTCAGTGTTGATTTTGTTTCACTAGTCAATAATAGTCTGATTGGTAGTTCTAAGTGTTCTTCTGATTTTGCTAAGTAGAATGTGGTAGGGTCGTTAGTTGAGTAGTATATCAGGCTTTATTCTTGTTAAATTCGTTTGTTAGGCCCTTATTTGATTTTAGGGTAGGCTAGTTTTCTTCTCTATTGGGCCAATGTGTATTGGACCATAGGTTTTATAATAGGGTTGTAAATGTTCGTTGGAAAAGCAGATTTAGCAAATTTCACTTAAATCAAATATACATTTTTTTAGTTTTATAAGAAGTTTAGATTTAGTTCTCATAAAAATGGTAATTAGTTGAAAAAAAAATCAGATTTTACATTTTATAAAATTTGTATTTTTTTTACCTTTATAGAAATAGATTAATATTTTGAATTTCGCATTTTAAATTTGTAGTATACATTTGTATTTTTCATTTTATATTTTGTGCATTTAATTGACATATGTGCAATATGTTTTTAGATTAGTACGTATACGTAGTATAGATATTATTTTTTACATTTTTAGGTGTTTTATTTGTCAAAGTAGCTTAAATACCAAAATTACGATTTTTAACCAAAAACAATTAAGTCAAGCTTAAAAACGTTAAATCCATTCGAATTGAGTCGAGAAAAACGAACTAAAAAGACAATCATTAAATGGGGCCGCTGCCGGGGCTTTTCGTGAAGATTAACGATTTCGAGTGAGACGACTGGATTTTGGGATCCGTTCACTTTGTGAACGTTATTTTTACGTGTAAATCAAAAACAATAAAAAAAATCAAAAAGATAAAAATACAAAAAAAAAATCACAAAATCAATTCTTTTCCTAAAGAATTGAACAAAAAAAATAAAAAATCCAAAAAGTAATCTTTTTCCTAAAAGATTACACCCAAAAATATATATTATATCGGTTTTCCTCGTTTTTACGTACATATAGTATTTTTCTTAAAAATCAAATAAATACATAAATATTTTCTTTATATTATTATATGTAAATATGTATACGTATAAGAACAACCAATACACATATCTTCCATAAGTATTGCCGAGGCAATACACCGTGTTGAGGGGCGTTCCGGTCCTTGACACGCGTATCGATCCAATTTAATTAAGCAAGAATAGATAAATACTTCCAATAGGCAATAATTCGAAGAATACAAACTACAAAGTGAATAGAAAGGCGACGTGCTATAAAATGCCATCTAAGGGTCAAAAGGTACTTATGTGCTTCGCGCCACCTAACCCCCCGTTCACTAGTGCGTATTCTAAGAAGGAAGGCTTGATTGGAGGTCTTGCACCCAAGTAGTAATTACATATATTATACTTTATTTTGGATATTTCATATCGAACCTAGAGGGAGATAATCTCTTCTCTCTCAAAAGTCGACCGAGGGCTACTCCCTCATTCCTCGTGTTTACTTACACGTGTACTCGCACACGTGTAACCATACCACCTTTGGTGTATTACTTCCTTCCCCGAGGAAGCTTTTAGACGTTATTTCACTTGTATACACATTCGGCCACCTTGTTAAACATGGATACTCGTTCCATGTTGGAGATTTTGCAACAACGATCCGCCAATGCTAATTATTAGCCTTGTTCGACTTGTGGTGGTCCACACGATACTTATTTATGTGATCAAAATAATGGCTATTATGGGTAGGGATATGCTTATAATGGAACCGAGAACCCTAATTTTCAACCTAACCTTCAAATGGACTATACTTGTAATGACTATATGGGATATTCTGGTTTTTCATCACAACCTCCACCATCATTTCATGTTCAAACTTTTAATGAGCCATACAAAAACCAAGGATTTTCCAATTATGAAGGTTTTCAAAACAATGATAATTTTCAAGGCTATAATCAAGAAACCTTTCATAATCAAGGATTTTCAAATAATGAAGGCTTTCAAAATGATGCAAATTTTCCATGCTATAATCAAGACACCTTTCAAAATCAAGGATTTTTACATCATGAGGGTTTTCATAATCAAGAGTATAATAAAGAGTTTAACCAAGAGAATATGCAAAATGAACCTCAAATTCTTGAACTCCTTGCTAAGATGCATCAAGATAATGAGAGGCGATTTCAAGAGAGTGAAAGGAAACTTGACGAAATGCAAGAGGAAACTAATAGGCAATTCTTAATTTTGGAAACACAACTCTTGCAAAACTTTGCAACTCTTGAGCTGTCTTTGAGAGTTGATGATGAGGATGATACTATTAGTAATGAATATCGTGAATCATGTGAAGAAGAATATCTTGCTACTCGTCGGCCTTATCCATTATTTTATGATGACGATGATGACGATCCTCCGATTTGTATGACACTTAATGATGACACACCTTCATCACCTTTACCTCACGTGGAACCCACCGAATCTTTAACCATGGGGGAGGAGCCTCTTAGCACTAATACAAACACCGATTTGGATGAATTAACTTCTTCTAGTGTTGAGAACCTTATCCCAATCCAAAGAGAGCTTGAGGGTGTTTCCAATGAACCATGTGACGAGCTTTGTATTGATACCTCTTCTCCTCATGATCACATTGAGATTTCATCACACGTTGACCTTCATGCTACTACTAGTGATTTTGGTGATTTTGATCTTGATGAATTGTTTAAAGAAAAGGATAATGAGATTGAGGAGGAGTTTATGCAAGATTTGCCACGAATAGAGGATGATGATTGTGATTCTAGTGAGGCATCTTATGATATATTATCCGAGGACTTTTCATGTCAAGATGACCTTCCTAATTTGGATGAAGATGTTTCTCTTATAGACGAAGTGGAAGATGTTCATATTCGTGAGTTTTTATCAAACGTTTATACTCTTATCTCCTCGATTGAACTATTGAATGAAAACCATAATGATGATTCCATAGAAGAACAATCTTTCTGATAGGTGTGTAAACACCCATCCTTTTACCACTTAATTCGGGATAAAACGAGACCAAAACACGTATTTAATATCATTTGTTTGGAATTATGCGTGGTTTTTGTGTTTATTGTGTTTTCAGAGCCAACCGGATGAATACTGAAGAAAACATGGGATTGCACGGGTTTTACTGAAGAAAAAGACTCAAGATAAAGTCTATTGTCCAAGAGATGCAAAAGATTTGAAGTCACTGGGCCTATTCAAAGATTTATCGAAGAAAAGGACCAAAGATGGAAGATTTATATAAGTCGAAGAAACTCAAGTCTATTAAACGAAGAAATTAAAAGACGAGTTGAATTTAATCGACAACAAATCCCGAATCAGAATCGAAAACGGAAACTTTTTTGAAAAGACGAAAAGACAAGAAGAACGGGAGAAAGCCCACTCACCAACCACAAGACAAGGCTATAAATAGCCCTCCCCTCACACATTTTAGACTAGTTTTTAGTTTTAGTTTTAGTTTTTCTTCTTCTCCCCCACTTTTCCTCTCCCTGTTTCGTTTCATCACCATCACCATTAGGGTGATTGGTGATTTTTAATCTTTAATTTTCTTATCTTGTAATTTTAATCTTTGGTTTATCTTGTCAAAACATTAATCATTCAATACAAAGCTTTTGTTTAATCTTTCTATTTTGTCTTGTTCATCATCATCTTTATCTTCAAGTTCTTAAGTTTTTATTTTTCTTGATTTGATCTTCAAAAGTTGTTGGGAATTGTGTTTTTGTTGATGGGATTAGTAGTTTATGATTAGTAGATGCTTTGTGATTGATTTATTTTAGTTTTTGGTGAAAAACTTGGTGATTTTTGGATCAAAATCGTGTTTCCTTGTTCTTCGGGATAGTATCTGTATCTGGGTTTTCCAGAAGTTCCGAATGAGTGAACAGTAAGTTCCGAATGAGTTGTGTTTTCAAAAGTTCCGAGTCAGTTAAAAGTTCCGAATGAGTTTACCTTTAAAAAGTTCCGAACCAGTTTAAAAACTTCCGAACCAACCCTTCATTCGGAAAGTTCCGAGTCAAGCATAAGTTCCGAATCAAACGCCTTCATTCGGAAAGTTCCGAATCAACCAGTAAGTTCCGCATCAGTGAACAGTGACTTCCGAATCATTAAGTTTCGAATCAAGGACTTCATTCGGAAGTCCAAAACTTCCGAATCAGTAGTTCCGGATGAGTGTTCCGAATCAGTAAGTTCCGGATGAAGGACAAGTTCCGGATGAATCCAAAAGTTCTGAACCAAGCACAAGTTCCGAATGAAGAATGAACAGTAACTTCCGAATCAGTTATCTTTTGGGTATTTTTAAGTTTTACTGTTTCCTTACCATTTCTTTACTGTTTCCTTGATTTAATTTTAATTTTATTTTAATCTTAATTCTAATTCAAATTCAAGTTTAAATTCAAGTTTTTAGTAATCATCATTAAATTAATTGTCTTTGATTTAAATTTTCATTTCCACTTTTTATTAGATTAGAAAACCAAACCCTTTTATTTAGTAACCAAGAACAATCATTCCACTTAAGACTGAGATCAATTCGAGAGGATATCGAGAGAGAATTAGAACCCACATAAAAACCAAGTATCAAATGGCGTCGCTGCCGGCTCTTCTCGTTAAGATCAAAAGTTTTTTGTGAGAACTTGGATTTTGGGATCCGTTCCCCGTGAACGTTACTTTTTCAAGAAAATCTTCAAAAACAACTAAAAAATATAAAATTTTCAAAAATCCTAAAAATTAAAAAACAATAAAAACCAAAAATATTTTTGCTTTGTTTTTCTTTGTTCGTTCTTTTGTAGGTGCATGCGCACTCGATCCACGTCTTATCAAGAGCCCGAGCCTCTCGATAACTTAGACATGGCTGGTGTACAAAACAACAATAACATACCACCTCCGAACAACAATAATAACAACAACAATCCGCCTTACAACAACATGAACAATAACAACAACAATGAGCACCTTCCGGATAATCGGCCAATGATTGAATTGCTGCAAGCTCATGTCGATGGCAACACGGATCCAATTGTTATACCACCAATTGCCGCCAACAATTTCGAGCTAAAGTCAGGCTTTATCCAGATGGTCTCAGCTCAACCATTCTTGGGACGAACCATTGATGACCCACACGACCATATCAAGAGATTTCTACAACTCACCAACACGGTCAAGTTCAATGGAGTTCCACAAGAAGTTATAAGGTTACAACTTTTTCCCTTTTCTTTAGAGGGACAAGCCCGGCATTGGCTTGCTAAGGAACCGCCACAGAGTATTCTCTCGTGGACGGATTTGGAAACAAAGTTTATCAACTACTTTTTTCCACCCTCTCGTACTACCGCTTTGCGGAATGAGATCATAAATTTTGAACAAAAGTACGATGAGTCATTCAGTGAATCTTGGGATCGCTTTAAAGATCTTTTAAGAAAATACCCACAACATGGTTTTACCAAAGTACATCAAATTAATACTTTTTACAATGGTTTAAGCATGAGTGACCAAGATTCACTGAACAGTGCTTCGGGGGGTAATCTATTGGCTAAGACTTCCAATGCTGCTTGGGATATCATTGAGAACAAATCTCGTGTGCAAACCAAGAGTGTTAGGACCAATGTTGCTAGTGCTAGCACTAATGACAGCGACAAGCGACTTGACAAAATCACCACGCTTCTTGAATCGCTTGTCACCCACACCGTCAGTAACAACAACAGCAACAACGCCAAAAACGCTCAAGTGAACGCTGTCAGCCAACCTTGTGAGATATGCGGTGGTCCCCACTCTTACACAACTTGTACCGCCACCCAAGATTACCCTGCTGAGAATGTGAATGCGGCATATGGCACCTACCAACAACCTTCTTATCAAGCTAGACCTCAAGGTGACTGTAACTTGCTTAGCTACCACAGCAACAACTATCTTTCACCACTTGGTTTCCCTCCTACCAACCCAAACCAACAACAAAACCTTAACCGCTCTCCTCAACAACAACAACAACCTCGACAACCATACATCCCACCTCACAAGCAGCAACAACCACCTCAACGTAACAATCAAGTCTACCAACAACCTGCTTACCAACCACCTGCATACAATGCTCCTCCTAACCAAACCAACACTGCATTACACCAAGAGGTTGCAACCTATATGAGGACCAATGATGTGATAGTGGGAAATCTCCAAGAGGAAGTGCGCAATTTGAAAGCAGACTTGGTCAAGCAAGGAAATGATTTAAGAGCCGATATGAGAAATACGTTGGATACCCAAACAAATGACCTGAGGAACATGATGGCTAGTTTCTTCCAAGGTAATCAACCCTCTTCTTCGGGTACTCTTCCGAGTAACACCGTTGCGAACCCAAGAGGGGAGATGAAAGCAATCACTACTCGAAGTGGTAAAGGTACAAAGGAACCCGAGCTTCCTATACCTCCACCGATGATTGTGACTAAGGAGAACGAGTCGCCTGCTCCTATTCCTCCTCCTTCTCCTTCCCCAATTTCTCCACCTCTTCTTTCTACCCCTCCTCCACCCGTGGTTGTGAGTGATCCTATTCCCCTAAAGCCTTCCTCTTCTTCCAATATACCTTATCCTTCAAGGTTGAGGAAAGAGAAGCAAAAGAGCAAGGATGATATTCAGGTTTCGAATTTCCTTAAAATGTTCAAACAACTGAATTTCAATATCTCCTTCGCTGAGGCTCTCGCTCACATGCCCAAATACGCCAAAATGTTTAAAGACCTTCTGAGCGACAAGGAAAAGCTCCTCGATCTCGCCAACACCCAACTTAATGAGAACTGCTCTGCAGTGCTCTTAAGGAAATTGCCAATCAAGCTTGGTGATCCGGGTCGTTTTCTTATCCCTTGCAATTTCCCGGGAGTAGAGAATTGCATGGCCCTAGCCGATCTAGGTGCCAGTATTAATCTCATGCCCTAAGTGTTTGGAAGCAATTATCTCTCCCAGAGCTAGTCCCCACTAAAATGACTTTGGAATTGGCCAACCGTACGGTTGCTTATCCAGTGGGGATAGCCGAAGATGTCATTGTAGGAGTCGACAAATTCACCTTCCCTGCTGATTTTGTTGTCGTCGACTACGAGATGGACCCCCGTGTACCACTGATTGTTGGTCGTCCATTCCTTAGGACCGGTCGCACTCTTATTGATGTTGAAGCTGGTGAGCTTATCATGAGAGTGGGTGACGATAAAGTAGTCTTCAACATGGGAAAGTTATCTAAACAGCCTTATTCATATGAGAGCGTTAATTGTATTGACGTTCTTGATGAGGCTTGTGAAGAACACTTTAATGATGCTTGCAAAAGTATTCCTACCTCTCTTCCCACTGTTGAGACCGTGTCCTCCATTGATTCATCGTTGTCTCTATTTGGAGATAGTGATTTATTCTGGAACAATCTTGAAGATACCATGGGAGATGTGAATTTAGCTACTAATGATTCTCCTACCGAGGGGGATGAAGACATGAATTTCTTTGACAATCTTCTCACCGAAGACAATCCTTCGCCTCCATCTCCCACGGTTATTGCTATCGATGCCACGACTTTGAAAACGCCTCCCGTCGAAAATCCTCCGGATTTGGAACTTAAGGAGTTGCCGCCACATCTCGAGTACGTGTTCCTTGACGACAACAAGAAGTCGCCCGTCATTATTGCAACGGATTTGAAAGATGAAGAGAAGACTCGCCTCGTTGCCGTGCTGAAAGCTCATAAGAAGGCTATTGCTTGGAAGATTTCGGATATTCGTGGAATTGATCCTCACTTCTGCACACACAAAATTCTCATGGAGGACGACTTTAAGCCCACTATTCAAAGCCAACGAAGGGTGAATCCAAAAATCCATGAAGTCATCAAAACAGAGGTTATCAAACTTCTTGATGCGGGTATGATTTACCCTATTTCGGATTCCCCATGGGTTAGTCCAATCCATTGTGTGCCCAAGAAGGGCGGAATAACCGTTGTTCCCAATGAACACAACGAGTTGATTCCCACTCGTCTCGTTACTGGGTGGAGAGTTTGTATAGACTACCGCAAACTCAATGATGCCACGAGAAAGGATCATTTCCCTCTACCTTTCATGGACCAAATGCTTGAACGATTAGCCGGTAATGAATATTACTGCTTCCTTGATGGTTTCTCGGGTTATTTTCAAATACCCATCGATCCCCAAGATCAAGAGAAAACTACATTCACTTGTCCCTATGGCACTTTCGCTTACAAAAGAATTCCTTTTGGCTTATGTAATGCGCCCGGGACTTTCCAAAGGTGCATGTTAGCTATCTTTCATGACATGGTTGAACAAACCATGGAAGTCTTCATGGATGATTTCTCGGTCTTCGGGGATTCCTTCTCTGCTTGCCTTGCCAATTTAGAACGTATGCTAAAGCGGTGCGAAGACACTCGCCTTGTTCTGAATTGGGAAAAATGCCATTTTATGGTAAAAGAAGGCGTCGTGCTTGGACATAAGATCTCGAAAGCCGGTCTTTAAGTTGACCGTGCTAAAGTCGATGTTATCGCAAAGTTGCCTCCACCTTCAACCGTGAAGGGTGTGAGAAGTTTTCTTGGTCATGCGGGCTTCTATCGTCGATTCATCAAAGATTTTTCCCAAATCGCTCGCCCGATGACCCACCTCTTGGAAAAAGATACTCCTTTTATCTTTTCCAAAGAGTGCCTTGAAGCCTTCAACTCGCTTAAGGATAAGCTAACTAAGGCACCCGTCTTGGTTACCCCTAATTGGGAGCTACCCTTTGAGTTGATGTGCGATGCTAGTGATTTTGCTATTGGAGCGGTTCTTGGACAAAGAGTGAACAAACACTTCCAACCGATCCATTACGCTAGCAAGACAATGACTGGGGCACAATTGCATTATACGACAACCGAAAAAGAGCTTTTAGTTGTTGTTTATGCTTTTGAAAAATTCCGCCCCTATCTTGTCCTTTCTACCACTATTGTGTACACCGATCATTCCGCGCTGAAGTAGTTGTTGACAAAGCAAGATTCCAAACCAAGACTTCTTCGCTGGGTTTTGCTGCTCCAGGAATTTAAAATCGAAATCCGCGATAAAAAAGGAGCAGAAAACTTAGCCGCGGACCATCTCAGCAGACTTGAGGATCCATACCAAGGGGATCATCCGACCAAAGAAATCAATGATTCTTTTCCCTTGGAGACCTTAATGTCTATAAACTCGAAGCCGAATGAAACCCCGTGGTTTGCGGACTTTGCAAACTACTTGGCGGGTGGAATTCTCAAGGAAGGGTTGACGTCCCAGCAAAAGAAGAAGTTCTTCACCGACATCAAGACTTACTTTTGGGACGACCCTTACCTATTCAAACAATGTGCCGACTTGATTATTCGCCGATGTGTTGACGGACCGGCAGCGTCTGAAATCCTTAATGCTTGCCACAAAGGACCCACCGGTGGTCACTTTGGTCCCAACTACACCGCTAAAAAAGTGTTTGATTCCGGATTTTATTGGCCCTCCATATACCGTGACGCTCACGATATGGTCAAACGATGTGATGTTTGCCAAAAGCAAGGCAAAATCACACATAAAGACGAGATGCCTCAGAATTTCATTCAAGAGTGTGAAATTTTTGATGTTTGGGGTATCGACTTTATGGGGCCATTCCCTTCGTCTAAAGGAAACAAATACATCCTTGTAGCCGTTGACTATGTTTCAAAGTGGGTTGAAGCCAAAGCTTTGCCTACTAATGACGCAAGGGTGGTTTGTAACTTTTTGAAGGCTGTATTCGCTAGATTCGGTGTGCCTCGCGCCATTATTAGTGATCGTGGGACTCATTTCTGCAATGACCAATTTGCTAGAGTCATGGCTAAGTACGGTGTAAATCATCGTCTTTCCACAGCCTACCACCCACAAACTAATGGCCAGGCTGAAATATCCAACCGAGGGCTGAAGCGAATTCTTGAAAGGACTGTGGGAGAGCATCGTGCCTCATGGGCTGATAAACTTGATGATGCTTTGTGGGCTTTCCGTACTGCTTACAAGACCCCGATCGGCTGTACGCCTTATCGTCTTGTGTACGGGAAAGCGTGCCACCTCCCCATTGAGTTGGAGCACAAGGCTTATTGGGCCTTGAAGTGGGCTAATTTTGATATAAACAAAGCCGGTGACCTACGCAAGATCCAACTCAATGAGCTGAATGAACTCCGTAATGAGGCTTATGAAAATTCTTTGATCTATAAGGAAAGAACTAAGCTCATTCACGACTCCAAGATCAAAAACCGAGAGTTCCATGTTGGAGACAAAGTCTTACTTTTTAACTCTCGGTTGAAAATCTTTTCGGGCAAGCTCAAATCTCGTTGGTCCGGCCCATTCACCATTGCCCAAATTTTTCCATATGGTACTCTCGAGCTCGCTCAACCTGATGGACCAAATTTTAAGGTGAATGGCCAACGAGTGAAGTTGTACTTTGGTGAGGACACCTCTCAGGAGGTGATTCCATCCCTCACCACGTTCCCCATGAACTAATTTTGGGTCGAGTCAGGCTCGTGACTCGGTTATCAAAAACAAGCGCTCCTCGGGAGGCAGCCCGAGTATCTATCTTTTTATGTTTTAATCCCCTAAGTGTAGGGGGACTTCTATATGTGTTTGTCTTTGTAGGGTGTGATTACAGGGATAAGTGCACTCTTGGAATCTTTGAAGAACCGTGCTCCCGTGTTTATCCGAAATCCGGTTCTATCTCTCAACTATCGTGATTCAATTTTCTTCATACTCACATTTGAAATTGATCACTTTAGTCGTCTCTTCCTTAACTTGAATTAACCAACGTGCACAATGTCATAAGTGTAGGGGAAACTTTTCCCACATGCTTAAACATTGAGGACAATGTTTATCTTAAGTGTAGGGGGGACTTCTATCGAAGTTTTAAGTGGACTTTTCCATGAAAATGCCTTCAATTAACCGGAAAATCCTATTTTTCAACATTTTTCAAATTTTTTTTATTAACTTTGGCCATTTAGTCGTAATTTTTAAATTTTTATCTTTGCTTTCATATATATATATATCCCGCAATAAAGTCAAATATTAATAAAGTGGTGTAGCTAGTTTAGAAGTCTTTGACATATTAGGCCCGTTGCGTTTATTTTGACTCAACCCGAATAGACTTATCCAAGTTTATTCTAGCTAGTATCCTTAACCATGTAGACCTTAATTGGTTTATTAGGCTAAGTATCCACGAATCTCATTACTTGAGATTTTAAATTGTGGAGGACGAGAAATGATAGAGTCAATTATAAGTCGGTATTCTTGCGCAAGCTCACTTGGTATAATTATTTGCCTATTCTCCCATCACTTGCTAATAATTTATCTGCAATAAGTAAGGTCGTACGATTTGAAAAGTTACTTAGCTTCTAGCCCAAGATCGTTTAAAAGTTGCTCGGTAATGATAAGAGTTCATAGCTAAGGCATAACTTATGAAGCGGGGCGCGAAGATTGGCGAGTCCGAAAAGGCCCTAACAAGGCATGAGGATTCAATTTTATTGCTAAAGATCCAAAGTGATGTGAAAAGCATTATTCCTAAAGTCAATATGAAGGATCAAGACTCACGACGAAAAGCAATCAACTCCCATAAAGATCATGGAGAAGTCTATCCGAAAAGACCCTAACAAGGTATGAGGAAAAATAGATCCAAGTCCGAAAAGGAGGCGGATCGTTGTATCTCAAAATCCCAATTAGAGATTGAAGAAATAATCATGAAGTCATGGTCAACAAAGTTGGAGTACCCCTCAAAAGTCTCCAAGTGAAGAAACTCTATTATGATGAGAAGACCATTATCTCAAGAACGTCTCTCGAAGATATGAAGTATGAAGTACATGCCAAATATCGGCCCGAGAAAGGTCTCAAATCGTGAACCAAGTTATGCCAAGATATGAACTTTTTGATATCCCGAGAAGCAGTTTTAAGAGATTTTGTCCTTTAGCTAACTATTGATCAAATCGTCCTACTTTGCTTTCAGCCCTAATAAACTATCGAAATAAGTCCGAAAATGCATCTTCATGATCATTCTAAGACAAAAATAAAATATAAGAGATACACCTAGGAATAAGGGAGTTTAAGCATTTAATTAAGCCATGTGTGTAAGTGTTTGAATTGCTAACTTATAATAACAATGATCTCGTTTTTAAGCTTAGTTTGGGGAACGTGAAACTTGAGGGTGATAAATCTTCGCAGCACCAAAGCCCTAATGTAAGTCATCGATTTCTTTGCAAGTTATTTCCATGTAGCTATTTTCAAGTGAAAATGGTCTTCTATCCCTTTGTTATCTTTGAAGTTTTATTTCTTTAATTTCTGTTTAGTAGAATTTAAATAAGGCCAAGGTTGATTAATTATGAGAAAAGTGTAAACTTGCTTTATCACTAAGCATTGCATGAGGGCATGGCAATGGTTAAGTGTAGGGGATTTGATAGGTGTGTAAACACCCATCCTTTTACCACTTAATTCGGGCTAAAACGAGACCAAAACACGTATTTAATATCATTTGTTTGGAATTATGCGTGGTTTTTGTGTTTATTGTGTTTTCAGAGCCAACCGGATGAATACTGAAGAAAACATGGGATTACACGGGTTTTACTGAAGAAAAAGACTCAAGATAAAGTCTATTGTCCAAGAGATGCAAAAGATTTGAAGTCACTGGGCCTATTCGAAGATTTATCGAAGAAAAGGACCAAAGATGGAAGATTTATATAAGTCGAAGAAACTCAAGTCTATTAAACGAAGAAATTAAAAGACGAGTTGAATTTAATCGACAACAAATCCCGAATCAGAATCGAAAACGGAAACTTTTCTGAAAAGACGAAAAGACAAGAAGAACGGGAGAAAGCCCACTCACCAACCACAAGACAAGGCTATAAATAGCCCTCCCCTCACACATTTTAGACTAGTTTTTAGTTTTAGTTTTAGTTTTTCTTCTTCTCCCCCACTTTTCCTCTCCCTGTTTCGTTTCATCACCATCACCATTAGGGTGATTGGTGATTTTTAATCTTTAATTTTCTTATCTTGTAATTTTAATCTTTGGTTTATCTTGTCAAAACATTAATCATTCAATACAAAGCTTTTGTTTAATCTTTCTATTTTGTCTTGTTCATCATCATCTTTATCTTCAAGTTCTTAAGTTTTTATTTTTCTTGATTTGTTCTTCAAAAGTTGTTGGGAATTGTGTTTTTGTTGATGGGATTAGTAGTTTATGATTAGTAGATGCTTTGTGATTGATTTATTTTAGTTTTTGGTGAAAAACTTGGTGATTTTTGGATCAAAATCGTGTTTCCTTGTTCTTCGGGATAGTATCTGTATCTGGGTTTTCCAGAAGTTCCGAATGAGTGAACAGTAAGTTCGGAATGAGTTGTGTTTTCAAAAGTTCCGAGTCAGTTAAAAGTTCCGAATGAGTTTACCTTTAAAAAGTTCCGAACCAGTTTAAAAACTTCCGAACCACCTCTTCATTCGGAAAGTTCCGAGTCAAGCATAAGTTCCGAATCAAACGCCTTCATTCGGAATGTTCCGAATCAACCAGTAAGTTCCGCATCAGTGAAAAGTGACTTCCGAATCATTAAGTTTCGAATCAAGGACTTCATTCGGAAGTCCAAAACTTCCGAATCAGTAGTTCCGGATGAGTGTTCCGAATCAGTAAGTTCCGGATGAAGGACAAGTTCCGGATGAATCCAAAAGTTCCGAACCAAGCACAAGTTCCGAATGAAGAATGAACAGTAACTTCCGAATCAGTTATCTTTTGGGTATTTTTAAGTTTTACTGTTTCCTTACCATTTCTTTACTGTTTCCTTGATTTAATTTTAATTTAATTTTAATCTTAATTCTAATTCAAATTCATGTTTAAATTCAAGTTTTTAGTAATCACCATTAAATTAATTGTCTTTGATTTAAATTTTCATTTCCACTTTTTATTAGATTAGAAAACCAAACCCTTTTATTTAGTAACCAAGAACAATCATTCCACTTAAGACTGAGATCAATTCGAGAGGATATCGAGAGAGAATTAGAACCCACATAAAAACCAAGTATCACTTTCATTGATATTTCTTCACCGGTTTTTGAGGTTGCACCTATTGATTTTTATGATGATATCATCCCTTTGAGTGATTCTCTCATTAATACACCTT
The DNA here is from genome assembly GCA_025667525.1 of Glebionis coronaria. Classification (NCBI taxonomy): domain Eukaryota; kingdom Viridiplantae; phylum Streptophyta; class Magnoliopsida; order Asterales; family Asteraceae; genus Glebionis; species Glebionis coronaria. The sequence goes on from CM046881.1 coordinate 272,231,160, forward strand.
CTTTTGAGCCTTCTATTCCCACCCTTCCACCCTTGAAGTTGGTTATTGATGAAGATTCTATACTCTCAGAGATCGATCCTTTTTCACCTAACGCACCTTTAGCACCAAAAACCTTTTATATGGATTCTCATATGGATATTGATGCCACCATAGAGGCTTATCTTGCTAATATTGATATTGAGGTTGATGATAGTGATTCTAATTTAGATGAAGAGTTTGCTCCTATAGAAAATGTGGATCTTTCTCCTCTCCCACTTTTTCACCATGATGAAGAAACCAATGAGGATTTTAGTGATGATGAACCTTCTCTTTGTGATACACCAATATATGATGATTATAGTGATGATGAGTTTACCACTTGTGAATCTCCATTTTTTGATGATCACACTTCCTTGAGTTTTAAGGAGTCACCAATCTTTGACAAACCAATCTATGATTACTATAGTGATGAGGAGGGGTCTATCATTGATGAGAATGAGGAGGTTCTAAAGATTGAAAGATTGCTTAGTGAAGATGAATTGATAGATAAACAAATTGAAGATTATCTTAAGAGAGATGATATTGTGGTTGATACATCTTTTTCTAATTGGGAAGAGGATATTCGTCTTATTGAGAGCATGCTTTTTGGGACCCTAGAGCCTATACCTCCTTCACAAGACACTATTAATCTTGATCCTCCTTTTTCTATGCCTTCTATGGAAGATTACCCACCTTTTGATGATGATGACGAGCCTAACATGGACATAACTGTTATGAATGTTTTGATTCCTACACCTTCATTGGCTCATGATGCTTTGATCACTAAGGGGGAATATCATATGGTGGATACTAGTTCATCTCCTTATTTTCCCATGAAGAGAAAGGTTTTTGATCCTGGGATACGTATGTTTGGGAAAAACTGGTTTTCATCTACTCCACTTAAGAGTGTGATTTCTATTGAGATGGAATTCTTGTATGAGCTTACTTTGGTGATACTACCTACTTTGGAGTTGTTCACTTGTCGAGATGGTAACTATGTATTTGATCCTGGTGTGCTTCATATTTGAGAGATTTCGTATGTTGGACAAACTTGAGACACGTTGGACCGTTCCATTTATCGAGGCGGATATTGTAAATCTTATAGTAAATGGCAACGTGCTAAGTTTGAGTGTATCATGTGAGACGTACTTCAAAGTGGATATCATTTATTCTCCATGATGGTTTCCCCAAGGACAACCTAATTCGGGGCCGAGTCGAGCTAGCGACTTAGGGTTAAAAAAACCTCAAGCATTGAATAACTAGGTTAGAAAACGTAGAGTAGATCTAAATAGGTTAGGTTTAATTAAAAGGATGTTATAGTAGAGTTGAAGTGGAGGGGTGCCTTTCTTCGTCTTTTCGTGTTTGTTTCAAGGGTTGCTCTCTCTCATTTCATGTTTGGAGCTTATGGAGGAGGCCCATGTATCTGGTTCACTTCGATTAGTTTTTGCTATTGAGATATTTAAAACACTTGTGCTTAAAATGAATACCCTTTAGTTGTCTCTTCCTTAACTTGGGTTAAGCAAAGTTATCAATGTCATAAGTGTAGGGGAGTTCACTCCAATACTCTTAAACATTGAGGACAATGTTTATCTTAAGTGTAGGGGAGACTTCTATCGAAGTGACCTTACCTAAACCATTGCCTTAACTTCATGATAATTGGAAAATTAATTTTTCAAACATTTTTCAAATTTTTGATCTACTTTGGCCACAAAAAATATGCATACATAATTTTTTGCATCAATCATTTTTCATTTGCATAACACATTTGCATTGTATATATTTCTTCTTTTGTTCTTTATGAAAAATTGAAAACGGAAAATTATAATAAAAACATGGTTTTAACAAGTTTAGACTTCTTTGACATATTAGGCCCGCCATGGATATTTTGACTCAACCCGAGTTTGCTTATCTTAGCAATCTCTAGCAAGTATCCTTAACCATGTATTCCTTCATTGGTCTATTAGGCTAAGCATCCACCACTCTCATTATTTGAGATTTTAAATTTATGGAGAATGGGAAATGATAGAGTTGAAGCAAGTATAAAAGGGCTAGATAAACTTCATGATAATTACTTGTGGCTAAACCCTTCTCTTCTTTACCTCTATTTTCTTCGCATGTATATATGTTAATAAATAATCAAGAACGGTTTTAATCGGTTTGTAATCTCTTATGCATTTTTGACTAATCATTCATGGTGATATAAGTACGTCTTAAGATTCTAAGTTAGAACGTTTTATGTGTACTAGACTTATGTCATGCTTAATACTTAGCGGGTGTTTTTCCTTTTATTCTTTTCTACTTTCTTTGTGAGGAATAAAGAAAAATAAGAGCGGCTTATAAAAAAAATGAGTGGCTAGAAAAAAAAAATTAATAATTATGCAAGACTCCCAAGAGGGGCAGTGTGGTGTTAGTTATAGTGACTATTGGATTCCAATATTACCTTGACGGGTTGCGGGGATTCAATAGATTGCTCCAATTCAATATTACCTTGACGGGTTGCGGGGTTGAAGATCCAAAGTCTCAAAAAGATGGCGGATGTAAATTATTGCGTGAGTTTTATTTTTCTTTCCTTAGCGAGTGTGTAGCTACTTATGAAAGCATGACATGAGGATTTTACACATAAGGCGAATGACTTATTACTCTTGAAACGGACTTATATTAATGGTGAGCGGTTTTTCAAGTAATGGATGAGAGGATTACTTAGGATTAAAACCTTGCTTCCTTATTTTTGGATTTTACATTTCTTATACTTCACACTTGAAATAATGACAAATTTGCCTTCAAGCAATTTGCTCAAATAATAACCGGTTCCACATTTAATTGTCATGAATAAGTTGATGCACTTTTTACTTGTGAATACAATGATCCCATTTTTAAGCTTGGTATGGGGAAAGTGAAACTTGAGGGTGATAAATGTCCATGGTACCAAAGCCCTAATCTAAGTCATTGAATTCTTTATGAGTTATTTCCATCAAAACCATTTATGAAAAATCCAAAAATATATAAATAAGATTGTTTTCTTTGCATTGCATTGTAAAAATTCAAAATCATTCATCATGTAGTATAGTTAAGTTTATTAAATCATAAAATGGCCAAGGATGGTTAATTATGAGAAAAGTGCACTTTAGAGCTATGAAATGCTGCATTGCATGAGGTCATGGCAATGGTCAAGTAGAGGGGAGTTGATAAGTGTGAAAACACTCATCAATAATGATCCAAAAACCACTCAAAACACCGTCAAATACATTATTTTAACTTTAAAATATCAGAATTACGCGTGTATTTGTGTTTCTTGTGTTTTCAGGTAAGAAGATACATTTTTGAGCAAACATGAGGTTTCAAGGACTTATTTGATTAAAAGACGAAGAAAAGGACGAAAGATGCTTCAAGGACTTTGTTTGCCAAGTTTTCAAAGATCAAGGGCTGAACTTGCAATTTTCTACAAAAATGAGGATGAAAAGAAACTTGATTTAAAAGTTTTAAACACTTTTGATTAATAAAAGAAGATGAGGGACTAAATGGCAAAACAAGTGGAAAGTTATTATATTACTTGGTCAAATTGACCAAAAGCCGGTCAAAGAACTCACACAAACTCATTACTCGTCTTCATCACCAACAAAGAGAGAGAAAAACGATTTTTTCATCTCTTTCATCCACAAACCTGCAATCGAGAATAATGAACGATCCAAGAAGATTCAAGTGAAGATTATAACTACAAAAGTGTTCCTCTCCTTCTCCTCTACAAGATGGTGACAGTTAATTAGATCAAGAGTGACAGGAGAAGAAACCCCCAAATGTGATGATGAAGAAGGACGAGTTTAAACCTCGTATTTAATACGTGGCATTCAATCATTGGCTAGAACACGTCATCCCACCTCCTCTCGACGCCTATAAAAGGAAGACGAAGGCCTCACTTCAATTGGTTAGCATAGGAGTAGTTTCACCTAGTTAGTTAGGATAGAAATAGTTAGTTAGATTTTCTCTCATCTTTTCTTGTTAAGCTTTTGTAACTGAATTAGTTTCTTCGTTATGAATCTGTTGATTAGTTGACATTTGTAACCGATTTCTCATTTTCCACCATTAATGAAAGCTTTGAGTTCTTTTTATATCTTCGTTTATGTTTTTGATACAATGATGAAATCTAATTTTCTCAATAGTTATCTTACTCTATTTTTACTGCCTTAGACTACTGTTCATCGAAGGTTTTTGTTTACTCGCAAGGTTTAACGAGTCATTGTGACTTTGAGTTGCTGTTCACGTTCAGTAGTTAAGATTTTAGTTATATTCCTTAACTCACTTTTTCATTGATGAAGTATTTGGTACCTTGTTAATCATTTTAGTTGAGATAAAGTTAGATTGTGATTTTAGATTTAGAGTTAATATCACTGTTTAGGTGGTTATTCATATGAAACTAGTTCTTTTTTTCTGCCTTTGGTAAATTGGTTCAGTTTAATATTTTTGATTACAAGTTTAAGTTTGTTTCTTGTCTTGATTTAGCTTATTTGAATCGTCTTCAAGATTAGAGTGATTTTCGAGTTCAAACAAGATTTTCCGAGTTCTTATTCTTTTCTGATAAACTGAGTAAATGTTTTGTTAACTGGTTGCGAGAGTTGTGGTTTTAAGCTGACAAAGCTTATCGATAAGCTCGATATTAGCTTATTGAATATTCAGTTTAGACTGGAGGTTTAGTATTGATTCGAGTGAGTATAGTTCAGTTAGCATCCTAGTATTCGTGTTAGTCTTGTAGCTTAACTAGTTAGCACAGTTTCTTAAATGATACATTAAAATAGCTTATCTTGGATAAGCCACTGTTCGTAAGTACTTTCAGTAGGATCATAGCTTAATCCTCTAGTGTAGTGTTTCGTTTGTTCATGTTTTATGCAGGTTACTTGTTCAAAGTCAAAAGCCCAATGTTCAGCTGACATAGCAACAATTTAGTAGAAAATCTGATGTTTGGAGTTACTGTAGATATAGAGTACTCTAGAAGCGGCTGATTAGACAGTGGTGTTTGGTTTTAAGCCGGCTCAGCGCCGCGCTTCTCGTCATCAACGGACTTGGCCTGGAAGTGCGGGTTAAGCGCAAATTTTATATTTTCTGCATATTAGTAGGATAATCAGCCATTTGATTTTTCATAGCGTAATATTGTGTGCAACATGCTTAAAGCTATGAGTTAAGTGATGTTAAATGTTGTGATTTAGTCATTATTAACTTCACTTAATTTTGAACTTAAAAATCTGGCATGTATGATTTGCACCAGTGCTTGGCAATGGGTAGTTCAGCGTTGATTTTGTTTCACCAGTCAATAATAGTCTGATTGGTAGTTCTAAGTGTTCTTCTGATTTTGCTAAGTAGAATGTGGTAGGGTCGTTAGTTGAGTAGTATATCAGGCTTTATTCTTGTTAAATTCGTTTGTTAGGCCCTTATTTGATTTTAGTGTAGCCTAGTTTTCTTTTCTATTGGGCCAATGTATATTGGACCATAGGTTTTATAATAGGTTTGTAAATGTTCGTTGGAAAAGCAGATTTAGCAAATTTCACTTAAATCAAATATACATTTTTTTTAGTTTTATAAGAAGTTTAGATTTAGTTCTCATAAAAATTGTAATTAGTTGAAAAAAAAAATCAGATTTTACATTTTATAAAATTTGTATTTTTTTTACCTTTATAGAAATAGATTAATATTTTGAATTTCGCATTTTAAATTTGTAGTATACATTTGTATTTTTCATTTTATATTTTGTGCATTTAATTGACATATGTGCAATATGTTTTTAGATTAGTACGTATACGTAGTATAGATATTATTTTTTACATTTTTAGGTGCTTTATTTTTTAAAGTAGCTTAAATACCAAAATTACGATTTTTAACCAAAAACAATTAAGTCAAGCTTAAAAACGTTAAATCCATTCGAATTGAGTCGAAAAAAACGAACTAAAAAGACAATCATTAATAGTTTGTTGAGAAATTAGCCCTAGGACACAAGCAAATCACCTTCTTTGTTGTTAATATGGCCACCAATCAATCAAGGCTTCAAGGTTTCTCCATAATATGAATAGATAACATAAGATTTGTGGCTAGATTGGATCAAATGGTGGTGTTTGATGGTGAAGTGGGACAGCAATGGGGAGGAGAGTGAGAGAGTTTTGAGTTGTTTTGCATGTGAAAATGGAAGCTAATGGGAATGGTTAGTGGTTTTGTGGTTTTGGTGGGTGATAAAAGCTTCCATGTTAAGCTAAGCTTACATGTGTAAGCTTGTAGCTACAAGGGTGCCACATCAAGGGATGTGGTGTCCCTTTTGGCCGTCCCTTTTAGTTAGTGGGGTGGGATAAACTTGTTTTATCCCATCCCGCTAATTTATGGGTATTCCTCGATTTTAGTTTCCTCGATTCGCGTGTCCTCGGTTCGTTTTACGAAAAACGTTTTTATAAATTATGAGTCAACGGCACAAAACGAATCTAATAAAAATTGTCTCATCAAAAACGGAGTTCAAAAACGTAAATACGTAATCCTAAGGTTTCGGTTTAGTTGTAAAGGACGATAAATTATGCACGTAAGCCCAAATTTAAATCCGTAAATTGTGAGTTCATCAACCAACACAAAAATAAGTTTCAAAATATTATACGAGAAAATAATTCACTACCTGAAAATGTTAGATTGTCGCATCAATCCTGGCAACTGGAGCAAAGACTTCCTCATAATCAATGTCCTCTTCCTGTGTATATCCTTGTGCCACCAGTCTTGCTTTGTTCCTGACTACTATACCCCTCTCATCCTTTTTGTTATGAGCACCCACTTTGTCCCAATAGGCCTTGCCCATTTTGGATAATCTACCAGTATCCAAACCTCTTGAATGTCAAACTGTAAGAGCTCCTCTTGCATAGCTTCAAACCAACTTGGATCATTTAAAGCCTGAAAAATCTTCTTTGGCTCTTCTTGTGACAAAAATGCAGTAAACAGACAACACTGCATGTTGTCATGGTTAAACTTCATGGTGATGTTAGCAATGAAGTTGTGTTCCTTTGCTGTATACCTTGTATGTCTAGGGGCTTCAGGATCACCAATGATTTGTGAGAGAGGGTGATCCTTATTGATTATGTAGGTAGGCTGCATACTCATGATTACTTCTGTTTCATCCTCTTCCAAATTAGAATTGATGGGGTTATCTTGATTGGGAAAGAACTCCTCAAAAGAGCTTCTAAAAGATACAACATGACCTAAAGAAGGGTGCTGATGAGCTGAATGCAACCCTAAATAACTTGGACCTCCACTCTTAATTATTCTGATTCCACTGCTGGATATGAGAGGACCATCAGATATGGGTGTAGATGAGGAAATGAGTGGGGATTCTATTTCTTCATCATTGATGTCATTGACAGCTGGATCCTTTGTAGCAGGGGAAGCAATTGATCTAGCAGGGGAATCCTGGATTCCACTGATTTCATCCATTCCACTGCTTTTAGAAGGTCACTTAGCAGGGGAAGAGATTGTCTATTCTTTCCTTTGAGAGGTATCATCTTCTTCACCTGTTTTTGGAGCAGCTTCAATGGGAAATAGTAAGGGTACATTCATGTACCTCAATGGTGGCTTCTCCACACCAGTTGGTGCTTGAGTACCTGAAATGTTAGTATTCTGCAATGCAATAGGTACATAATTCATAGATTTTGAAAGAACCTCAATATCAAAGAACCAATCAGGACCTGTTTGAACATCTTCAGGCTTGTCTTCAAGAAAATCCACATGAAAATTTTATGTTATTTTGCTTGTCTTCTTGTTGAAGACCCTATATCCCTTGTTGTTTAATGAATAACCAACAAAATATCCATCATCCCCCTTTTCACTGAACTTGCCTAGATTGTCAATTGTGTTCAAAATGATCACATGACATCCAAATGGCCTAAAGAAGTAAATTAAAGGAGGTCTTTCATTGAACAGCTGATAAGGGGTCTTGTTGTGTACTTTAACCACCAAGGCCCTGTTTTAGACATAACAAGCAGTGGATTCAGCCTCAGCGCAAAAGATAACTGGAAGTTTGGAATCAGACAGCATAGTTCTTGCTGCTTCAATGAGTGTCCTATTCCTTCTTTCTGCAACTCTATTTTGCTGAGGTGTTCTTGCAATGCTAAACTCCCTCTTGATTACTTTGTTTATGCAGAAAGTGTCCAGTTTCTGATTTCTGAATTCACCACCATTGTCTGATCTCATGGTCCCTACCTTCATGCTTTTTGATAGTTCAATCTGATTGATGAACCCAATGAGTACATCAGCTGTGTCACTCTTTTCAAACAGAAAGAATGTTTATGTGAACCTTGAAAAATCATTAGTAATCAGTAGGCAGTACCATTTCTTCTTTATGCTTGCCACAGAAGTAGGACCAAAAAGATCCATATGCAGTAGTTCCAATGGCTTGGTAGTGGACATACTTGTTTTTGATTTGCAAGATGCTCTATGTTGCTTCCCTTTCAGACAAGCAGCACAAGTATGATCATTGACAAAGGACTTGGAAGGAAGACCATGAACCAGATTATACTTTACCAGTTTGTTCATGTTCTTAAAATTAAGATGACCAAGTCTTCTATGCCATTTCTTACACTCATCAACTGAGGCTTTGGCAATGAAACAGGTTTCATTGTCTTGAAGAGAGATCTTTGAGATCAATTGTGTACATGTTCTTTTGTCTTGGTGTTCTGAGTATAATAGGAGTGTTGGGTGGTAAGACAAACTCCTTCCCTAACACCAGACATTCAGTATCTGTAAACAAGACAAAATTCTTGTTATCAGTCATCTGTGACACACTGAAGAGATTGTACTTGAGTTCTTTCACCAAGTAGACATTGTCAAAGGTCATCCCATTGGTGACAATAGTTCCTTTTCCTGTGATTGTTCCATGCCCATCTCCAAAGGAAACACCATCATTGTTATGCAGGGGAACAAAGTTAGACAGATAAGATTTTTGTCCAGTCATGCTCCTTGAGCATCCACTATCCCAATATGCTCTATCATCCCTTGTCTTCTTTGTCACCTGCAAAAAGAAAAACAAATTAGTTTTTCTTGGGGACCCAAGCCATAACAGACTTGGATCTACCTCGTGTATCAATGTAGGATAGCTTATCAAAAACTAGAGATACACCATTAGACTCAGTACCCTTTTTGGGTACCCAAACCCAACGAGCTGAGGCTTTCACAGCTTTCCCCTATCTGCTCATGTTCTTAGAGGGCAAAACTTTGCTAGCAGGGGATACCCTAGATTTAGAAGGGCAATCCCTATGCTTAGAAATGGAACCCATCTTTTGTTTTGGCCTATATTTATATGTTGGTAAGGTCTAGGGACAGATCTATATGCATTATGAGGTGTTGGGTTAGTCATAGAAGAGCTGATCTTGGGATGAACATCATTTACCTTTCTTAGAGCAGGAACAACATATTTGTCGGTAACCCTGTTTCTCAAAGCAGGGGCAACGTACTTGGCAGGGGAAAAGGATTTTGCCCCTGCATTTAGAAGAATGGCTTTAGGTTGCATATCCTTTAAAGTATTTGCAGCCACAACTTCCATTGGTGCCTGACATTCTTGATAAGTGTGATCAAAACTGCCACATGTGAAACAGGGTTTCGTATTTATCACAAAGTCTTCTCCTAATTGGTGAGACTTTTGGTCATTCCAATTTCTCTGATTACCTCTGACAGACCTATACATACCAGCATATTTAATGGTGGACTTAGAGGACTTTGATCCAGTTTTAGATTTGGGTGAACTACTATTAAAACTAGATTTGGGTGAACTAGAGTCCCTACCAAAAAGTCCTTCTCTTGAAAAGAGAACAGGGTTATCAATTTTCCATTGTTTTAAAGCAATCTATTCCTTTTCAAAGTCCCTAACAATAATAGTTTTCACTAGTGGCTCTTCTGTTTCAAGATTATTAGGTATGTTGATAGGTGTGTAAACACCCATCCTTTTTACCACTTAATTACAATAATAACCGAGCCAAAACGTGTATTTTATGTCATTTATGTCAGAATTATGCGTGGTTTGGGTTTTTGTTGTGATTTAGGACGAAAAGGTGAAAAGTGGAGAAAACACGAGCATTCACGGGCATTTACGAGATTTTATTGAAGAAAAAGATGAAAGACGAAGTCAAAAAGTCAAGAGTGCAAAAAGAACGGAAGTCCAAGACCAATTCTGAAGATTTATCGAAGAAAAAGTCAAAAGACGGAAGTTTACTAAAAGCCGAAGAACTCAAGTCTTATTTATTGAAGAATTAAAAGACGAGTTTAAAGAAATCCCGAGCCAAAAGTCATTAAAGTCCAAGATTAACAAAAGATTAAGAAGGGAAGGACTTAATGGTGCAATTAAGAAGAAATGAAGTAGGGGAGGAAGCTTCCTAAGTATTCCCTAATCCTCCCCTATATATAGATCATTAGCATTTCATTTTTACTCTTGTTGGCTAGAGTGACACTAGTTCTTCCACCTTTAATTTTTGCACATTTACTTTATTGCACTTTTACTACCTTGTCTTGCACCTTAATTTTCAAGTAAGTTACTTTTATCTTAATTGCACCTTTACTTTTCTTGTTTAATCTCTCATTCTTCCTTTCTTTCTATGCTTTAATCTTTGTTTACATGCTTATTGTCTTGCTTATTTGATTAAAGGTTATGTTTTTATGCTTTTGATTGTTTTGGATTATTGATTCTTATAGCTTATTTGTGTTTATTTTAAGTTTTTAAAAGTTTTTATAAAAGTTATTTTTATATAAAAGTTTAACATACCTTGGGTTTTGGAAATGTTGTGAATGATCATCATCCTCAAGTTTTCGCTTTCTCCAAACCAAGCTTAAAAACGAGATCATTGTTATTATAAGTTAGCAAACTAACACGAACTCATGTGGGACAATTATTCACTTAGACTCCCTTATTCCTAGGTGTATCTCTTATATTTTATTATTGTCTTGAATGATCACAAGGATGCATTTTTGACTTATTTCGATAGTTATTTAGTCCGAAAATAAAGTGAACGATTTAATCAATAGTTAGCTAAAAGACAAAATCTTTTAAAACTGCTTCTCGGGACCTCATAGAGTTCATATCTTGGCATAACTCGCTTCGCGATTTGAGACCTTTCTCGGACCGATATTTGGCAGCGACTTCATACTTCAAACCTTGAGAGACGTTCATGAAATAATGGTCTTCTCTTCATAATAGGAATTTCTTCTCTTGAAATTTTGAGAGATTCTTACTTGGCCCATGACTTCTTCATTTTTCTCCAATCTTTATTTTGGATTTTGATATACAACGATCCGCCTCCTTTTATGACTTGGATCTATTTATCCTCATACCTTGCTAGGGTCTTTTCGGATACATTTCTCCATGACTTTTGGGGAGTTTTTGCTTTTCGTCGTGTGTCTCGATCCTTCATATTGATTTTTGATAAATGATTCTTCACATCACTTTGGATCTTTAGCAACAAAATATAGTCCTCATGCCTTGTTAGGACCTTTTTGGACTCGCCAATCTTCGCATCCCGCTTTAATAAGTTATGCCTTGGCTATGAACTCTAATCCATACCGAGCAACTTTTAAACGATCTTGGGCTAGAAGCTAAGTAACTTTTCAAATCGTACAACCTTATTTATTGCTGATAAATTTATTAGCAAGCGATGGGAGAATAGGCTTATAATTAACTCACATAAATTTACGCAAGAATACCAAACTTATAATTGGCTTTATCATCTCTCGTTCTCCACAGTTTAAAATCTCAAGGAATGAGACTCGTGGATGCTTAGCCTATTAAATCAAAGTTTTGGGTTTTCGAGTCGCCTATAGGATCTTGCAAGCTCTTAGACTTTTTCAAGTTTAGAAATCGCGTTTTAAAGTTCCTTTGATAAACGACTCTCTAGGATCAATTATAGGAACTTGCGAAAAGTTCTTGTTCTTAACCCGTGAGAGTTAAGACTTTCGCGTTTTATAGCTCCCTATATAAAAGCCTAGCAAAACTTGACTTAAACACGTTAAGGATACTAGCTAGAGTAAACTTAGATAAGTAAACTCGGGTTGAGTCAAAAGATTCACAACGTTTTTAAAATTAAAACCACATTATTAAAGATTTATTCTAGCAAAGAAAGAAAATAACTATACAAAGGGAAAAACTAATAGGCCAAAATAGATCAAAAATTTTGAAAAATGTCGAAAAATTGATTTTCCGATTAAAATGAGGACAAATACAAGGAAAATGCCACTTAACTTCGATAGAAGTCCCCCCTACACTTAACATAAACATTGTCCTCAATGTTTAAGCATGTGGGAGTAAACTCCCCTACACTTAGGACATTGTGCACTTTGTTTAAATCTCGCTAAGGAAAAGACAACTAAAGAGATTCCTATTTTAATATTGGGAAATATAAAATAGTGAATCGAAAAGAGTTTAGGATAGAACCGGGAAGACGGGAACACGGAATCACGGGTCGTCAAGAATCATCAAGAGTGGATCATTGAGCGCTCGAATCCCTGATTAAGAGAGGAGAGGAAATAGCAAACACCAACGGGTCTCCCCCTACACTTATGGTAAAAACAAAGAAAAAGATAGATAGATAATTGGGTTGCCTCCCAAAAAGCGCTTGTTTTTGTTATCCGAGTCACGAGCCTGACTCGTCCCCGAATTAAATGGTCCATGGGGAAGCGTCAAATGTAATACCGGGATCAAAGACCTTGTCCTCGTTCCCAGAGGAATATAACAAAGGCGAGGCAGGAGGATAAGTCTTGAATGGTAGGAAGGTCCGTTCAACATACGAGAAGTATGTGAAATCTTGATCCCCGGGAGGTGGGGTGGGTATAGGAATCACATTCTCATCCTCCAAGGATAATGGATGCGGACCAATTGGCAAAGCCGTAATGTTATCAATCATAGAATGGTCATTTTCACCTCCCGGGTCAAAGACTCATCCTCATTCCCCGGAGAGTGAAATTGATACATCACCCGCTTGGGCGTGCATTCAGTGGGATGAGGGGGCAATATAGTAGGAGAAGTAAGAGAAGAATTACCTTCCACCTGCGGTACCTTTCCAGTAGAATCAGAACTCTCTACCTCTGCTGTAGAAGCGGTCATGGCTAACAAAGTATGCTCATCAATAGCAAGAGAAGCAGAGCTATCAATGTCCTCAATCCCATCGTCAAAGAGAGGATTCACCTCACTAGATATGTAATCGTCATCAAAATCAAATAAAGGGTTCGAATAAATCTTGAAAGTTTCGTTCGGAAAGTCTTCATCAGATAGTGACTCGTCATCACTAGAAGTAAAATCATCATCTTGATCAAAAAGAGGATTAGAGAAAGCCAAAGAATCCTCTTCCAAAGTGTTGATGGAAGGAACATCATCAGAAGAAAGTGCATCATACTCATCATCACTGTCGGATGTCAACTCAGATTCACTTGGAATTGGGACAAGGTTATCAGCACTTTGAATTCGTCGGATTCCTTTGCAGGAATTGTGCTAATATCCTCATCCCTTAGGATGGTTGAATCCTTAGGCTCCGGCAAGTAGTGAGAAGGAATAGCATTCTCATCGGTCCAAGAAATAGGTCTCTCATCGTCATCACTGTCATAATAATATGGAGGCACAAGAGGAGGAGTATAAGCATTAAGTTTAGATACCTGCTCTTGGTGCTGATCCGCTTGACATTTCTCCATCATCTTGTTTCAAGCTTCTTGAACTTTTTGAAAGTTGTCAAAAATTGTGGCAAGTTGTTCAGGAGGAAGTGCACAAAAGGGTTGATGATTGACAGTGTGACGTGGGGGCTCAAAGTTATAAACACTGGGATGATAGCACGTAACTTTCTCAAAGACCTTCGACGGATCACAAGAAGAAGCTTCGTGAGGGCCCCCAGAAATATAGCACCACGGGTTTGGAGAAAAACCCGGTGCGTTTTGAGGATAGGGATTGTCATAGATGGGAGAGGGTGGGAAAGTATTGTAAGAGTTGAAGTATGAATTTGTTGAATTACAAAATGGACAAAATCCAAATTGTGTATCGTCGATATCAAAACCACACCGCTCACAAGTACACCATTGACATGTTTGAAACCATGCCATGGTCTCCCACACCGTCCGCAAGACGAATCCATGAAGAATTATAAATAAGAGGGGTAAAGAGAAGAATTAAACATAATAGAGGATAAAGAGGAATATTTTTGGTGCAAAACTTTGAAAAAGAAATGCTTTTTATGATTTTTCAAATTTTTTTGGGATTTTTTTGAAAATTTTTGACACGAAAAATAACGTTCACGAGTGAACGGATCCCAAAAAAGCAACGGGTCTCTCACAGAAAACCGTTAATCTTCACAAAAAGAGCCGGCAGCGACGCCATTTGATACAAGGCTTTTGGCCTGTATAAAAAATAAAGTTCTATCGAAGTTAAGGGGTCTTTTCCTTGTATTTTTCCTCATTTTAACCGGAAAATCAATTTTTTCGACATTTTTCAAAATTTTTGATCTATTTTGGCCTATTAGTTTTTCCCTTTGTATAGTTATTTTCTTTCTTTGCTAGAATAAACTTTAATAAAGTGGTTTTAATTTTCAAACGTTATGAATCTTTTGACTCAACCCGAGTTTACTTATCTAAGTTTACTCTAGCTAGTATCCTTAACATGTTTAAGTCAAGTTTTGCTAGGCTTTTATATAGGGAGCTATAAAACGCGAAAGTCTTAACTCTCACGGGTTAAGAACAATAACTTTTTGCAAGTTCCTATAATTGATCCTAGAGAGTCGTTCAAGGGAACTTTAAAATGCGATTTCTAAGCTTGAAAAAGTCTAAGAGGTTGCAAGATCCTATAGATGACTCGAAAACCCAAAACTTTGATTTAATAGGCTAAGCATCCACGAGTCTCATTCCTTGAGATTTTAAACTATGGAGAACGAGAGATGATAGAGTCAATTATAAGTTTGGTAATCTTTCGTGAATTTATGTGAGTTAATTATAAGCCTATTCTCCCAACGCTTGTTAATAAATTTATCTGCAATAAATAAGGTTGTACGATTTGAAAAGTTACTTAGCTTCTGGCCCAAGTTCGTTTAAAAGTTGCTCGGTATGGATTAGAGTTCATAGCCAAGGCATAACTTATTGAAGCGGGATGCGAAGATTGGCGAGTCCAAAAAGGTCCTTACAAGACATGAGGGCTATATTTTGTTGCTAAAGATCCAAAGTGATGTGAAGAATCATTTATCGAAAATCAATATGAAGGATCGAGACACACGACGGAAAGCATATACTCCCCAAAAGTCATGGAGAAGTCTATCCAAAAAGGCCCTAACAAGGTATGAGGATAAGTTGATCCAAGTCCAAAAAGGAGGCGGATCATTGTATATCAAAGTCCAAAATAAAGATTGGAGAAAAATGAAGAAGTCGTGGTCCAAGTATGAATCTCTCAAAACTTCAAGTGAAGAAATTCCTATATGAAGAGAAGACCATTATTTCATGAACGTCTCTCAAGGTTTAAAGTATAAAGTCGCTGCCAAATATCGGTCCGAGAAATGTCTCAAATCGCGAAGCGACTTATGCCAAGATATGAACTTTATGAGGTCCCGAGAAGCAGTTTTAAAAGATTTTGTCCTTTAGCTAACTATTGATTAAATCGTTCACTTTATTTTCAGACTAAATAACTATCGAAATAAGTCAACAATGCATCTTCGTGATCATTCAAGACAACAATAAAATATAAGAGCTACCCCTAGGAATAAGGGAGTCTAAGTGAGTAATTGGCCCACATGAGTTCGTGTTAGTTTGCTAACTTATAATAACAATGATCTCGTTTTTAAGCTTGGTTTGGAGAAAGCGAAAACTTGAGGATGATGATTACTCATGACATTTCCAAAACCCAAGGTATGTTTTTGATTTCTTTACTTTGAATGTTTATAATTTTCTGTCTCTTTAATAAAGGACACTAGGGATTGATTATGATGAAAAATGTAAACATGCTTTGTAACTAATGCATTGCATGAGGATATTGCAATGGTCAAGTGTAGGGGCTTTGATAGGTGTGTAAACACCCATCCTTTTTACCACTTAATTACAAAAATAACCGAGTCAAAACGTGTATTTTATGTCATTTATGTCGGAATTATGCGTGGTTTGTGTTTTTGTTGTGATTTAGGACGAAAAGGTGAAAAGTGGAGAAAACACGAGCATTCACGGGCATTTACGGGCTTTTATTGAAGAATAAGATGAAAGACGAAGTAAAAAAGCCAAGAGTGAAAAAAGAACGGAAGTCCAAGACCAATTCTGAAGATTTATCGAAGAAAAAGTCAAAAGATGGAAGTTTACTAAAAGCCGAAGAACTCAAGTCTTATTTATTGAAGAATTAAAAGAAGAGTTTAAAGAAATCCCGAGCCAAAAGTAATTAAAGTCCAAGATTAACAAAAGATTAAGAAGGGAAGGACTTAATGGTGAAATTAAGAAGAAATGAAGGAGGGGAGGAAGCTTCCTAAACATTCCCTAATCCTCTCCTATATATAGATCATTAGCATTTCATTTTTACTCTTGTTGGCTAGAGTTACACTAGTTCTTCCACCTTTAACTTTTGCACATTTACTTTATTGCACTTTTACTACCTTGTCTTGCACCTTAATTTTCAAGTAAGTTACTTTTATCTTTATTGCACCTTTAATTTTCTTGTTTAATCTCTCATTCTTCCTTTCTTTCTATGCTTTAATCTTTGTTTACAGGCTTATTGTCTTGCTTATTTGATTAAAGGTTATGTTTTTATGCTTTTGATTGTTTTGGATTATTGATTCTTATAGCTTATTTGTGTTTATCTTTAAGTTTCTAAAAGTTTTTATAAAAGTTATTTTTATATAAAGTTGTTTTCGTAAATCTTTTTCATTTCGTGTTTTAAAAGTCTTTAGATTTCAGTCTATTGGCTTTTTTCTTATACGTGTTTGCTTAGGATTTTAGTCTAGTGCTTATTTGAGTTATAGCTTATTAGTTTAGCTTATTTGGTGTTCTTTTTTCTGTATTCCGATCTTGCCAATCGGAAAAGGGATTTGTATTCCGACCAGCACTCTTTGGCTTGGTCAGAAAAGGGTTTAAAACATTCCGATCTAGGGTAAGTGTGACATTCCGATCAGGTCTAGTGACAGTATTCCGATTGGTATTTCACTCCTTATTCCGATCAGGGTTGGGTTTGTGTTATTCCGATCTGGGTGTCTTGTGGTATTCCAATCAGGGTAAGTGACAGTATTCCGATCAGGAGTCTACTCCTCATTCCGATCAAGAGATAAGTTAACATTCTGATCATCATTCCGATCCGGGTGATAACTAGTATTCCGATCAGAGGTTGTGATTGGTTATTCCGATAGGTCTTTGTGGTGACAACATTCCGACCAAGGTTTATTCCGATCAACATTCTGATCTAAAAGGTAAGTACATTCCGACGAGGCCATATTCCGATCAGGGGGTAAGTTTACATTCCGATCACGTTCCGATCGGAATGTATTCCGATGGTGGGTTTGTTTTTATATTTTGTCTTGTTTAAATTTTAAGTTCTCATTTTAATACTTTGTCAAATTTTAATTCTCGTCACGCTTTAATTTTAAGTCATTTAGTTATTTACTTTTCTCGTTTTAATTTTGCGTCATTTACTTTAAGTTAGACTTAGATTTATTTTAACGCTATTTATTTAACGTTATTTTACATTTACGTTTTGCACTTTTAACTGATTAAAATCCAGTATTAAATGGCGCCGCTGCCGGCTCTTTTCGTAAAGATTAACGGTTTTCTGTGAAAGACGCGTTGATTTTTGGGATCCGTTCACTTGTGAGCGTTATTTTTCTTGCACAAAAAAACTTCAAAAAACCATAAAAATTAAAAATTGATAAAAATCCATAAAAATTCAAAAATTCAAAAATACAAAAAGATTTTATTTTTATTGTGTATATATATTTTCTTTGTGTTTGGTATTGTTTTCTTTTGCCTTTGTAGGTGTATGCGTACTAGATCTTCTAATTATCAAGAGCCCGAGACTCGAGAAGATTTAAGTATGACAGGTGTTAACAACAACAATAATCCACCGCACCTCAACAATAACAACAATGTTCTTCCACAACCCGATCTTCGGACAATGGAGGAGCTTTGTCAACCTACCATGTTTGGACGAGGAGGACCGATTGCGCCGATGCAAATCACGGCTCTGGAGTTTTCGTTGAAGCACCATATGATTCAGCAAGTGCAAAAAAATCCTTTTAGAGGAATGCCTGATGATGATGCCAACAAACACCTCGACAAGTTCATTACAATCACCCAAAGCATGAAGTTGCCTGGTGCCACAATGGATGTTCTTCGCCTACAACTCTTCCCACATACTTTATCACATCATGCCGAGAAATGGTTTGATCTTCTCCCGAAGAATTCTATTCACACTTGGGATGACATGACTCAACGCTTTTTGTCGCGCTACTTTCCACCATCCATGGTCACGAGCCTTCGCAATCAAATCAGCGGTTTCATGCAAGATCCTGATGAATCTCTTTTTGATGCTTGGGAAAGATATAATGTCTTGATTGATCGTTGTCCAAACCACAACATGCTCCCTGTGACCTTAATTGATACTTTCTACAACGGATTGACTTTTCGTGATCGTGATACGATAAATGCAGCCGCCGGTGGCACATTTATGAAAAGGAGACCCGAGGAGTGTAGAGAGTTAATTGAGAACATGAATATTCACCACAAAAATTGGGATTCCTCCGCTTCTTCAAGGAACAACATGAGAGTCAATGTTTCTTGCACCTCAGCAAGCCCTGATATGACCGAACTCACCCGCATGATGACTGAAATGAGCAAAAGTATCTTGCTTCTCGCTTCAAACCAACAACAACAAGTTAAAGCGGTTGCACCTTCTTGTGAAACATGTGGTGGTCCTCACTCATACACTGATTGTCCTTCTACACAAGTAAATCCAGAAAATGTGTATGCAGCTTATGGTAATTATTCGACGGAAAATTACCAAGCTCGACCTCAAGGGGATAGAAACTTGCTGAGTTACCGATCAAACAATTACCTTTCACCCGGTTTTTCTCCTCAAAACCAAAACCCCGCCAACAACTACACTAGAAGCAACCAAATCCCACCAAGAGCTTCTAATCCTTATCACCCACCCGTTCAACAAACCCCACCCATTAACCCAGATGTTGAAGCCATCACGAGAACCCAAGGTGAGCAAATCAAGAATCTGCAGAGCCAAATTATCAATCTTAAAGGAGATATTACCAAGCAAGGGAATGAGATAAGATCCGAGCTTCGAGATAATATTCAATCCTCCTTCAGAAATCAAACGAATGATTTGAAGAATATGCTTGCTAGTTTCTTGCCCGCCGCTCAACCTTCTACTGCGAGTTCTCTACCTTCAAACACCGTCACCAATCCGCGAGCTAATGTGAGTGCTATTACTACCCGTAGTGGAGTTACCATCGTAGGACCACCGATCCCGCCCCCATTATCTACACCTCCTCCACCACCATTTATCCCTACTCCTCCTACACCTAGTATTAGTGCACCATTACCGTCTCCGCCTCGTCATGACGATGTACCTAGGAAGGAACCTTCAACATCTCAACCTTTACCTACACCTTCACCACCCAAACCCAATATCCCATATCCTTCTCGCTTAGGCAAGACCAACGAGCTAACCAAGAATGACTGTCAAGTGTCAAGCTATATGAAGATGCTCTCTCAAGTGAACATCAACATAAGCCTTGTTGAAGCACTTGTCCATATGCCGAAATTTGTTAAAGCATTTAAGGAATTGCTTAACAAGAAGGAGAAGTTGATTGAGCTCGCCAACACACGCTTAAATGAAAACTGTTCTACAGTTATTCTTAAAGAACTTCCGGAAAAACTTGGAGATCTCGGTCGTTTTGTGTTGCCGTGCATTTTCAACAAAACCGAAGAATTTACTGCCCTTGCTGATCTCGGGGCTAGTATTAATCTTATGCCTTTGAGTGTTTGGAAAACACTATCATTACCCGACCTCACTCCAACGAAGATGACTCTTAAACTTGCAAATCGCACTCTCGCTTACCCCGTTGGTATAGCCGAAGACGTGTTCATCAAAGTTGGCACATTTACTTTCCCGGTCGACTTTGTCGTTGTTGATTATGAAATGGACCCTCGTATTCCTTTAATACTTGGTCGGCCATTCTTGAGATCCGGACGAGCTTTAGTTGATGTTGCCGAAGGCGAGTTAATCTTAAGAGTCGGGAATGATTCACAAGTTTTTAAAATGGGGAAGCTTACAGGCAAATCCTATGGACGAGAATATGCGAATATGATCAATGTGCTCGATGATTTTATCATCTACAACAATCCTCTATTCGACTCTGGCATTGATAATCCACTTTTTCAAGATGATGTGGATGATTCTCTCTCCAATTTGGACGCTTCTCCCATTTATGATTCTCCACCGGTCTTTGATGCTTATGATGATAATTCTAGCTCAGATTCGGATGATTTTGATGATTGTACTTCCGAGTATCCCGAGCTGCCCACATATGATGATTTTGATGAGGCCGATACTCTTTCTAGCGATTCTTCACATGATGAAGATCCTCCGCCATCACTCGATCCTACTTTGGACGATTACTCATTTGAGGAAGACTTCTCTACATTTCTCAACACTTACTTCCCTCATGAGAGTGATGCTCCTCCTTATGATTTTGAAGATTATCGTCTTGATCCTACTTTGGATTTTAAGAAAATACTTTCAAAGGAGAAGAAACCGGTCGACACCGACATCCGCAGCACATATGATTTAACACCTCTTTGTCCACCTTCTGAGGACGAGGTTGTGCATCTTCTTCGCGGATCATCTTCACATTTTGCTGAGCCTGAGTGCTATTTTCCCCTAAAGGAAAAGGTGTTCGACCCCGGTATCGATATTCTGCAGCCATCTCAGTATCCACTTGATGAAATAAAAGGAAATATTTTTGGAACTTATGGAAATCTGCTTGCACCACTTCACCCTTGCTTCCACCGTGCTCCATCGCTGCTTAAGGGAACCTTGCCTACTCTTCTTTGGATTGCCTTGTTCGCCTTAAGCTTGTGCTATTTGATGGACGAAAACTATGTCTTTGATCCTGGTGGATATATTTCATGCTTCTTCCTATGGTAATCAAGGTCGAGTCAGGCTCACGACTCGGTAATCAAAAATCAAGCGCTTCTTTGGAGGCAACCCATGTATCTATCTTTTAGCTTTCTTTATTCTAAGTGTAGGGGAGACCCGTTGGTTTGCTATTTCCTCTCCTCTCTTCTCTTAATCAGGGATTCGAGCTTCAAAGATCCACTCTTGATGATTCTTGACGACCCGTGATTCCGTGTTCACTTCTTCCCGGTTCTATCCTAAACTCTTTTCGATTCACAATCTTATGTTTTCTCAATATTTAAATAGGAATCTCTTTGGTTGTCTCTTCCTTAGCGAGATTTAAACAACGTGCACAATGTCCTAAGTGTAGGGGAGTTTACTCCAACATGCTTAAACATTGAGGACAATGTTTATATTAAGTGTAGGGGGACTTCTATCGAAGTTAAGTGGTCTTTTCCTTGTATTTGTCCTCATTTTAACCGGAAAATCAATTTTTTCGACATTTTTTAAAATTTTTGATCTATTTTGGCCTATTAGTTTTTCCTTTTGTATAGTTATTTTCTTTCTTTGCTAGAATAAACTTTAATAAAGTGGTTTTAATTTTCAAACGTTATGAATCTTTTGACTCAACCCCAGTTTACTTATCTAAGTTTACTCTAGCTAGTATCCTTAACATGTTTAAGTCAAGTTTTGCTAGGCTTTTATATAAGGAGCTATAAAACGCGAAAGTCTTAACTCTCACGGGTTAAGAACAAGAACTTTTCGCAAGTTCCTATAATTGATCCTAGAGAGTCGTTTATCAAGTGAACTTTAAAATGCGATTTCTAAACTTGAAAAAGTCTAAGAGGTTGCAAGATCCTATAGATGACCCGAAAACCCAAAACTTTGATTTAATAGGCTAAGCATCCACGAGTCTCATTCCTTGAGATTTTAAACTGTGGAGAACGAGAGATGATAGAGTCAGTTATAAGTTTGGTATTCTTTCGTGAATTTATCTGCAATAAATAAGGTTGTACGATTTGAAAAGTTACTTAGCTTCTAGCCCAAGATCGTTTAAAAGTTGCTCGGTATGGATTAGAGTTCATAGCCAAGGCATAACTTACTGAAGTGGGATGCGAAGATTGGCGAGTCCAAAAAGGTCCTAACAAGACATGAGGGCTATATTTTGTTGCTAAAGATCCAAAGTGATGTGAAGAATCATTTATCGAAAATCAATATGAAGGATCGAGACACACGATGAAAAGCATATACTCCCCAAACGTCATGGAGAAGTCTATCCAAAAAGGCCCTAACAAGGTATGAGGATAAGTTGATCCAAGTCCAAAAAGGAGGTGGATCGTTGTATATCAAAGTCCAAAATAAAGATTGGAGAAAAATGAAGAAGTCGTGGTCCAAGTATGAATCTCTCAAAACTTCAAGTGAAGAAATTCCTATATGAAGAGAAGACCATTATTTCATGAACGTCTCTCAAGGTTTGAAGTATGAAGTCGCTGCCAAATATCGGTCCGAGAAAGGTCTCAAATCGCGAAGCAAGTTATACCAAGATATGAACTTTATGAGGTCCCGAGAAGCAGTTTTAAAAGATTTTGTCCTTTAGCTAACTATTGATTAAATCGTTCACTTTATTTTCGGACTAAATAACTATCGAAATAAGTCAACAATGCATCTTCGTGATGATTCAAGACAACAATAAAATATAAGAGATACCCCTAGGAATAAGGGAGTCTAAATGAGTAATTGGCCCACATGAGTTCGTGTTAGTTTGCTAACTTATAATAACAATGATCTCGTTTTTAAGCTTGGTTTGGAGATAGCGAAAACTTGAGGATGATGATTATTCATGACATTTCCAAAACCCAAGGTATGTTTTTGATTTCTTTACTTTGAATGTTTATAGTTTTCTGTCTCTTTAATAAAGGCCACTAGGGATTGATTATGATGAAAAATGTAAACATGCTTTGTAACTAATGCATTGCATGAGGACATTGCAATGGTCAAGTGTAGGGATTTGATAGGGGTGTAAACACCCATCCTTTTTACCACTTAATTACAATAATAACCGAGCCAAAACGTGTAATTTATGTCATTTATGTCGGAATTATGCGTGGTTTGTGTTTTTGTTGTGATTTAGGACGAAAAGGTGAAAAGTGGAGTAAATACGAGCATTCACGGGCATTTACGGGCTTTTATTGAAGAAAAAGATGAAAGACGAAGTCAATTTGTCAAGAGTGCAAAAAGAACGGAAGTCCAAGACCAATTCTGAAGATTTATCAAAGAAAAAGTCAAAAGACAGAAGTTTACTAAAAGCCGAAGAACTCAAGTCTTATTTATTGAAGAATTAAAAGACGAGTTTAAAGAAATCCCGAGCCAAAAGTCATTAAAGTCCAAGATTAACAAAAGATTAAGAAGGGAAGGACTTAACGGTGCAATTAAGAAGAAATGAAGGAGGGGAGGAAGCTTTCTAAGCATTCCCTAATCCTCCCCTATATATAGATCATTAGCATTTCATTTTTCCTCTTGTTGGCTAGAGTGACACTAGTTCTTCCACCTTTAATTTTTGCACATTTACTTTATTGCACTTTTACTACCTTGTCTTGCACTTTATTTTTCAAGTAAGTTACTTTTATCTTTATTGCACCTTTACTTTTCTTGTTTAATCTCTCATTCTTCCTTTCTTTCTATGCTTTAATCTTTGTTTACATGCTTATTGTCTTGCTTATTTGATTAAAGGTTACGTTTTTATGCTTTTGATTGTTTTGGATTATTGATTCTTATAGCTTATTTGTGTTTATCTTTAAGTTTTTAAAAGTCTTTATAAAAGTTTTTTTATATAAAGTTGTTTTCGTAAATCTTTTTCATTTCGTGTTTTAAAAGTCTTTAGATTTCAGTCTATTGGATTTTTCTTATACGTGTTTGCTTAGGATTTTAGTCTAGTGCTTATTTGAGTTATAGCTTATTAGTTTAGCTTATTTTGTGTTATTTTTACTGTATTCCGATCTTGCCAATCGGAAAAGGGATTTGTATTCCGACCAGCACTCTTTGGCTTGGTCGGAAAAGGGTTTAAAACATTCCGATCTAGGGTATGTGTGACATTCCGATCAGGTCTAGTGACAGTATTCCGATTGGTATTTCACTCCTTATTCCGATCAGGGTTGGGTTTGTGTTATTCCGATCTGGGTGTCTTGTGGTATTCCAATCAGGGTAAGTGACAGTATTCCGATCAGGAGTCTACTCCTCATTCCGATCAAGAGATAAGTTAAAATTCCGATCATCATTCCGATCCGGGTGATAACTAGTATTCCGATCAGAGGTTGTGATTGGTTATTCCGATAGGTCTTTGTGGTGACAGCATTCCGACCAAGGTTTATTCCGATCAACATTCCGATCTGAAAGGTAAGTACATTCCGACGAGGCCATATTCCGATCAGGGGGTAAGTTTACATTCCGATCATGTTCCGATCGGAATGTATTCCGATGGTGGGTTTGTTTTTATATTTTGTCTTGTTTAAATTTTAAGTTCTCATTTTAATACTTTGTCAAATTTTAATTCTCGTCACGCTTTAATTTTAAGTCATTTAGTTATTTACTTTTCTCGTTTTAATTTTGCGTCATTTACTTTAAGTTAGACTTAGATTTATTTTAACGCTATTTATTCAACTCCATTTACATTTACGTCTTTGCACTTTTAATTTAAAAATCAACCAAAAATATTTGTTTTACCAAAATCAACTGAGTCGTACTTTGAACCGGAAATCAATTCGCTAAGATTCCGAGAACAAGAACTTTAATTTTTATACGGGCCAAAAGCCTTGTATCATATGTAAGCACTCAAGTCAAATTCAATATCTTCCTGTTTTTAGAAACAAGAGAGACCAGTCCAAGACAAGTCTTTTCTAGGAAAAGGTGCATGAATATTGGCAGGAGGTGGTGGTATGGTAGCATGCTCATTTTTAATCCCAAAACCTGTTTTGTCCCTAGGAGATTGACCAATTTCAACTGCTTTAGTTAAATCTTTAGAAGCTTTTCCAAATTTTTCAACAGTTTCATCATCTATCTTTTTATTAGAATTAAAAACTTCAAGTTCAGCAGTCAACTCCTTAATGGAATCATTATTTTCCTTAGCATCTCTCTCTAGAATCACAATGTGATCTCTATAATCATTTTCTCTTTGTTTATACTCTCTTATGGTGGACTCTAGCTGTTCTAAAGCACGTTTGTAATTATCAAGGTCATTGTCACAATTTATATAATCAACTTTTATCTTTCTTATTTGATCATTCAATGACTCAGTATTTTTCCTACAAGCTTTAGTACAATGTGAATCATCATATACCTCATTGTCTGAGCTGGAGCTTGACATGGCCATAAGAGCAAAATCTTCCTCTTTTTCCTCAACAACTAATGCTTGATTTCTTTCAACACTCTCTGTCATAGCACTCCAATCCCATCCACCTGCTCCATCTATCCCTTGCATGGCTACCATGTCCTTTGCACCAGAATCATCATCTCTGGTTTCCTTCCTATAGTTGTTCCCAGTTTTAGGTCCTCTGCATTCCCTAGCAAAATGACCTTTCTTGCCACAGTTGTAGCATTCAACCTTTGTTTTGTCAAACCCAACCACGTTAGAGGGATTGATGGAGATCTTTCTTCCCATACTTCTTGTAAAACCTGTTAGCTCTCATACTAAGCAGAGCCATGTTCCATTTGATATCCATCTCCTCCAGTCCTTGCTTACTGATTTGACTCAGATCTTCGTGTAACACAGTAGATCCTTGTGGCCCTTGGGATGCTATAAAAGTACAAGCGGTGTTAAGACTTAATGTTGCAGGCCTTTCTTCATCATAAGGTGATCCAGACCTGGTAGCAGGGGAATAAGTAGCAGGGCCTACTTCGATTCCACTGCCTTTGGAGATTCCACTGCTTTGAGATATGAACGCCATGTTAGAAGGGGAATCAGTAGATCCACTTGAATTGGTGGGAATTGTTCCTTTTGACTTCATCTCATTGACAACAGGTTGAAAAACTTTCAAGTTATTGTATATGTTATCAATGTTCTTGTTATCTAAGTCATCCTTATTCTGCCAAATAGCTTTGTAGACAAACCATTCTTTCTGAAGGCTGTTAAGAAACCTGGTATTCACCTGCTCTCTTGTCACTTCAACATCAAAGAACTCCAACTGAGCCACCATATCTTGAAGCCTATTGTAAATAGCGCCAATTTATTCATCACCAATTGCTTTGAAAGAAGCAAATTCATCAAGCATTTTATTCTTCTTCTTCTTCTTTGTGGCTTTATTTCCTCCAAAAGTTGTGCTTATGGCTTCCAAGAGTTCCTTAGCTATTTTGTACTTTCTGAATCTTAGTTGATGTCTATCAAGTAGAGCCAGCAGCAATGAACTGTGAGCTCTGACATCATGCCTTCTGGCCAGTATTTCCTTATCACAAAGAGCAGCAAATTTCTTCTTGACTTCACCACCTTTGGAACTTTCACCTTTCTCTTCTCCCTTGCCTTCTTCAACCGTCATTGTTTTGGTGAATTGATCACAACACTCTATGATCTCCAGAGAACATAGTGTTCCATTTTGACGTATTGTTAGATTCTGAATTCCCATAATTCAAAGTTTTCAGGATCCAGCATGGGTAGTTTGAGGTTGTTATGGTTGTTTCTGTTTGAGGAAGAGTCTGAAGACATAGTTGTAATGAGGGTTTTGTTCTTGGTTTAGTCAAAGTTTCTCAACAAGCTCTGATACCACTTGTTGATCCCCAACTCAGATCTTAAACCTTTATAGCTTGTTTAAGGGTTGTGATAGAAAGAATAAATTCAATCTAACACTAGAGAAACTTTGCAATACAAAGTAACTAAACAAGATGCGGAATATAGTGTTTAGCACAAGACAAATGATTAAGGCAAACGTTAAACTTTAATATACAATAATATACGAATATCCAATAATGGTATTAGGGTTACAAAAACCTTAAAGTATGAAATGAAAGACAATAGAGAAAGACGCACTTTGCATGATAACCTAGTGAGTCCTTTTATAGGCATAAGGACTCACGTACAAGATTACTACTAACAAACTTGGAAAGTATCTCGGAGTAGTAACAGAAACGTGTAATAATCTATTCCAAGTTTATCTCTAGCGGTAGGGCCTTTGACTTCAGCAGGGGAACCAATCCCCCTGCCTTTGTTATTTGGCAGGGGGAACTTACTCTAGCAGGGGGACAAATGACCAACTAGCAGGGGTAACAAATATACATAGATTTATTCCCAACAATTTAGTCTGCTAGAATTAAGACTGATTTTATCAGTCAAAAGGAATTATCACCACATACAAGTTACTCTTGTGACTCTGCTTCATTTTTATTGTTCAAAAATAAAATTCATCAAAAATATGTCCTCAACAGGATTCGAACCTGTGACCTCCTGGTCACAGGCCAAACGTGTTTGCCAGATGATCTAGCTTGTTGTTTTTGTTATAATTTTGTTCGTTTCATTAATATTGACTGTTGTTTAGTTGTCAGATTTCTTAACTGATTTAAATACAAGTTTTTCATTTAAAGTAAATTTAAAATATTAGTTTTATAGAATTACTTTTATATAGTTTTAAAAATGATAAATAAATAAAATCAAAATAAAAAAAATGTTTTATTAATTTTAGAAATTTAATTAGTTATTAAAAAATTAGTTTTTAAATAATTATATTTTAATTAATTTAGATTTTAAATAAAATAGTTTCATTAATAAAAAAATTTAAATAGTTAAAATTTTTTAAATAGCTTTAATTTTTTTTAATAATTGTCTTTAGAAAATAAAAAAATGGGGAACGATTCATGCACTTAGGATTTAATTAATTAAAAATTTGTAGGAGTAATTTTAGAGTTAAAACCGAAAACCAATTCAAATCGATTGTCCAAATCAACACAAAACGTCTCAAATTCACTTGATCTTCGTGTACAACGAACTTGGATCATCAATGTGTTTAATTGAATCCGTCTTTGGTAAATTTAGTCTATTACTTTTTCCTAAAGGTAATTTTCTATTTTACCCTATAACGTATCTTAATTAACATACATTCCACGACACATCAAAAATTTTGGCGCCGCTGCCGGGGATCTTGTGTACGATTCGTCTTGTGGAGATTTGTTGATCATTGATTTAAAGACCGTTTCCGTCCTCGGAAAGTTTTGTTATTTTTCTATTATTATAGTATGTATCGTTTTTCGTTTTTTTTGTGATTAATATATTGTATTACGTAGAACAATTTATAAATTTACCTACTTCAAAATAAGACCTTAGTTGGGATTTCATCACCTAGCTATTGTATTCTAATCCAAAACGAAAAAAAGGCAAAATAGATAAATACTAATAAAAAGTTTGAACTTGATTTATAAAAACTATAAGGTGGGTATAAGGCGACGTGCTATAAAAGGCCGTCTAAGGAAAAAGGTTTTTAAGTCACCTCTTCCCCGCTTGCTTGTGCGTATATTGAGAGGGACGACCGATTATTGGTTTGCCAACTCAAGTAGTATTAAATCTTATTTTTGTAGTTTACTTATTGAACCTCGAGACGGTTAGGTTTTCACCTATTGTTTCAAATTCGACCGAGGGTAGATGACTTCTATAGTAATTATCCTTATTCCTTGTTTTTATCAATCTTTTTGATTGAGCAATACCAAATAAAAATACCAAAAAAATAATCTTCTTCTTGTCTAATTTCTTTTCTTTAATCCTCTAAAATTCTCGTTACTTTGGTTTATGCAATTACGATCTTCTCGACTTTTGATTGATTTAAATAGGCTTGAAAATATTCCTCGTAGAAATAGAAATCGTCAACAACGAATAGTGGAACTCGAGCTTCCACCTATTGTTGTAGAGATGGCCGGTAACCGAACAATGGAGGAATTGCTCCGTGCACCCACCGAAGGGTATGGGGAAGCAATCGTTGTGCTGGCTATTTTGGCGGATCATTTTGAGATTAAGACGGGTCTTTTATCACTCATTCGTGCCGACCAATTTTGTGGCAATGAGACCGATAGCCCGCACTCTCACATTCGGAATTTTCATCGTATTACCTCGACTCTCAAGTTTAGAGATGTGTCGAATGACGCGATTAAGCTCATGCTTTTTCCGTACTCGCTCGAGGGGAATGCTAAGAACCACCGGGTTCGATTTTAACATGGGATGATTTAGTGTCTAAGTTCATGAATTACTTCTTTCCACCATCTAAAAAAACACACTTTAAAAATGAGATCACTATATTTGAACTAAAAGTGCATGAATCGTTTGGGGATGCTTGGGAAAGATTTAAAGATTTGTTAAGACAATGTACACACCACAGTTTCTCGGAATTGCACCAAATCAATACTTTTTATAATGGGCTTAATATGGTTGAACAAGATTCTGTAAATGCCGCCGCGGGTAGTAATCTTTTAAGAAAAACTCCCAGAGACGTGTGGGGTATAATTGAGAATAAATCTAGAGTGCAATATTCACGAAACACACCGATTGTTTCCAATATGAATTCATCTAATATCGAGATTGCTAGATTGGACTCTAAGATTGATAATGGAGTTGCTACATTGTTGAATGAGATTAGAAGAATCCTCATGGATCGATTAATATGGTTGAGAATCTTTGTGTATCATGTGGTGGACCACATCCGAATTATGCTTGTTCAACCACGGGGTTTGATCAAGCTAGTGCTTTTTCCACGACGGGAACTTATGGCCCTAACGGTCAAGTTCCTCGTCAAAATCATGTTGCTCCACCGGGTTTTCCACCGGTTCAAAATAGGTACAACAATGGAAACAATGGGAATAACTTTAACCGTGGTAACCAAGGGAATTTCAATCAAGGAAATGGGTTTAATGCTAATCAAAATAATCAAGGTTTTCACAATAACCAAACTGATTTGTCAAGCTACATTAAAACAAATGAGGCAAATATGAAAGCTTTCCAAAACAATATTCAAGGACAAATGGCAACTTTGAAAAATGATTTTCAAAATACGATCAAAGGGCAAAATAACAAGATTGAGCTTAACCAAAACCGTATGGAGAAAAGTTTAGAGCAAAGTCAAAATCAAATGCAACAAAGTTTGGAACAAAGTCAAAACTGTTTTGAGGGAAATCAAGCTAACTTTGAGAACAAACTACTTTCGATGTTTGAAACTTGTATGTGTAAACTCTCCTCTTCTTCGGGTGACTTACCTAGCAACACCATTCCAAACCCGAAGGGTGAGATGAAATCTATAACCACACGTAGTGGGAAGGCTTTAGACGGACCTTTGATTCCATATGTGAGTACCTCTCAGGTGAGGGAAGTGGAGCAAGAACCCGAGCTGGTTAAAGAAAAGGAAATTCCTATTCCACCAAAGGTAGACCAATTGCCTATTCCAGAACCCGAGCTTCCGAAGACTAAACCCACACTACCCTACCCTTCGAGACTTAACAAAGAGAAGCTCCGCGAAAAGACCAACGCTCAAATGTCTACGTTTCTTGAGGTGTTTAAGAAAATGTATATTAATCTTAGTTTCGCGGATACATTGCTTAACATGCCTAAGTTTGCTTCAACAATGAAAAGGATGATGAACGATAAAAAGAAATTGGTTTAAATGTCTACATCTTTAAATGAAAGTTGTTATGTGGTTCTCTCTAAAAAGTTTCCCAAAAAGCTTGGAGACCCTGGTCAATCTTTGATACCATATGATTTCCCTAATATGGAAGAATGCTTAGCATTAGCCGATCTTGGCGCTAGCATTAATTTGAGGCCTCTTTTCGTGTGGAGTAGGTTATCACTTCCCGAGCTTACACCTACTAAGATCACTATCGAGCTAGCGGATCGATCGACCACCTTTGCAAAAGGTATAACCGAGGACGTGTTAGTCAAAGTAGGAAAGATCATCTTCCCAGCGGATTTTGTAATTTACGAGTATCCCGAAGATTCTCGTGTGCCTCTTATTTTGGGAAGACCGTTTTTAAATAAGGCTAGTTCTATAGTTGACATGAGAGATGGGGAAAATTGACTTTACGTTTTGATGATGAAAGTATAACACTTTATGTTGGTAATATCTCGAGACCTTCTTTCGAGTACTACGAGGAATCAATCAATCAATCGATGTGATTGATGTTGCTAGTGAAGAAGTTTTGTAAGATATACTTGGTTTTTCGGATATTTCCAAAAGTGGCAATCCCACTTCATCGAATCCGATTATCTCTTTGGCTAAACCTCCACTCACTCCATTTGAGGGAGGGGACTTCGTTCTAGAAGATCTCAAGGATAATGGTCATTCAAAAATCGATAAGGAAACTGATGATTACCTTAGCAAATCATTCGATCCTAGTGAGTTTGATAGTGAGAATTTTGATCCCGAGGGAGATATTGCGTTGATTGAAAAGTTGTTGAATATGGATCCTTTTGAATCACCACCTATGGAATTAAAAGTTGTGAGTGAAATTGAGACTAAAGTGAAAACATCTATTGAGGAAGCACCCAAATTAGAACTTAAGGAACTTCCCACTCATTTGGAGTATGCTTTTCTTGAAGTAACGGATAATTTACCGGTGATTATTGCCAAGGGATTCATGGAAAATGAAAAGGATGAACTTATTAAAGTGCTTAAGAAACATAAACGGGCCATTTCATGGAAAATCTCCGACATTAAGGGTATAGATCCAAAATTTTGTTATCATAAAATTCTAATGGAGGAAGATTATAAACCCGCTATCCAAAATCAAAGAAGGGTCAATTCAAAGATTCATGAGGTGATCAAAAAGGAAGTCACTAAACTTCTAGACGCCGAAATGATCTACTCTATCTCGGATAGCCATGGGTTAGTCCCGTGCATTGTGTTCCAAAGAAAGGAGGAATGACGGTTGTTACTAATGAGGATAATGAATTGATTCCTACTAGACTTGTAACCGGTTGGCGTGTTTGTATTGACTATAGGAAGCTTAAAGATGCCACTAGGAAGGATCATTTTCCATTACCTTTTATGGATCAAATGTTAGAGAGACTAGCGGGAAATGAATTCTATTGATTTTTGGATGGATTTTCCGGCTATTTCCAAATTCCCATTGACCCTCGTGATCAAGAAAAGACTACATTCACTTGTCCTTATGGAACATTTGCTTATCGTAGAATGCCTTTTGGATTATGCAATGCTCCGGGGACGTTCCAAAGGTGTATGATGGCCATTTTCCATGATATGATCGAAAAACCATGGAAGTCTTCATGGATGATTTCTCGGTTTTGGGGAGTCTTTCACTTCATGTCTCTCTAACTTGGAAAGAATGTTGCAACGTTGTGAGGAAAAGAATCTTGTGCTTAATTATAAAAATGTCACTTCATGTGCAAAGAAGGAATTGTGTTAGGACATAAGATCTCTAAGGCCGGTATTGAGGTTGATAGGGCTAAAATCGACGTGATTGCAAATTACCTCCACCCACCACCGTTAAGGGAGTTAGGAGTTTTCTCAGCCATGCCGGCTTCTATAGACATTTTATCCAAGACTTCTCTAAGATAGCTTGGCCTATGACACATCTTTTGGAAAAAGAGACTCCATTCCTCTTTTCGGACGAGTGTATTCAAGCCTTTGAGATGCTTATAAAGAAATTAACCGAATCACCGATTTTAGTTGCTCCGGATTGGAACCTACCATTTGAAATTATGTGTTATGCTAGTGATTAAGCGGTAGGTGCGGTTTTGGGGCAACGTAAGTCAAAACATTTCTTGCCTATACACTATGCAAGTAAGACTATGACGGATGCTCAAACTAAGTACACCACAACGGAAAAGGAGTTACTTGTCGTTGTGTATGCTTTTGAAAAGTTTAGACTATATCTCGTCTTGTCTCAAACCATAGTGTATACGGACAACTCGGCTATCAAATATCTTTTTAGTAAACAAGATGCTAAGTCGAGGTTGCTCCGGTGGATTCTCCTCTTTCAAGAATTTAATTTCAAAACTCTAGACAAAAAAGGAGCCGAGAATCTCGCGGCCGATCATTTATCTCGACTTGAGAATCCTCACCAAAGTGATCGAGAGAACAATGAAATCAATGAAACATTTCCTCTCGAGACTCTTGGTATGATTGCTTTTCGTGGTGATGATAGTACCCCATGGTTTGCGGACATTGCAAATTATCATGCGGGGAAGTTTGTGATCAAGGGTATGTCGTCCCAACAAAAACGAAAGTTTTTCAAGGATATATCCAATTACTTTTGGGACGACCCCTATTTGTTTCGTATGTGCGCGGATCAAGTGATTCGTAGGTGCGTGTTTGGTAAGGAAGCTCAAGATATTCTTAAATCTTGTCATGAAGGACCCACCGGGGGACATCATGGTGCCAACGCCACCACGAAGAAAGTCTTTGATGCCGGCTTCATTTGGCCTTCCATATATCGTGATGCCCAAGACTAGATCAAGACTTGTGATGCTTGTCAACGTCAAGGAAAAAACTCACAAAGGGATGAAATGCCCAAAACATTATCCAAGTTTGTGAAATCTTTGACATTTGGGGGATCGATTTTATGGGGCCATTTCCATCATCGAAAGGAAACAAGTATATTCTCGTAGTTGTGGACTATTTCTCTAAATGGGTTGAAGCTAAGGCTTTTCCCATGAATGATGCTCGAGTTGTGGTGAAATTTTTGAAACAACTCTTCTCTAGGTTTAGAACTCTGATGAGACTGCTTTTATACATAGTCTCATCGTCTAAATAGGGCTTAAAATGCATTAAATATCATCAAAATACCCAAATATATGCTTGTGTTTGTTTCTTGTGTATTTTAGGTACGGATATTGAGAAAATGACAAAAGATCACAAGAATCATGCAAAAACGAACATGGGAAATGAAGCCGCACCATGAACCAAGCCCTAATGAAGAATTTTCCAAAGAAAACCCTTGAAGATTTGAAGAGTTATGAATAAGGGTCCTCCAATATGGAAGAATTGACACTTTATACCCTTGTATCTTCATAATTACAAGTTTGGTCCCTAAAGTTTGTCAAAATTACAAAAAGAACCCTTAACTTTGAAGAATTGGTAAATTTAGTCCCTCAACAAAACTAAATTGTCAATATTGGTCCTCCAAGAAGTCAACAACAAGTCAAAACCTTGAAGAATGAAGAAAATGCCACAATCAGTCCTTCAAATATCATGAATTAGCATATCTAGTCCTTGATACAAGTTTGAAAACTTGTTGTGCCATTTTTGACAAGATGCTGAAAGTTATAAACAAGGAAAAAGAGATTTGTGGCTATTTAACACAACATGAAGAAGAAAAGGAAGTCCAGGGACCAAATTGGGGAGACAGCCAAACTTTACTCCACCAACCAGCTTCTGCCACGTAGCCCACTACTCCACTTCAACCAATAACCATCCTCCCCTACTCCACGTCACAACCCACCAGTTTATTAAACTTATTAAAACGAGTTTAATATTACCTTCCCACCAAAACAACTTTTTAAATTTAATTAACCCAAAATCAGATTAAACACACCCAATTATCCCCATAAACCCTAGCTATCTACAGTTTCAATTAATCTGAAATCAAGGGGTTTTTGTCCATTATTTTCCAGATCCTTGATTTAGCTTAATTTAACCCAAACCCAACTCCCAAAACGTCACCCTCATCACTTGGTCCCATCCCACATGGCTCCCCTGCTGCATAAGTCCAAGGATGTACAAACCAATCACTGGCTGAGACTTAATGCTTGAAGAATACGCTCATTTGGACGCTTAGGATCACTTCCCACCAGCTGTAACATCCACAACAAGCCAAAGATCCTCACATGAAGCCCTTGACCAAATTCAAAATACGAATCTTCAAAAGGAATCAAAGGGCAAAACTGGAAACTCCCATTTAGGGTTTAGTTGTTCTTATTTTCAGTTCTAGAATGTTTTGTAAGCCTCTATATAAAGGCACATAGGTTTTCATTTTTACTTGTTCTTGTTTTCTCTTTCCTTGGTCAAGCATTGTAAATCCCTTTCAAGTGAATGAAATAGGTGTTTGTTGTGACGAAAAAGAACAAGAGCCATTTACTTTTCCATTGCATCTTTAAATTTTGAAGTTGAAATCCCATTTTCAGTCCTTGTTTATTTTGGAAACTCAAGTTATTTAGTCCTTAAGTTCTCTGTCCAAGCTTTTTAAATTGATCATATGAGCCTGATATTCTTGTTGAATATCAAGCTCAAGTGTAATTTAAATTGTTTGTTGATTTAGTTATTGTTAAGATTTTCAGAAAACCAAAAATCAATTTTTTATTTTGTCAAATAAGCCATAGGTAGCTTAATTGATAAGCTGGCTTATTAGCTTATTTGACTTGTGAACAGATCACTCTTCTATTTACTTTCTTTCTTAGCAGGTTTATAAAGACTCAACCATTTTGAAGACATATTGGGTGCATGTGTCTAGTTAGACCATCACCATCATCTCTCTACTAAGAATACTTGTTCTATAAGCCATAAGCCCAGCTATAAGCTGATGGGAGATGGCATTGCTGCCATAGTGGGGCCTGGATGTGGGTCCCACAAGGTATAAACCTTGAATTCTTTTGTTTTCAAGTTTAATATATGATTTGTGTGATTTTGAGAAATTTGTGAGAAATCTGGTGTTTGTTCATTTAATTTGTTGGTTTATGCTTATTTGATGTTAGTATGCATGTTAGAGGTAATTAGGACAAGTTTGATTAAGTTTAAAAAGCATTTGGTTTGAAAAAAGTTGATTTCTGAAATTAAAAGGGTGTTTGGGTCTAGGGTTTAAAATAGGTTTGAGTATAACAAACCTAAGAAACTAGGTTTAACATACTTGAGTTATTGGTTATAGTTGTTTTCTGTGTTCAGTATTTAGTTTGAAGGAATTTAAAAGGGATTTGTATGCTACATTTTTGCTAAAACTTGATATAAATCAGTAAGCATACATCACTGCTTTGATCTTGTGAATTTGCCCACCAAATCATGAAAATTGTTAGAGGTTAGGCTAATACAGGATTCTAGCTAGCTTATTTGTGGTTTGGTTTAGTTTTGTGCAAGATTTTGAGCTTTAAAATTCACCTTTCTGCACATTAAACCAGCTAATTGTGTTGATCCCAAACTTAGATCGATTAGCTTTGTGTATACGAGATTAGATCAAGTATAACACGTAGACAAACCTTTGTTATATACTTTGTGAATCTAAGTGTTATGCGGAATTTAACACTTAAACAAGAACACAAGATGTAAACAAAACTTTCACTTTGATTATGAATGTCGAACTTGCTTACAATGAAAGATGTTTACGAATGAAAACTTATGAAAACTTGATACTAAGCATTAACCTAAAGGCCTTCTTTTATAGACTAAGAAGCCTTGTACAATAAGCTACGTATCAACTATTCTAGGTAAAGATAAACATAGAAAATACATTGTCGTTTCTATCCTTACTAGAAGTATTCTAGAATATAATAAACGTGTAGCTCACATCTTCCATCAGTGCTTGTCTTCAATCTGTCAACGCTTGACTTTAACTTG
This sequence comes from Glebionis coronaria, assembly GCA_025667525.1. NCBI lineage: Eukaryota > Viridiplantae > Streptophyta > Magnoliopsida > Asterales > Asteraceae > Glebionis > Glebionis coronaria. Next base: position 272,267,808 of record CM046881.1, read on the forward strand.
TCAACACTTGAGCTGTCAGCGCTCAATTTGTTCTTGTCAACGCTTGAGTTGTTCTTGTCAGCGTTCAAGTGATCTGGCCTTAATTTATTCCCAACAATCCTCCCCTAAACTTGATATCCACTCTTATGATCAAGTTTCTGAATAATCATTAAGAACTTGGAGGAGTCTGACAAACCTGATCATATTGGTAATAAATAAATCTGATCAAATTCTTTGCCACGTCACTTGTATAATCTATCTCCAGCTGGGTGTCCTTCATCTTTTCCAAAACAGCCTTGGATATGAAATACTGAGCATCTACAAGTAGATACTCAACAAACTTTGTAGAACTCAAATGGTATACACCAGCAGCTGAATATAACCTCCATTGAAGACCACTGAGGTCATCTTCAAGATCCTTCCATATTTCAGGATCTTCCTCATTTGTCCCACACATTCTTTTGAATGTGGTCCAAAGTTTTATTCCATTAGCTGAAGTTGGTGCTTCAGCCTCATACTTGGTCTCCGGCAACCTCCAAAGGTCCACCAAGTCTTCTCTATCACAACTTGCAAATAAAGATATGAGAGTGGTAAAAGTGTGTACCTCCTTGCCATATCTTCCAATCTTCCAGAATCCACATTCATCCTCATCATAACTCACAATTGGATTCCTGGAATCTAATGTAACACCTGCACCATATCTGAAGCTTCTAATGGGGAGAGCTTGAGGCTCTTTCTAATAACTGCTTCACTTGGATATAGTTGATTCATATCTTTTGGAAACTCAAGTGTAAATCCCTTCTTCACTGGCCTGGGAACTATCATAGCTTTCTTGATTTCCATCTCTTCTGCAAGTTGCTCCTTTCTTTCATCTGAAAGAAGTCTGAAAGTGTTTTCTTCCTGCACTTTCACCCAAATAGGATAAGCCCTATGTTCCAACTCATCAAATGTCAAAGCCTTTAACTTCTGATGTGTCCATCCAACTCCATGACATCTGAGCAACATAAAGTGGAGCTTCCTTCTATCCCTTTTCAACTCAGAGAGAATATTGTTTGCCTTGTGCTTCAAAATCACCTTACAATCCTTCTGAACTCTAAGAAGAAGCTCCAAACCCCATATTTGATCTGAAATGGTCAAGTCTGGATTATCCATACAGCTTTATTCCCAAGAATTGTACATCTGAACCACCTCTGGCATGTCAAAGTCAATCTGCAACTTTAAATCTCTCAACTTTTCCCTAGCAAGCTCATCACCATACTCAAGCCTTTCTGGTTCAATAATCATCACACTTGAGTCTGAGCTAGCTCCATCACTTTTTTCTTCAGAAGTCACAACAAATGGTGACTTTTCCTTTTCACCTTGTTCCATCATTTTCTCAGCCAATCTTCTATCAAATTCAACTTGGGCTGCATTCTTTGGAACAATTTCTTCTACCAATTTACCCTTACCCTTATCCGATGATGCAATGGTTGGTAAGGTAGATGGTAATACCTGAGTAGAAACTTCTTTGATGATAGATGATGACTGGAATACATCACCTTCATGTGCAGGTCTGTCAACGCCCAAATTTCCTCTATCAGCGCCCAAAATACTTCTATCAGCGTCCAAATTTGTCTTGTCAACGCTCAAATATTTTCCCTCAGCGCCTTGTGTAACCTCTCTCAACATAGCTGTAAATGATAAATTTAGATTGGTTGGAGAGATTAAGGACGTATCAAAACCTGTTTGTTCCTTCAAAGTAGTAAGAGCTTCAGCAACATCCATTGATTGACCATCTTGACTGCTCTTATCACTCAGATTTCTTTGATCTTCCTCCCCTTTGGAAGACTCCTCCATATCCCTCCTAGCATGATCACTCTCCAAAACAACAATCCTCTCCCTCAATTCCTTGAGTTCAAGGCCTTGTGTGCTGACAATGTGTACTAAGTCTGCATTTTGCTTTTGCAAGCTAATGCAGACTGCCGTCAATTCCAAAAGAGTCATTGGTTCCAGACTGCCCTCTTCTGAAATGGGGATTTGACCTCCCAAGTCAGGTTCATTGGGTATGGATGATGACTTAATTATGGTGGGACTGCCTTGGCCAGCTTCTAAGCCAGAACCAATAGTCCCAGCCTCATCCAGGTCACCAGCCACACTTGTGGTGGTGGTTCTCTCTGCTTCATGGCTAGGACCACCAGAGGAGAACACTCCAGCAGTCCTTTGGCGTTTTATCAACCTATATTCAGGTGGTGTGGAAGATGGTGTGGAAGAATGTGTAGATGTGGGTTGGGTAAGGGGTGTTTGGGATTGTGATGGTTGGGTGTCAGTGTTGGAAATAGGCACATCAACGCCAACATTTGATGTGTCAGCGTCAAAGGGTTCTTGGTCAATTTGCATTTGTCCAGGTGAGGGTAAAGGTTCAGGAATAGGTTCAAGTTGTGGGTGAGGGTCAATATGAGGTTGGGGGTCTGGTTGGGGTTGTGCTGCTGCAATAACAGCAAGCATGGCTGGGGTTAAAGGTAAGTCTCTATGAGGTGGTGAATTCATCTTTGTAAAAATAGCTTTCTTTTGCTCAGGGATTTTATAAAAATCATTGTGATCCCTTGAACAATATCTTTGATCATCAAAAATCATTTGCAGAAAACGGGGATAAGCCAAAGTCATTTTTGTCCCCTTGTTTTTACACATCCCTTCAAAAATCATTTTAGAATAGTTATATTTTTGCCCTGTTGCAATGCACACAATAGCAGTTGCAATGGATCTATTGATCTCATTGTGTGCAGTACATTTGGGACTCAAACATTGAAGGAGAATGTGAATGAGGTACTTCTAGGCTGGGGGAAATTCCTGCTTATGATACTTATTAAGAGTACCTTCATCAGGAATTGGATATCCCAAAGCCCTAAGCCCTTGTTCTATTTCAGTTATGGGAAGAATGGTTACACCATCAGCATCATCAAGATGCAAGGCCTAGCGTACCAAGGCCTCAGTAACCACCCAAGACCTCCCATGAACAATAGAAGTTAATGTGGTCACTCCATTAACTGTTTAGGAACTAACAGTGTTCCAAAACTGCTTAATGTGTGTGACTGGAATGAGTGGTGCATGAGAAAGAGCATACCTTAAGGGGGATGCGTTCAAATACGCCACCATTTGTGTGTATTGAGGAAACAAATCATTATCAGCAACAAGATAAGCAATCATGTTGTGTTGAGACTTAAACCCCAAATCCAATTCTGCTGAGTTAAATCTTGGTGCCATTGATGAAAGCTGTTAATTTGAAGTGTAGAAGATGAAGGTTGATAAGAGAAAAGTGTTAGACAAGAATTATAGATACCCTGTTTTAAAATAGGAGCCAAATTTATAGGAGATAAAGAATGCATGTGATTGGCCCAAAAATAGGCAAAGATTTTCAAAAACTAATCATGAAAATATTGAAAAAGTTATAAGTTATCTCATGCATTTAATGAAAGTAACAACTCCTAAAATTACGGCTTGAAAATATGTCAAAAAGTAACAACTGGGTAGGTCCCATTGAGTGTCAACGGTCAAATATAACCTATCAACGCCCAACGGCTATAATCTTGTCAACGTTCGCCTAAAGCCATGTCAGCGTCCAATTTGGTCACAACAACGCTTGGAAAAATCTTGTCAGCGTCCAAAAATAAAATTGTTTTAAAAAGTGAAAAATGACCTTAACAAGTAATTTATCCTAGAGAAAATAACCAAAAGCTGATAATTATTATAGGGCGGCAAGCACTGTCCAGTTATGCACACTTGCATAAGTAAGATAGACATAACAGTCCTCTAGTGTCCCTTGCTAACCAAAATTCTTAACAACCAAGTTACCTTATAAAATCCTTGTTACTCCCAGGTAAATCCCATATCAAAAGCATTCCCAAGTCTCCCAACAGACCACAACCAATTCTAGGCCAAAAATGTCTTGGCAGCATGCAAAGTTGATATACTATGCATGCTACAGTGCCTCATGGTTTAGTAAAACTAACCCATACTCACCTGTGGACACAATCTAGAATTGTGATAAGAGTATCATATGGATACCCAAAAATCCTAAAGGTTCCTAAAACCTCCCCTTAAACTATGATACAAAAAGATTGCTAAAATCATGCATGAACATAAAAAATTTATGTCAAGATAGGAATGAAACATTCCAACCATCATCCATAAATAAAAACTTGTCCAAATGCTTCTCCTTTGATCCATAAGCAACTCTATATCCAATGGTATATTGCTAACACCATCTGCACATTTAGATTGAAAACCACAAAACTAACATTGTTGCTGACAACGCCCCGATAACACATAACAGCGTTGAAGGAAGCTTTGTCAGCGTTAGACAATTATATTGCTGACAACGTTGCAAAAACACTTATCAGTGTTCAAACAACCTTTGTCAGTGTTAGAAAAATATAGTGAAAATTTAAATCATCAATAAGACCAATAATAATAATACATCATCCTGTACATACTTTTACAAAAAGAATCCAAAACACATATTTAAGTGAGATTAACCATTCCAATACTTGTTACCAAGTATTGAAATCTTCCAGTATCAAAAGGTTTAGTTAATAAATCTGACACATTTTCCTCAGTGTCAACCCTATCTGGTTGTATTAAACCTTTCTCAAAGCAATCTCTTATAAAATGGTGTCTAATTTCTATGTGTTTAGTTTTAGAATGATGCACAGGATTCTTAATGATGCATAAAGTACTATTATTGTCAACAAATATCTTAGTATGCATGAAATTATACCCATAATCCAACAGCTGGTTCTGAATCCACAACACTTGACCACAACATGCTGCTGCAGCCACATACTCTGCTTCAGTTGTAGAGTTAGCCACCACTGTTTGTTTCTTGCATTGCCAAGATATTAATCTGCTCCCAAGAAACTGACATCCACCAGTTGTGGATTTCCTATCAAACTTGTCACCTCCATAATCACTATCTGAATATGCAATCAGCTCCAATGGTGAATCCTTTGGGTACCACAAACCAAGACTAGGGAAACATCTTAGGTACCTAAAGATCCTCTTCACAGCATAAAGGTGACATTCTTTGGGAGTCACTTGATGACGTGCACAAGCACATACAGCAAACATGATATCAGGTCTGGAAGCAGTAAGATACATCAAGGATCTAATCATGGATCTATAATGCCTGACATCAACATCTTTCCCGTCTCTAATCTTTCCCCAAGGGTGTTCTCTATCCATAGGAGTAGAAGCCCTCTTTTCATGTGGAGAAAAGCCAAACTTCTTCAAGATTTCAGCAACATATTTGTCCTGGGAGATGAAGATACCATCTTCTTTCTGCTGAACTTGTAAACCAAGAAAGAAGTTCATCTCCCCCATAGCACTCATCTTGAATTTGTCTATCATAAGCTTGGAGAAATCCTCACTCATCTTTGGATCAGTAGACCCAAAAATGATATCATCAACATAGACCTGCACAAGCAACACATCTTTGCCTTTCTTCTTTGTAAATAGTGTCTGATCTATGGTGCCCCTCTTGAATCCATTGTCCACCAAATATGTAGACAAAGTACCATACCATGCTCTAGGGGCTTGATGAAGGCCATACATAGCCTTTTTGACTCTATACACTTTATCTGGATGCTCTGGATCCTCAAAACCAGGAGGTTGCATGACATAAACTTCCTCAACAATGGTGCCATACAAGAATGCACTCTTCACATCCATTTGATAGACTGTGAAGCCCATGCAAGATGCATAGGCTAGAAAAATCCTAATAGCTTCAATCCTTGCAACTAGTGCAAAGACTTCCTCATAGTCTATCCCCTCCTCTTGTGTATAACCTTGAGCCACTAACCTTGCCCTGTTTCTGACCACAATACCTCTTTCATCTCTTTTGTTCCTGAGAACCCATCTTGTCCCTATAGGTCTGACATATCTAGGACAATTAACCAGCTCCCAAACATCCTGAATAGCAAATTGGTGAAGCTCATCCTGCATTGCTTCCACCCAACTTGGTTCTTTGAGAGCATCAAATATCTTCTTGGGTTCTTCTTGTGACAGAAAACATGCAAACAAACATGCTTGCACAAGAGGGGTATCAACCTTCTTGTGTATATTGGCAATAAACCCACCAAGACCTTGATGGGATCTTCTTGTCTGAATTGGAGTCATAACATCACCAATGATCTGAGATGGGGGTGATTCTTCATTGTAGAAGTAAGAACCCCTCCTTCAAAAAGTCTGGTGTCCTCAACCTCATGCTCCATATTGCCAATGTCTTCTTCATCAGACTCTCTTTGATCAACAGGAATCTCTTCATAAACTCTGGAAGGTCCTCCTTGTTCAAAAGTGGAAGAGAAAAGATGTGCAAAGGTGTTGTCAACGTCTGAACCTTGTTTGTCAGCGCTTGGGCTAACAACGCTTGAACGGTTGTTGTCAACGTCTGAGCCATCAACGTCTGAATTGGTCTTGTCAGCGCTAGATTTGCCTTTGTTAGCGCCTGAAGAACCATGCATGTTTGTATCTGGTGGTATTTGGAAACCACCATTATCTTGTCCAGCAGCAGCAGCAGCAGCAAAAGCATCAGTCCAAATGGGAACTGTGACATATTCAAATGTAGGAGATGCCTTTTCTGCTTGTGATCCAACCCTCTCATCAACCTTTGTACCTGAAACATTAACAACTTGTTCCTCCACAACATTTGAAGTTACCTTCACAATGTCTGGATTAGTGACAGGCATATAATTTAAAGTTCTAGATAAGGGTTCCAAATCAAACAACCAATTAGGACCACTTTCAGGATCACTAGGTTTATTCTCTAAGAACCTAACATGTACTCTCTCAACAATACATTTGTCCTCTTTAAGATAAACCCTATAACCCTTGCTCTGGACTGAATACCCCATGAAGTAACCTTCATCACCTTTTGCACTAAATTTCCCTAAGGCATCACTAGTGTCTAAGACTACTACATGACATCCAAAAGGTCTGAGAAAACCAATATTAGGTTTTCTCCCCCAAAGTAACTCATAAGGTGTTTTGTTCTGAATTTTGTTAACCAATGCTCTATTTTGCACATAGCATGCTGTATTAACAGCCTCAGCCCAAAAGGCTATGGGAAAGTGAGCATCAGCCAACATTGTTCTGGCTGCTTCAATTAGGGTTCTATTTTTCCTTTCAGCAACCCCATTTTGTTGTGGGGTTCTTGCAGCTTCTTGTTCCTAAATTCTCCACCATTATCACTCCTAAGCATTTTAACCTCATTGCCAGACCTTTTCTCAATTTGAGTGATAAATTCAATAAGAACATCAGCTGTGTCACTCTTCATAGCTAAAAAGAATGTCCAAGTAAACCTAGAAAAGTCATCAGTGACAACAAAACAATATGACTTGCCATTCAAACTTTCTATATTAGTTGGACCAAAGTGGTCCATGTGAAGCATATGAAGAGGTCTGGAACTAGTATGCACCTGTTTGGACTTGAATGAGACCTTGTGCTGCTTGCCTTTAAGACATGCAACACAAGAGTGGTCATTGTGGAAGGCCTTCTCAGGCAAACCATCAACTAAACCAAGCCTCACAAGTCTATTTATATTTTTAAAATTTATGTGCCCTAGTCTCCTGTGCCATAAATTACTTTCATCTACTGAGGCCTTAACATAAAAACAAGACATATTTGTATTCACTTTAATCCCATTTTAATTCACATTGTATATGTCCTTATGCCTAGGTGTTCTATACTCAATATACTTCTCATCAGGGATCTTAAAATCCTTGCTTAACACCAAACACTCAGTATCAGTGAAAAGAACCTTATTTTTGTTATCACACACTTGTGATACACTAAACAGATTATAATCCAGTTCTTTTACCAGGAAGACATTCTCAAAACGTAGATTATTGGTGAGAAGGGTTCCTTTGCCTGTAATGGTGCCGTAGCCCCCTCCAAAGTATACCTTATCACCATCTTTAATAGGAGAGAAGTTCGTCAGATAGTCTTCCTTTCCTGTCATGTGCCTTGAGCATCCACTATCCCAATATCCATAATCATTGATCTGTCTCTGAATGCCCTGCACATAAAGAAAACAAATTAGTTTTCTTTGGGAACCCAAGTCTCAGAATACTTGGATCCATCTGGTTGTTCAATAAGAACAAACTTAGTTCTCACAACAACCCCATTCTCATCCCTTTTTAGATGAAAAACCCAGTTAACCCCAATTGGTTTTGTAATGACCTTTGAAATGTAATTAAACCTATTGCAAGTCATTGAAATTCCATTATTATTAGGGTTTTGATCTTTCTTCGGTCTCCATGTTAAGCTTGAAGAAGCTTTAGACCCCTTACCTTGTGGTTGCAAATATTTAGGTCTGGTCACGTTTCTGTCAGCGTTGGATTTTGTCCTGTCAACGCTGAAATTACCCTTGTCAGCGTTGAACCTAGGGTTTGCTACAGGAACCCATTGCCTATTTTACCAGGTGTTTGTCTTTTGAAAAGGTCTTTGTCCATGAGTGTTAGACCTTCTAGAGAAGAATGGGGCAGGTCTAATCACTTGTGGACTTTGCTGCACACAAGGTCTGGGTCTGACAACGTTTGACTTCCTAACAACGTTGACTTTCTTCCTATCAGCGCTGAAATTGTTCCTATCAGCGCTGGCTTTGGGAGCGTTGACACACTTGTATGCCAAATGTGAAAAGCTACCACAAGTATAACAGGCTTTCTTAGACACACTCTTAGGTCTAGAAGCGAAGAAACCTGTTCCATGATTGTTAACTTGGCTCTTGGGTGACCTATTATTTCTATACATCTCTGCATATTTAATGGTAGGTCTTCTAACAGTGTTTGAGCCTAGGTCAACAGCTTTACCAGTAACTGGGTGAGTAACCTTAATGGGTGGTGATTCATTGGGACTTTCACATAGCAAACCTCCCTTAAAAAATAAAGTAGGGTTAGCTTTCTTCCACTCATTTAGGTCAGTCAGTTTTTGTTGATACTGTTCCACTAGAGTGACAACTCTTGGTGGAGGAATGAATTCCTTTTCTTGGCATTCTGGTATACCAGTCCAAGATAAATCCTTTCTAAGGACACCATAGAAGTCACCAGCTGGTGGTGGAACCAGAGAGTAATCATTCATCCCAATCCCAGTCATGTCCTTAGGATCCCTTTGTTTAGCTACACAGTCTCCTAGGGCTTGGGTGGCTTTATCAAATCTTTGAATCTTGAGGTCAACATTATCTTTATTCTTAATGGCCTCATCTAACTTAGCCTGAAGGTCTCTATTGACCTTTGTCATGATATTTCTAATATCCATACTACTCTCTAGCTCATGTTTTAAGATATTTATCTTATCTTTTAAATCAAACTCCATTTTCTTGTATTCAGAAACGGTTTTCTCAGTTTCAGTAAGAGCTAGTTGGTAATTGGACAATTTACACCTTTCAGTGCTCATATCATCTTTTAGTTTGAACTCCTCTTTGTTAAGTCTATCAGTGTTTAGCCTACAACCTTTGCTACAAAAAGCATCATCATATACCTCATTATCAGATGAAGAGGAGGAGTGTGCCATGAGAGCATATTCAACATGCTCTTCTTCTTCAATATCAGCAATCAAAGCTTTGTCCTCTTCAGCATCCTTAGCCAGATAGCTCCAATCCCATCTAGTACCATAATTTCCTTGAACTGCAACCATGGCTTTGGAATCTTGAGCTTTAACAACCTGACTTGAGGGTTTACCAGCATCAGATCTTCTAGGAGATCTGCATTCCCTCATGAAGTGCCCCATGCGATGATAGTTGTAGCACTCAACTTTGGATTTATCAAATCCAGCAGTGTCTTTAGCATTGAAGGTCATCTTCTTCTTGAACCTTCTATTCCACCTATTTGCTCTTATACTAGCAAGAGCCATGTTCCACTTGATGTCCATCTCTTCCAAGTGTTCATCACTTATCTGCTCAAGGTCCTCATATGTAATCACTGAACCATTGGGCAAAGAAGCAATGTAAGCACACACAGTATCCAAATCCAAACCAGCAGGTTTAACTCTTGGGGAGTCATTCATGAATGTGTCAGCGTCTGAGAAAGAGACGTTGACAGGACTTGTTCCAGCGCTGACAAATGATGATCCAGTAACTGGATGCATAAAAGAGTCCTTCTGATTGAATTGACCTTCACTATGAGAGAAGAAGGCCATGTTGCTGGTGCTATCTTTGCTTCCATGTGCTGAAAGAGTTTCATCTTCCAACAGTCTTAGTTTGTTGTAGATGTCATCAAACGAGGAGCTCTTGTAAGTATTATTGGCAAGAATAGATCTTGCCTCAATCTTCCATGCCTCACCAAGACTTTTCAGAAAGGTAGCATTGGTGTCAACATCACCAACTTGTGTCCCCATGAAGGACAACTTGCTTGTGATGTCAAGCAATCTGCTTCTCACACTACTCAGTTTCTCATTGGGCTGAGCTTTGAAGACAGCATAATCATGCAGAAGTTGCTTTTTCTTTTCTTCCTTAGTGTCTGCATTACCATCATATGCAACTTCAATTGCTTCCCAAAGATCCTTAGCAGATTCATAGCCTCTATATTTGTGCTGATTTTCTTGTCCTAAAGAGACTTTCAGAATATTTAGGGCTTTCATGTCAACCCTTTTCTTTGCAATATCTTCAGCACCTACAGCTCTACCATCTCCAGGTTTTTCTTTCTTATCTTCATCAGGACATCCTTCAACAGCTGATCTTGCCGTAATGGCATCCTGAATCTTTTGAGCCTTATTGAATGAGTTTCCATATTCAATAATCTCCCAGAGTGTGTAATCAAAGATCCCCAGATATTGTTCAAAGTTGAACTTCCATAAGTCAAAGTTGGTTGCATCAAGCATGGGAATCTTGATGTTTGGTAATGGTGAAGAGGAGGAAGTTATTGCTTCAGACATGATGTTGTTAGGGTTTTGAGAAAATTAGGGTTTTGGTGTTCGTGTATCGTTCTGGTGTTCTTCAAAGATCAAAAGTTCCTCAACAAGCTCTGATACCACTTGTTGATCCCAAACTTAGATCGATTAGCTTTGTGTATACGAGATTAGATCAAGTATAACACGTAGAGAAACCTTTGTTATATGCTTTGTGAATCTAAGTGTTATGCGGAATTTAACACTTAAACAAGAACACAAGATGTAAACAAAACTTTCACTTTGATTATGAATGTCGAACTTGCTTACAATGAAAGATGTTTACGAATGAAAACTTATGAAAACTTGATACTAAACATTAACCTAAAGGCCTTCTTTTATAGACTAAGAAACCTTGTACAATAAGCTACGTATCAACTATTCTAGGTAAAGATAAACATAGAAAATACATTGTCGTTTCTATCTTTACTAGAAGTATTCTAGAATATAATAAACGTGTAGCTCACATCTTCCATCAGTGCTTGTCTTCAATCTGTCAACGCTTGACTTTAACTTGTCAACACTTGAGCTGTCAGCGCTCAATTTGTTCTTGTCAACGCTTGAGTTGTTCTTGTCAGCGTTCAAGTGATCTGGCCTTAATTTATTCCCAACAAATTGTTCATCAAAAACATCATAGGTTTAACAGTCACTTGAATTGGCCTTCTTTGTGTAATTTGTGTTATCAACTTGCATTTTTCTTGTTTATTTGACTTCCCACAACCCAACTGGTTGTGGGAGTGCCTTATTGTCCAAAGAAAAGCCACCAATAAGCTTTCCTAAGCTTATAAGTCAAAAGACTGAAATTTTGCACTACCAGTGGGAACTCCTTTCCCACTGCTTTCATTAACACACTTGCCACTGCTAGTGTTATTTTTACTCAGCTTATTAATAAGCTTTTTCAGCCTATTTCATATGCTTATTTGTGATTGTTCTTGGTTATTAAGCTTATTTTGGTCATTACAAACGTTTTGCAAGTTAAATCAGCTTCTAAGGTGGTCTAGATCATAAAAACGACTATTTTGTCGTTTTATGAATAAGCTTTTGAGTTGTTTCTGGTTTATCCAGTTAAATTATTTGAAAATTCTTTTTGCAAAACGTCTTATAACCTTAAAAGGATGATGTGTGTTGAATTTCAGCTCATGACACAAGCTGATGGCTTAATGGGCCAAAAAGCCCATTAAGAATAAGCTTTGTGTTGATTAAGCTGTGATAAGCTACATTTCAGCTTTTGGGCCTTTGAAATATTTTGGTTAGAATTCAATTTTAAGCTTAACTGGAAATTTTGGGCTTATTTGGTGAATTTTAGTTTATTGGGCCTTTTAGCCCATTAAGTTTGGACTGATTTTGTTATTGGCCCATTTGGAGGCCCATTAGGGGCATATAGGTAATTTCACTTGCATTTTCTGTTTAATTAGGTTAAATTAAGTAGGTTTGCAATTTTTTAAAATTTTTAGGACTTTTGGATTTTTATTAATATTTTAATATTATTTTATTATTAAAATTAAAAGTCTGATTTTCTAAATTTTTTTATTTTTCCTAGGTTCTAAACACTTAATTAGGATTTTTGCAACTTTCCAAATATTTTTAGAATCTTTTAATTATTTTCTAGAATTAATTTAAGTTTGAATTAATTTTAGTAGTTTTTAATTGTTTAAAAATAGTTTTTAGTGGTTTTAAAATTTTTGAAAAATACTTTTTAGATTAATTAGGGTATTTTTGAGGTTTACAAACTTTAAAATCTTGTTTGGGACTTTTTAATAATTAATTGTGATTTTTAGGGCTTTAATTAGCATTAAAAAGTCATTATCTAATTAATTAAAAGGTTTTGGCCAGTTTGGATTTTTTGTAAACTCTTAGAATATTATTGTGGATTTATGGTAATTTTTAGGAAATTTTAGGTTAAAATTTTAATTTTGGTGCTTTTTACGATTTTACGTGAACGCCTTTTTCGTCTTAGCTTAATCCGTCTTTGTAACCGTCATTCTCTTCTTACCCCATTTCTATTTTTCTTTCTCAAAAGTATAATCACAAATTAATCCAAAAGTTAATCATCTCTAAACACAACGCACTTGCCTCCTTGGGAACGAACTCATTTTAGGGTCATTTACACACGGTTTTCCTAAATCGTTGTGCTTACCCTTTTTGCTCTCTTTTCCTAAAGAGTAGTAAAATCTCTACATCATTTTGGCGCCGCTGCAGGGGAGGCGTGTTGTGTTTTGATTTGGAAATTGTTGTTTTTATATATAGCCATAATAGTATTTGTATTAGTAGCACTCTACTAATACGTATTATCGGTTTTCATTTTTTGTGTGAATACTATTACTATATTGTATACGTAGAACAATAAATTTACAAGTACTCCAAATAAGTGAGAAATCACAACCTTGACTTGGGAGGTCATTACCCAATCATTGTATTCGAATCTCAAACCAAAGAAAAAAGGCAAAAATAGATAAATACTTTCGTGAAGCTCGATTTTGAAAATACAAACTATAAGGTGGGTATAAGGCGGATATTATAAAATATATCCTAAGGAAAAAGGCTCTTAAGTGCTTCGCGCCGCCTCGTTTCCCCGCTTGCTTGTGAGTATTTGATTTTGAGAGCTAATCGAGGGTTTTGCCGCCCAAAGTATTACTAAATATCATATATATTTTCTTGGTTTCAATTGATTAAACCCTCTTGAACGTTTTGGTGTTCCACCAACGTTCTAAAGTCATCGAAGGCGTTCACTTCACGTGATCGTTTTCATTCCTTGAGGCTTCTTTAATCGAGAGATTTGATTAAGGAGGAGATTTGTAGATTTTGGTCTACTTAATACATTCCACAAAATCCAAAAAAAAGTAAAAACAATCAAAAACCACAAAAAAATTGAAAAAGTAAAAACACCAAAAAGAATCTTCTTTGCTCACCCTCTCGTTTTACGTGACGTTTATGAAAACTCGCTCCAAAGCAAGACGTTCACGTAAACGTCGTCAAAAGGAAGGAAACCAAACATCTTCTAGTGAAGAATCTCCCATTGTCGAACCCATCGTAGTGAAAGAAGCACCCATGGCTAATCGAACTATGATGGAGTTGCTTCAAGCACCCAGCGAGGGTTATGGAGAAGCGATTGTGATTCCCGCTATCCTTGCGGAGAATTTTGAGGTTAAGACGGGTTTGTTGTCTATGATTCAAAACAACAAGTTTCGTGGTGACGAAAAGGACAACCCTCATAACCACATTCGCCAATTTAATCGTCTTACCGCCACTTGCAAGTTTAAGGACGTCTCTAACGACTCGATTAAGATGATGCTTTTTCCGTATTCCTTAGCGGGGCCCGCAAAAATCTGGTTAGAGAAAGAGCCACCCAATTCTATATTGACGTGGAAGGATCTCGTTTCAAAATTCGTGAACCAATTTTTTCCACCCTCTAAGACTACGCATTTGAAAAACGAGATTTCAAAGTTTTCACAAGAGTATAATGAGAGTTTTTCGACGGCTTGGAATAGGTTTAAGGAAATGTTGCACGAATGTCCTCATCATGGTTTTTCCGACTTGCATCAAATTGACACGTTTTACAATGGCTTGAACGATCATGAGCGTGATTATCTTAATGCCGCCGCGGGTGGTAATTTTTTGTGTAAGACGGTCGAGGAAGCATTGTTAATCATTGAGAATAGGTCTAAGGTTTATAGTCCTCGTAGCACGTCGAGTGTTCGTAAGACTTCGTCTTCACCTTCGCCTTCATTGTCACATACCGTTGATGCTTGCCAAATCGAGGCTAATTTGGAGAACAAGATTTTTGATAAGCTTAAAGGATTGTTAATTGAGTTTAAAGTTGGTGAACAACCCACTCCCGCTACGGCTAAAGCGGTTGAGGTTTCTTGTATGTATTGTGGTGGAGCTCACGATTACTCCGAGTGCATTACCAACGGTGGTAACACTTCGAGTGCCTACGCGGCCGCGGGAACTTATAACCAAAACGGTCAAGTTACCCGCACTAATCAATTGACTCCACCGGGTTTTCCACTAAATCAAAATGCTAACAATTATCGAAACAATCAAGTTGGTTACCAAAACAATCAAAGAAACAATTACAAGGGTAATAACAACTATGGGAATCAAGGAAGTAGTAGCCAATTGCAAAATCAAAATCAAAACCGTAATTTTCAAAACACAAGTCAAGGTCTTCAAAATGTTTACACTAAAGAACTTCCAATGGACTTTTTGAATTACGCTACGGCAAATGATAAGATTTTGGAAAACATTCAAGAGCAATTGGCTAGTCAAGCTAGGGACACGGCTAAAAACACAAAGGAGTTGGCTAATTTTGTTAAGGAAAATGTTAACATGAGAAATGAGTTGAAAAATGATTTTGCTAATCAAATTAGAGGTCAAAACAATAAAATTGAGCAAAGTCATGCTAGGCTTGAACAAAGGATTGACCAAAAAGCCGCTAGTCAAGATGTTAAGCTCAATGCTATTTTAGAAGCGTTCATGGGAAACAAAGCCTCTACTTCGGGTAGTTTACCTAGTAACACCATATCAAACCCGAAGGGAGAGATGAAAGTGATTACCACACGAAGTGGTAATACACTTAAAGAACCGACTCCTCAAATTACTCCAATGGTGGAGGAAATTGAGGAAGAACCCGAGGTGGTGGTCGAAAAGGAGCATATCTCAAGCCCACAAAGTACCGCTCATGCCACACCTACGGTTGACCCATTACCAACATTGGAACCCGAGATTCCAAAGGCTATGCCTATGCCCCAACCCACACCATCCTTACCTTACCCATCGAGACTTAGAAAGGAGAAACGACAAGAGCGCGACAATTATCAATTTGAGCTTTTTATGAAAATGTTTCATGATTTGTACCTTAATGTGAGTTTCGCCGATGCTTTGGTCATGATGCCTCGATTTGCCGCTAACTTTAAGAGTATGTTGAACAACAAGGAGAAATTGCATCAATTGTCTAGTTGTTCGTCGGTTTATCTTAATCGCATACCTCAAAAAGTCGGTGATCCCGGTAAATTTTTGATCCCTTGTGCAATCCAAGATATGGAAGAATGCTACGCCTTGGCCGATCTTGGTGCTAGCATTAACTTGATGCCACTTGCAATCTTCGAGTCGCTCAATCTTCCTAATCTTACTCCTTCACTAATGTCTATTGAGTTGGCCGACCATTCCACGATTCGGGCATGTAGATTGGCGGAAGACGTTTTTGTGAAAGTGGGAAAGTTCTACTATCCCGTAGACTTTATCCTTGTTGATATCCCCACGGATCCTCAAGTTCCTCTCATTTTAGGTCGTTCGTTTTTAGATACGTCTATGGCTTTAATTGATGTGCATGCTAGAAAGATCACCTTACGTTTCAACGACAAGGAACTTGTTATAAACGCAACTCAAAATTCTCAAATTTCTCATGTTTATTCCGTTGCTACCATAAACCTCGTTGATATGATCGACGTTGTTTGCGAGGAATTTTTACAAGAAGTTCTAGGTTTTGGTGATGAAGAAACTAGTGGCAATCCCACTATGTTAGATCCAATTCTTGATAATTCGACACCAACCTTCACTCCATTTGAAGGCGGTGGTTTTACGTTCGATGTTCCACGTACTTGTAACAAAGACCTCGACAACGATGAGGACTTCTCAATTATCAAGGATTTTCTAAACGATTTCCCATTTCCTCCACCCGAGGAGGTTATGAGTATCGAGCCCAAATCTTCACTTGAGGAACCACCTATCCTTGAGTTGAAAGATTTACCTCCTCATCTCGAATATGTCTATTTAGAGGAGGACGACAAGTTGCCGGTTATTATTGCGAAGGAACTTTCGAATGATGAAAAAACCGCACTTGTCGATGTTCTAAAGGATCACAAAGGGGCAATTGCGTGGAAGTTATCCGACATTAAGGGAATCGATCCCAAGTTTTGTACCCACAAAATCTTAATGGAGGAGGATTACAAGCCCGTAATCCAATGTCAAAGGAGGGTGAACCCCAAAATTCACGACGTCATCAAAAAGGAGGTCCTTAAACTCCTTGACGCGGGAATGATTTACCCTATTTCCGATAGCCCTTGGGTGAGTCCTATTCATTGTGTCCCTAAAAATGGAGGGATGACCGTTGTGCCAAACGATGCCAACGAGTTGATTCCCACTAGACTCGTGACCGGATGGAGAGTGTGCATTGACTATCGTAAGCTGAATGAAGCCACTCGAAAAGACCATTTCCCTTGCCCTTCATGGACCAAATGTTGGAGCGTCTTGCGGGAAACGATTTCTATTTCTTTTTAGATGGTTTTTCTGGTTACTTCCAAATTCCCATCGATCCTCGTGATCAAGAAAAAACTACGTTTACGTGTCCATATGGAACGTTTGCCTATCGTAGAATGCCATTCGGACATTGCAATGCACCGGGAACCTTTCAAAGGTGCATGATCGCTATTTTTCATGACATGATCGAGAAGACGATGGAAGTCTTCATGGATGACTTTTCCGTGTTTGGTAATTCATTCACTTCGTGTTTGTCGAACCTAGAGAGAATGTTGAAACGTTGTGAGGAAACCAACCTTGTGCTCAATTGGGAAAAGTGTCATTTTATGGTTAAAAGTGGAATCGTCTTAGGGCACAAGGTTTCGAAAGCGGGGATTGAGGTAGATCAAGCTAAGGTAGACGTCATCGCCAAATTACCTCATCCCAAAACCGTTAAGGGAGTTAGGAGTTTCCTAGGCCACGCGGGCTTTTATCGTCAATTCATCAAGGATTTTTCAAAGATTTCTCGACCCATTACACATCTTCTTGAAAAAGAGGCACGTTTTGTCTTTGACGAAGATTGTGTACGAGCCTTTGAAATCCTTAAGAGGAAACTTACCGAAGCTCCCATCCTTGTTGCTCCCAATTGGAACCTCCCCTTTGAGCTCATGTGTGATGCTAGTGACTACGCTATTGGGTCCGTTTTGGGGCAACGTCATGATAAGCACTTATTGCCTATTCACTATGCTAGCAAGACGATGACCGAGGCTCAACTTAAATACACTACAACGGAGAAGGAGTTCCTTGCCGTGGTGTATGCATTTAATAAATTTTGACCTTATCTCGTCTTGACGAAATGCATAGTGTATACGGATCATTCAACTATCAAGTATCTCATGGCAAAGCAAGATGCTAAGCCTAGATTACTTCGTTGGATTCTCCTCCTTCAAGAATTTGATCACAAAATCATTGACAAAAAAGGAGCCGAGAATCTAGCGGCCGATCATCTTTCTCGTTTGGAAGATCCTCACCAAAATGTTTACGAGCCCAAGGAAATCACCGAAACATTTCCGCTCGAGACACTTGGTGTAGTGAATTCTAAGCTTGATTCTACCACTCCATGGTTTGCGGATTTTGCAAATTACCATGCGGGTAACTTCATCATTAAGGGTATGACGACTGAAGAAAAACGAAAATTCTTTCGTAATGTCAAGTTCTACTTTTGGAACGACCCTTACTTGTTTCGAACTTGTGCGGATCAAATCATCCGACGTTGTGTATTTGGCACCGAAGCTTCTAACATCCTTAGATCTTGTCACGAGGGACCCACGGGTGGTCACCATGGTGCTAATCTCACGGCTAAAAAGGTGTTTGATGCCGGCTTCTTTTGGCCTACTATTTACCGAGATGCACAAAATCCTGTGAAGTCATGTGATTCATGCCAACGACAAGGAAAAGCCTCACAAAAAGATGAAATGCCAGAAAATATCATCCAAGTGTGTGAGATCTTTGACGTTTGGGGTATAGACTTTATGGGGCCGTTCCCATCATCTCGTGGTAATAAGTACATCCTTGTTGCGGTTGAGTACCTATCTAAGTGGGTGGAGGCCAAAGCCTTGCCCACCAATGATGCTCGTGTGGTAGTCAAGTTTTTGAAGCAATTGTTTTCTCGGTTTGGAACCCCTCGTGCGATCATAAGCGATCGTGGAACCCATTTTTGTAACAACCAATTCGAAAGGGTCCTAAGGAAATATGGGGTTACACATCGTCTTTCTATGGCTTATCA
Organism: Glebionis coronaria; assembly: GCA_025667525.1. NCBI lineage: Eukaryota > Viridiplantae > Streptophyta > Magnoliopsida > Asterales > Asteraceae > Glebionis > Glebionis coronaria. The sequence goes on from CM046881.1 coordinate 272,286,721, forward strand.
CCCACAAACAAGTGGGCAAGTCGAGGTTTCAAACCGAGCGTTGAAAAGGATCTTGGAGAGATCCATTGGGGAAAACCGACAATCTTGGTCGGATAAGTTGGACGATGCTTTATGGGCCTTTAGGACCGCTCATAAGACGCCCATTGGGTGCACTCCCTATAAGCTTGTGTATGGAAAGAATTGTCATTTTCCTATCGAGTTAGAACACAAGGCTTATTGGGTCCTAAAGCATTGTAATGATGATATGGAGACCGCGGGAAAACACCGGAAAATGCAATTAAATGAATTGGATGAATTGAGAGACATTGCTTATGAAAATTCATTGATTTACAAAGAAAAAACTAAAAAGTTGCATGATTCTAAAATTAAAAATTGGGTTTTTAACATTGGGGATCAAGTTTTGCTTTTTAATTCTCGCTTGAAAATCTTTTCCGGTACGTTGAAATCCCGTTAGTTCGGTCCATTCACCGTGACTCAAGTGTTTCCATATGGGACCATCGAGCTAGCTCAAGACGATGGTCCTAACTTCAAGTTGAATGGACATAGGTTGAAACACTACTTTGGCGGGGAAGTTCCATCCTTGAACTACCTCGACCAAGTCACCTTCCCCAATGATAATTAGTATTGAGGGGATTGAGTCGAGCTCATGACTCGGTAATCAAAAACGAGGTGCCTCGTGGGGGAGTCCCATACTTATCCTATGTACATATTATCGCTTTCTAATGTAGTTAACGTGTGGGGATTTGTGCCCTTCCAACCTTTGTTCCGTGGTTGTTTGTGAATTGTGGACTTTAGATGATCATGATCTTCACGATTGGAGCCTCTCGTGTTCGTGTTATGGGAGCACTCGATCGTTTGCTTTGAATACTTTCTCAATATCCAAGATATATCCTTTGATGTTCTAACCTTAGGTTATTAGCACACTTCATAAACGGCTATTAATTTATTGGTTACACCCTTTCCATGCTAGATTAGGCATTCGACTACGTCTCTAGTATGGGGGTGTTTGCACCCTTAGACTCGAAACATTGAGGACAATGTTTAACTTTAGTATGAGGGGTTGAATAGATACTTGCCTTGCCAAACCTTCACGCTTTCCAAAGTTTATCTTTTTGTTTATCATTTTGTTGCAAAATAAGGCTAAAAATGGCCAAAATTTAAAATTTTTCTCATGTTTTATAAGTGTTTGAAGACACGAATGTAGGTTTTCCGATGGCGAGAATAAGAGTAATTTTTGACTCGACCGTGCGTGTTGAGCACTTAGCTTTGGTTCCTTAACATCACATTAGGCTAAGTCTCTTAAATGAGGACGAGAAATGATAGGGTTAATTATAAGTTACTATGCTAAACGTGGAGTACTCGTATTCTTTCAAAAACTCATGTGTTCTCGTTGTTTGCTTATTCTCCCTTCGCATGTAAATATTTTTTGCTTAATAAATATTGACTTAGCGGTTTAGTTGGGATTGTTGGGTTTCTAGTCTTTTCTAGTAGCTTCTGTGTAATTAAATTGGGAAGACATTAAGGTATCGCCAGCGTCACGGTTTTGAAGTATTGGCACCCGAATAATCAAAAGCTTCACCTAATAATAAGATTTCAAGTGCTCACCTAAATCAAGCAAACAATTTGAAGCCCCACAAGGCCGAAAAATCTATGCAAAATTGAAAGTGAATCAAGCCTTAATCTTCGAAGCTTTAAAGATCCAAAATTCGCCTTAGCGTGAGGATATACGTCTTTGGCTAATAAAACTACCGATGAGGTGGATAATAAAAGGCAAGGCAAGACCGAAGTCATAATAAAAGCTTCATGGCGAAGTTGAATAAAAGATGGAGGTAAACCAAAGATAATAAGGCCCTTCCGTTAGGGGGCGTATAAAAGTCTTGGTAATAAGTCTCATGTTCAAAACCGTTATAAAACCGTGTTTATCGATCCTTCTTGTTGACTTAATTTTTTGACATCATTGTCTATTAGGAGGGGTTATTGATTTAATGGTCTTGGTTGCACCGTTAGGACTCTATTTTTAGACCTAAATCTCTATTATCGCATAAGTCAAACAATGTATCCTCGTGAAACATTCAAGACAAAATAAAATATAAGAGATACAACTTAGGAATAATGGGAGGATAAGTACGTGATTAGGGCATATGAGTAGTGTTAGCATTACTAACTTATAATGACAATGATCTCGTTCCACGCTTGGCATGGAATTGGGCTGAAAATCGAGGACGATGAAATTATTTCTAACGAAGCATTCACGTGTTCTTATTCTATGAACCTAAACGTCCCATTTTGCGATGAAAATCATACATTATGTCTAAAACACAAGTAGTAGTAATAGTAGTAGTGTAGCTAGTTTATCATTCTAAAAATGAATTTTGGAGATGCTACGATACTTTATTCTAGCATTGCGTGAGGGCACGGCAATGGTTTAGTATGGGGGAGTGATGAGACTGCTTTTATACATAGTCTCATCGTCCAAATAGGGCTTAAAATGCATTAAATATCATCAAAATACCCAAATATATGCTTGTGTTTGTTGCTTGTGTATTTTAGGTACGGATATTGAGAAAATGACAAAAGATCACAAGAATCATGCAAAAACGAACACGGGAAACGAAGCCGCACCATGAACCAAACCCTAATGAAGAATTTTCCAAAGAAAACCCTTGAAGATTTGAAGAATTATGAGTAAGGGTCCTCCAATATGGAAGAATTGACACTTTATACCCTTGTATCTTCATAATTACAAGTTTGGTCCCTAAAGTTTGTCAAAATTACAAAAAGAACCCTTAACTTTGAAGAATTGGTAAATTTAGTCCCTCAACAAAACTAAATTGTCAATATTGGTCCTCCAAGAAGTCAACAACAAGTCAAAACCTTGAAGAATGAAGAAAATGCCAAAATCAGTCCTTCAAATATCATGAATTGGCATATCTAGTCCTTGATACAAGTTTGAAAACTTGTTGTGCCATTTTTGACAAGATGCTGAAAGTTATAAACAAGGGAAAAGAGATTTGTGGCTATTTAACACAACATGAGGAAGAAAAAGAAGTCCAGTGACCAAATTGGGGAGACAGCCAAACTTTACTCCACCAACCAGCTTCTGCCACGTAGCCCACTACTCCACTTCAACCAATCACCATCCTCCCCTACTCCACGTCACAACCCACCAGTTTATTAAACTTATTAAAACGAGTTTAATATTACCTTCCCACCAAAACAACTTTTTAAATTTAATTAACCCAAAATCAGATTAAACCCACCCAATTATCCCCATAAACCCTAGTTATCCCAGTTTCAATTAAGCTGAAATCAAGGGGTTTTGTCCATTATTTTCCAGATCCTTGAATTAGCTTAATTTAACCCAAACCCAACTCCGAAAACGTCACCCTCATCACCTGGTCCCATCCCACATGGCTCCCCTGCTGCATAAGTCCAAGGATGTACAAACCAATCACTAGCTGAGACTTAATGCTTGAAGACTACGCTCATTTGGACGCTTAGGATCACTTCCCACCAGCTGTAACATCCACAACAAGCCAAAGATCCTCACATGGAGCTCTTGACCAAATTCAAAATACGAATCTTCAAAAGGAATCAAAGGGCAAAACTGGAAACTCCCATTTAGGGTTTTGTTGTTCTTCTTTTCAGTTCTAGAATGTTTTGTAAGCGTCTATATAAAGGCACATAGGTTTTAGTTTTTACTTGTTCTTGTATTCTCTTTCCTTGGTCAAGCATTGTAAATCCCTTTCAAGTGAATGAAATAGGTGTTTGTTGTGACGAAAAAGAACAAGAGCCATTTACTTTTCCATTGCATCTTTAAATTTTGAAGTTGAAATCCCATTTTCAGTCCTTGTTTATTTTGGAAACTCAAGTTATTTAGTCCTTAAGTTCTCTGCCCAAGATTTTTAAATTGATCATATGAGCCTGATATTCTTGTTGAATATCAAGCTCAAGTGTAATTTAAATTGTTTGTTGATTTAGTTATTGTTAAGATTTTCAGAAAACCAAAAATCAGTTTTTATTTTGTCAAATAAGCCATAGGTAGCTTAATTGATAAGCTGGCTTATTAGCTTATTTGACTTGTGAACAGGTCACTCTTCTGTTTACTTTCTTTCTTAGCAGGTTCATAAAGACTCAACCATTTTGAAGACATATTGGGTGCATGTGTCTAGTTAGACCATCACCAGCATCTCTCTACTAAGCATACTTGTTCTATAAGCCATAAGCCCATCTATAAGCTGATGGGAGATGGCATTGTTGCCATAGTGGGGCCTGGATGTGGGTCCCACAAGGTATAAACCTTGAATCCTTTTGTTTTCAAGTTTAATATATGATTTGTGTGATTTTGAGAAATTTGTGAGAAATCTGGTGTTTGTTCATTTAATTTGTTGGTTTATGCTTATTTGATGTTAGTATGCATGTTAGAGGTAATTAGGACAAGTTTGATTAAGTTTAAAATGCATTTGGTTTGAAAAAAGTTGATTTCTGAAATTAAAAGGGTGTTTGGGTCTAGGGTTTAAAATAGGTTTGAGTATAACAAACCTAAGAAAATAGGCTTAACATACTTGAGTTATTGGTTATAGTTGTTTTCTGTGTTCAGTATTTAGTTTGAATGAATTTAAAAGGGATTTGTATGCTACATTTTTGCTAAAACTTGATATAAATCAGTAAGCATACATCACTGCTTTGATCTTGTGAATTTGCCCACCAAATCATGAAAATTGTTAGAGGTTAGGCTAATACAGGATTCTAGCTAGCTTATTTGTGGTTTGGTTTAGTTTTGTGCAAGATTTTGAGCTTTAAAATTCACCTTTGTGCACATTAAACCAGCTAATTGTTCATCAGAAACATCATAGGTTTAACAGTCACTTGAATTGGCCTGCTTTGTGTAATTTGTGTTATCAACTTTCATTTTTCTTGTTTATTTGACTTCCCACAACCCAACTAGTTGTGGGAGTGCCTTAATGTCCAAAGAAAAGCCACCAATAAGCTTTCCTAAGCTTATAAGTCAAAAGACTGAAATTTTGCACTACCAGTGGGAACTCCTTTCCCACTGCTTTCATTAACACACTTGCCACTGCTAGTGTTATTTTTACTCAGCTTATTAATAAGCTTTTTCAGCTTATTTCATGTGCTTATTTGTGATTGTTCTTGGTTGTTAAGCTTATTTTGGTCATTACAAACGTTTTGCAAGTTAAATCAGCTTCTGAGGTTGTCTAGATCACAAAAATGACTATTTTGTCGTTTTGTGAATAAGCTTTTGAGTTGTTTCTGGTATATCCAGTTGACTTATTTGAAAATTCTTTTTGCAAAACGTCTTATAACCTTAAAAGGATGATGTGTGTTGAATTTCAGCTCATGACACAAGCTGATGGCTTAATGGGCCAAAAAGCCCATTAAGAATAAGCTTTGTGTTGATTAAGCTGTGATAAGCTACATTTCAGCTTTTGGGCCTTTGAAATATTTTGTTTAGAATTAAATTTTAAGCTTAACTGGAAATATTGGGCTTATTTGGTGAATTTTAGTTTATTGGGCCTTTTAGCCCATTAAGTTTGGACTGATTTTGTTATTGGCCCATTTGGAGGCCCATTAGGGGCATATAGGTAATTTCACTTGCATTTTCTGTTTAATTAGGTTAAATTAAGTAGGTTTGCAATTTTTTAGAATTTTTTATGACTTTTGGATTTTTATTAATATTTCAATATTATTTTATTATTAAATTAAAAGTCTGATTTTCTAAATTTTTATATTTTTCCTAGGTTCTAAACACTTAATTAGGATTCTAGCAACTTTCCAAATATTTTTAGAATCTTTTAATTATTTATTAGAATTAATTTAAGTTTTAATTAATTTTAGTAGTTTTTAATTGTTTAAAAATAGTTTTTAGTGGTTTTAAAATTTTCAAAAATACTTTTTTGATTAACTAGGGTATTTTTTAGGTTTAAAAACTTTAAAATCTTGTTTGGGACTTTTTAATAATTAATTGTGATTTTTAGGGTTTTAATTAGCATTAAAAAGTCATTATCTAATTAATTAAAAGGTTTTGGCAAGTTTGGATTTTTTGTAAACTCTTAGAATATTATTGTGGATTTTTGGTAATTTTTAGGTTAAAATTTTAATTTTGGTGCTTTTTACGGTTTTACGTGAACGCCTTTTTCGTCTTAGCTTAATCCGTCTTTGTAACCGTCATTCTCTTCTTACCCTATTTCTATTTTCTTTTCTCCCAATCATATAATCACAAAAAGTTAATCATATCTTAACACAACGCACTTGCCTCCTTGGGAAACGAACTTGAACTTATTTGGTCATTAGTGCTCGGTTTTCCTAAACCGACACTTAATACTTGCCACTTTTGCTCTCTTTTCCTAAAGGGTAGTAAAATCACTACATCAAACTCCATGGGCTATAATAAATGATCGTGGGACCCATTTTTGTAATGAACAATTTGAAAAAGTTCTAAAGAAATATGGTGTCACTCATCGACTTTCGACGGCTTATCACCCTCAAACGAGTGGTCAAGTGGAGGTTTCAAACCGAGCTCTTAAGAGGATTTTGGAGCGTTCTATTGTAGAAAATCGCACTTCATGGTCGGATAAATTAGATGGTGCATTGTGGGCTTTCCGTACGGCTTACAAGACGCCATTTGGTTGCACACCATTTAGGTTGGTCTACTGAAAGGCATGCCACTTTCCAATTGAACTCGAACATAAGGCGTATTGGGCTCTTAAGCATTGTAACTTTGATTTGCGGACCGCGGGTGATCATCGCAAGGTTCAATTGAATGAACTAAGTGAATTAAGAGATCAAGCTTATGAAAATTCTTTGATCTATAAAGAGAAGACTAAGAGGATTCATGACTCTAAGATCAAAAACCGCATTTTCAATGTTGGTGATCAAGTCCTCTTATTCAACTCTAGACTTAAAATTTTCTCGGGCAAGATTAAATCCCGTTGGTCCGGACCATTCACCATTTCACAAGTTTTTCCTTATGGCACCGTTGAGCTAGCTCACAAAGACAAGCCTAACTTTAAGGTGAATGGTCATCGTGTGAAACATTACTTTGGAGGGGACATACCTACGGAGGTTGTTCCGGATCTTCAAACTTTCCCTAAGGACCAATGAATGCGGGGATCGAATCGAGCTCATGACTCGGTTAACAAAAACGAGGTGCCTTGTGGGGGAGTCCCATACATTCTAACTTCTTTCTATTTTCTAACACTAATAAGGCTTGATCTTTCAAGCTCGTGCTCATGTTTTGTTGTGTTTTGAATCTTAGGTATGACCCTAATCATTGAAGACTCTCGTGTTCGGTTTTTGCCAGTCCACTTGGTCTTCCAATCTTTGATTGTCAAAAGGGGCACACTCTCTCTCCTTTGATTTTTATCGACTAACTTTTTATCTTGAGGCATAATTAATAAACGGCTTATAGATTTGCGTGCTTTTTCCATGTTAGGATTTTGCATTAGACTCTTCGCGTTTTAGCAAGGGGGTGTTACTCTTGAGCTAAGAAACATTGAGGACAATGTTTGGTTTTAGCATGGGGGAGTTAATCGATATAATCGCTTGCAATTGCTTTTGTCGTGTCCAAACGTAATCGTTTTTCTCGTTTTTCATAAAAAAAATTAAATTTTTAGTGTTATTTTTAAGTTTTAATAAATAAAATAAGTGTTTTTGACACAAATGTAGGCTTTTCGTTGGTGAAAAAAAATTGTTTTTGACTCGACTCGGTTTTTACCTTAGCTTTTCCTTAACGTGTTTGAATCAAGTTTTGCTAGGCTTTTATATAGGGAACTTTAAAACGCGAAAGTCTTAACTCATACGGGTTAAGAACGAGAACTTTTCGCAAGTTCCTATAACTGATCCTAGAAAGTCTTTTATCAAGGGAACTTTAAAACGCAAATTCTAAAACTTGAAAAAGTATAAGAAGATGCAAGATCCTATAGATGACTTGAAAACCCAAAACTTTGATTTAATAGGCTAAATATCCATTGATTTCACATTTTTGAAATTTTACAATATGGAGAACAAGAGATGATAGAGTTTAATCATAAGTTTCTAAGGTTAATTCTTCCTTGTGTAAGTATTTTTGTGTTTGATTTAATCTCCTCGTATTTATTTTTTACGCTTGAATAATAATTGTTTAATAAACGAAGTTTTTAGCGGATTAGTCTTGATATCTTAACTCGTAACTCCTTCTTTTTCTTCCCTTGTAATTAAAGTGAGAACACATTAAGGGTGTCAGCGTCATGGAATTTTAATCATGGGTTTGCGGAAATTTGGCTTACTATAAATATCATATTAATAAAGAAGAATAAATAAAAACATGTTCTCTATGAGCCTTCGGGTGGGAGTCATGTAGCACTAACCTTGTCATTAGAGCCTTAGGGTGTATGGCATGGGGACGTGTTTAATAAAAATTGCTTCATCATCATGAGCCATAAGGTGGGATGGTGAATGTCAATTCCCTTATTTTTGTCCAAGGAGCCTTAGGGTGTGGATTTTAAATAAGGAGCACAATTGCATCTTAAAGAGCCACAAGGTGATATGATGTAATTGTTGCTAACTCCATTAATAAAGTCATAATTGACTTTGGAGGTTTTATTGTTGCTTTTATGTAGACCTATTAGCCAAAATTCGGGTCCGGGGATTTATCCCTCAAATCGTGTTAAGTTATTCTTGATGTGGGCTTTCTTTAGTGACAACAGTTTTTGAAGTCGAGGTTATGTTTTGAGTGTTGAGTTTACACCGTTTTTGCCTTCATTTTTGGATTTATAATTATCATATAAGTCAAATGAGCCTTTGGGTGAATGACAAATAAAATCTAGAGATACAATTAGGAATAATAGGAGATTGAGTTTAACACAATTACTTGTATGAGTTGTTTTAATTTTGGGGCTTATGATTGACAATGATCTTGTTTTTACACATGGCATGGAAAAGTGAAAAGTCGAGGACGATGAATCTATTTGAGTTGTATGATCCTAAAAGTTATTTTTCTAATAATGAAAGCAATACATTATGTCTTTGCAAAATAAAGTTTCAAAAGTTGAATAAAAGTGTAGTTAGTGTTTTATTTTATCATTGCGTGAGGACACGGCAATTGCTTAGCAAGGGGGAGTTTGATATGAGATAAATTAATCGTATCATTTGGATCAATAAACAATGAATAAATGCATTAAATGTATAAATATTGCCTTGTATTTGTTTGTTTGTTGTTTAATGTGTGTAGGTACCGAAGTTCGCGAAAACCGGCAAAAACGACACGAGTTTGAAGAAAAGATCAACAAAGCCAAAAATTGAGTTCATTTTAGTGGATTTTAATCTAAATGAAGTTATTTGGGCTTGTGGGTCCCACATTCGGTTAATGGGCCCAAAAGCCCAATAAGGGAGCAAGTGTTGAGTATTTTTAGTTACAAAGCCCATTATCTTTGTTGTAATGTGACTGCTGGAGTTGTTTGGGCTAAAAGCCCAACAAGTTAATTGGAGACGTGTGAAGCCCATTAGGGTTGCAATCAAAATGGATTGTAAAGTTTCTACTTATATTTATTCACACTTTCTTAGTCAAACTGTATCACTCACACCACACAATGATTTCGATAAAAACAAAGTTACTAACCATCTTCTCTTTCACCTTCACTTTCCCCAAAACCAAACCTGTAAAAAAAACATTATCCACCCAAACAATAAAGTAAATAATTTTTGGGGCTTTTTACTTATTGAGGGCGCGTGGCTTACACGCATCCTAATTAAATCCCCAAGAATACCGGAGCTCAAAGATGGAGCTATTTTTGGTGACGTGGTCCATTCCTTGCACCTGATTGGGTGAAACACATCACCCCTCAATAACCCTCCAATTAAAAGATGACACCTCAGCATTCAAGAAGCACAACAAACATAAACCCATCCACGGTGGTAATCCGTGTGATGGTAATTGGATATTAGCCGTTGATTGGGAATCGAGAAGAGAGAGAATAAGGATTGGACGATCAAGATGAGTTTTCTTCTCAACAAACCTCCTCAGCAGCCTTGGGGGTTTGGCTATAAAAACCCCCATTCATTTTGTAATCATCATCCCTTTTTCTTTTGATTGTTGTTATGTAAAATTTAGTTAGATGTATTTTCTTTTAAATATTGTAATGAAGATTTTGATTGAATAAAAGTTATATTTCAGTTTTTAATCTCTTTACTTGCTGTTTATTTTTCATCGAAGCTTTAATTTGATATAATATTTGTGATTGTTCATTCAAGCTTATCAATAGTTTTAGTGAATGCTTTGAGGGAATTAGGGATAAAAATATATCCCCACTAGATAGATAAATAAATAAGTAACTGGTTCGAATATATATTAGTAGTTCAAGTTAAGTTTCGGTTCATTCATGGTTCGATGGTGGTATGGTTCGTATTGTTGTGATGGTGGTTCGAGGCGTAATGGTTTCTGTAAAACCCGCATGAAAATACCATTAAATTAAAATAATAATATTTGACTAACATTCAGATTTCGAATTATTTTTGAACTTTATTCAAATGCAGCGTTTCATGCACCTAGTCCCGACCGTTTCGAAATGTTTTTTTACCTATTATATTTTAAACATGGTAGTTTTCTAAACCGTCAAACGAAATAGTCAAATACGTTACACATTCTCCATGATTTTAGGCGTGATTGACTTGTTTAATAATTAAGTATCTTTGCCTTTTTGTGCACATTATTCATCCATATCAGTTTTGCCATCCTAGGACCTATACATGAACGCCTCATATATATATTTTTGAAACTAGATCTCGTTTGCAAAATCAAAAGGTTTAAAAGGGTGAAACTGGATTCACGGACTATAATAGTGAAGCATGGTCATGATGAGTTTTGGTTCAAGTTAACGTGAGGAAGCAGGCCTTGCCGATTTGTGCTTCTTCGTGTTACGGTCCGACAACATTAGAACTTGACGTTCATGTTCTAGTTATTCATACTTTGGTTCGCGACGATGCCTAGTTTTGGTACACGCTAAAAACTTCGTGTCGGAACGATCGGGTTCATTCACAATGTCCGTTGGTAGAGGCAGGGTTTTGTTTGTGATAGCGTTGAGATCAGATTCGAGCCAAGTTTCGATTACGAGGTCCGTTCGAGCTACGATCTATGTCTAGGATCAGTTGGAGTTTCTGCAGGAGTAAGTCTTGGTTCGCGGTTAGTAGCTTACGTGTTCGTCTCCGTTCTGAGTTTGATTGTGTCTAGCAGCATATGTGTTCCTGTTCGATTCACTGCTACTACTCGTAAACATTTTCCATCACGTAGTGTTTTCATTTGACTAGCAGGTGATATCTCAACTCACATTCGCATTCTAATTTCTTATCAACCTATCATTTCATGTCGTAAATAAGTTATTTCACGGCTCAAAACGTTGTTTGGATAATAGACTTAAATGAAACAAATTGCTCATTTCATATACACGAGGCTATTGGAACAAACATAAGCGTATTTATTTTCATAATATGTTGCCATCACCATGCATGCTATCTCGGTACAAATGGTATTTGAAGTACCTAAAGAAGGCTTGGTAACGCATGCATGCATATGGTAGGAGAACATGACTTTATTCTAAAATTTAGTAAAAAAAATTTCAATCTAAACAAGTATGAAGTTAAAAGATTAAATCAATGATAAGTGTGTTTGTTATCAATTAGCAATGTTAAATTTATGTAGATCATCTGACCAGTAACTTAAGTTTAGACGTTGTTAGGCGTCGAGTTTTGCTAAGGTACGGATATCCTCATCCCTCTCCTATTATTTGTATTCTTCATTTATTCGATTGATCGTACGGATTTTCCGTCCTTTCAGTAAGGACTTCCTTTTTATGCATGATTAGGATTCCCCGTCTTCAGCCAAATGTTTTTCCCCAGTATATGTTTAAGCTTATCAGTAATAATGTTAATAACTAAATAAATTGCCTGAGCATTATATACAAGCATGACCAGTTTATGTACTAGTTACGGAGGTACCGTAACCATGGCACTAGAGGCACCGGTGTCGTGACTCACATGCAGGAGAGTGATATCCTGCATCGTCCCACTCATGTTCAGTTTGGCCATTTTTATATATATGTTTAGTGGGGCGTATGGATGCATCCTAGGCTTATCAGTTTACAAGTTATCAGGGTGAATGTGGTGTGTGCTCTACATCCTTCACATTGGAGCTGATCCCTCCACCGAGCACAGTATTTAGAGGTCATCCCTCTACAGTTATTTAGAGGTCACCCCTCTACAGCATGACGAGGTCGCCCTCCAGTTATTCATGCACTGTTGTTACAGCACATGACCTATATAAGCCTGGCAATTAAAATACAGTAAATGCATGTTTTCAGATTTAACAGATAACAGTTCAGCTTTATTATTTATAAATCAGACGTTACAGATTATACACAGATTTCTGCTGCAACTTTACTTACCAGTCTTACAGCTCCATTATTTCATCATATGTTTCATTTCAGTAATTCCTTATCATGCTTTATATCCGTTCACTGAGCGTTATGCTCAGCCGTAGTTCCCTTTCATGTTCTAACGGCAGGTACACCAGGACACTCTTAGGATTTCTGAGAGCATGTGTATTTGGATGTAAGCTATCCAGACTTCCCTCTTTATGTACTTACATTATTCTGCTTATTTGGACATTGTTTAGTCCTTCCTTCAGTATTTTACTTTTCATGTTTTGGGCTTATGTTTGGATTGCCGATGTTTGATTCCGGTATTTCCTTTATGGTCAGTTAATGTTTTAGGACATTTACCTTATGCTTTGATGACACGCCATAAATACACGTAACGGTCCAATTATCCAAGTGGGGTGTTACAGTTTCGGTTTAGATAAGACGGATCAGCGTCGCTCTTCTTCCCAAAGGTTTTCTTCATTAAGGTAAGAATTCATTTTCTTGTAAGTTAGCTTGATTTATCTATTTAATTGATGAAGATTTGTGATGGTTGATTAAGTCTGTTATGCTATTTGTTAACTGTTTATGATTTTAGTTTAACTTATTTTTTATCTACTTGATATCAGTAGTTATATTATCTGTGTGTTTAGGTAAATTTGGTATTCTGTTTGATTGCTGTTCAGTAAGATTAGTTAGAATGATAAGTTTTATGCTGATAGAGTTTGACTTGCTATATTGTTAGTCTGTTGTTCATAATGCTAGAGTTGATTTGATATATTGATAATCTGTTAAGTTGGGGATGCCTTGATTTGATTTATTTGCTTGTTTTAGTCTCTATAAGGATAAGCTGCTGATTTTATTGTTTAAATCGTGTTTAGATTTAATATAAAAATAGTAAGTTGTTGTTTGTTAGTCTTGTGTGTTAGTATATTGTATTTAGAGGAATCCAGGACGTTTAGTTTTGTATATCTTGCTGTTGTATGGTTTGATATGCATTTGCTGAGATTTCTTGTTGTATGTTCATCAAGTCTGCTGCTGGTTTCATTCATAAGAGTTGGATGCTGATTTCCTAGTTATTGAATAATTTATAGGTTTGCTGAGATTGATGTTAGTTGCATTATATTGGTTGCTGAATTTACTTTAATTTGATGAAGTATTAGCTAGCTTTACGGATTTGTTTGAATTTTATTTGCTATAAGTCTGATTTTAGTCCTGCGTTAGATCTGGATTTAGTCTGATATAATTAGATTGTTTTGCTGATTGCTGCTATAAATTATGTGTTTACTGTTATCTGTTGAGTTCTATATCTAACAGACTCATTTAGTCTGCTAGACTTAAGACAGATTTTATCAGTCAAAAGGAATTATCACCACATACAAGTCACTCCTGTGACTCTGGTTCATTTTTATTGTTCAAAAATAAAATTCATCAAAAATATGTCCTCAATGGGATTCGAACCTGTGACCTCCTGGTCACAGGCCAAACGTGTTTGCCAGATGATCTAGCTTGTTGTTTTTGTTATAATTCTGTTCGTTTCATTAATATAGACTATTGTTTAGTTGTCAGATTTCTTAATTGATTTAAATACAAGTTTTTCATTTAAAGTAAATTTAAAATATTAGTTTTATAGAATTACTTTTATATAGTTTTAAAAATGATAAATAAAAAAAAATCAATATAAAAAAATGTTTTATTAGTTTTAGAAATTTAATTAGTTATTAAAAATTAGTTTTAAAATAATTATATTTTAATTAATTTAGATTTTAAATAAAATAGTTTCATTAATAAAAAAAAATTTAAATAGTTTAATTTTTTTAAATAGCTTTATTTTTTTTTAATAATTGTCTTTAGAAAATAAAAAAAATGGGGAACGATTCATGCACTTAGGATTTAATTAATTAAAAATTTGTAGGAATAACCTTAGAGTTAAAACCGAAAACTAATTCAAATCGATTGTCCGAATCAACACAAAACGTCTCAAATTCACTTGATCTTCTTGTACAACGAACTTGGATCATCAATCTGTTTAATTGAATCCGTCTTTGGTAAATTTTAGTCTATTACTTTTTCCTAAAGGTAATTTTCTATTTTACCCTATAACGTATCTTAATTAACATACATTCTACGACACATCAACATTCATCGTTTAGAATAGTTGAAGAAACTCCTTCAAACTTATTCTTGCTCTTGATAAGTTGCTTGATAAATTTTCCATAATTTGGCATTCCAGCCAGAACATCGACTAAAGGCATGTTAATTCGAACTTCTTGTATTATGTTGAGAAATTTATCATACTTAGCTTGCATCTTTTGTTTGCGTAAGCGTTGTGGATATGGTACTTTTGGTTTATATGGTTTGGGTGTTGGGTTTTCAGTTGGTTTGGTATGGGTTGGTTGGGATTCATCCTCATTATCACTATCGAATGGAATTTCGGTTGGTGTAACTTGAGTAGGTTTGGTAGGTGATTCGTAAGATAAACCGCTCCGCGTGAATACAGCATTCACTTGCTCGTTATGAGCTTGTGGGGGTTGATATTTGTTGTTATTCTTGGGATTTGGGTTGGTATTGCTTAGTAAAGAACCAGAAGCGCTATTCGATTGTTTATCGGCCAAACGATCAAATTTAGCTTCAAGGGTTTGAATGGAAGCTTGGTGGTTTTTGGTTGTGGTTTCGAACTTGGTTTTGAAGTCAGTGAATGTTTCTCGAACAAAAATGTTGGTTTTTCTTCGAGATTCAATAAAGTTGTCGATTTTGGTTTCAAGGTTGTTTTAGTCTTCGGTTTGAGTGGGTTTCTTTTCGTCTCGATCAGAACATTGTTTATCATTTAATCTCCAATTATCACGGTCGCGATTACGATAATCGTTACAAAATCGAGTTCGACGAAAGGTATTCATGAAGTTGGCTTCTTCTTCCTTCGTCATGGGTGTGTCACCGTCATCACATTCACTAGAAGGATGGTTTCCTCCACAGTGTTTGCAGGTTTTGTGTTTTATCTCTTCAATCTTAAGAGACATGGCATCCATTCGAGCCATAATTTTCTCGGTTCCGGTTGGGTTGTTGCTTCCTTCGACAAAAGATACGGTTTTTCATGAGTTTTTGTTCTCGTGGTTTTTGGACCAATCAAGCTTAAGTAGGACTTTGTCATCTAATAATTGGTAAGCTTGGTTAGGGGTTTTGTAAAGGAAAATTCCGCCCGTTGCGGCGTTCAATGCATCTTGGGTAGCATCGTCAAGACCATGATAGAAAATCTTGATTATTCCTTCTTTTTTATGTCCATGACTATGGCAGTTTCTGAGTAGTTCTTTCATTCTTAACCATGCGTCAGTGAGAGTTTCTCGATCTTGTTGAGAAAAGCTTCGGATTTCTCCGAGGAGTTTTTCAAATAGGGCAGGAGGAAAGAATCGACTAATGAAAGCAGTTCTAAGACCTTCCCATGTTCGAATGGTTCCTTCGTTAAGTTCGTCTAACCATAACTTGGCTTCTCCAGTCAGGGATGATGGAAAAATCATGAGTTGGACGGCTTCGGCTTGTCCTTCTCCATAGTTGTACATTTTACAAATTCCGCTGAATTCGTGGATGTGTTTGTGAGGATCGATTTTGATTCGACCATCAAATTGGTTATTTTTGACAAGGGTTAAGTGGTTCCCTTTGATTGCAAAATCGTTTGCAATTTCAGGTAAAACGATTGCAGAGCCAGGAGTTGGTGTGACAACTCTATCGGCTGACCACATTGGTTCATCATCAGTGTCCGACATTGGATCGTAATGGTTGATGAGTTTGGTGAGAAATAGGATTTGTGAAAGATTGTCAAAAGGTTGGTTAATTATGCGAGGTTGAGTTTGCTCGTGTCTCCTAGCGAAAGGTACACGGCGATGAAGTCTACGTAGCCTTCGGTTAAGGGTACGTTCAGGTTCAGGTAACAGTGATATTGGTGGTGTTCCGGATGAACGGGTGTGCATCCAACAAGGTGTTTGGTGTTTTTAGTAGAAATGTGCGGCGTACTTTTGGTAATGTGCGGCGCACTTTGGTTCGCTACAGGTAGTGCGGCGCACCTTTTGGTTTGTGCGGCGTACTTTCTGTACTGCAGAAAAAAAATTTGGTTTTAAATGAGTAGCAATGGTTCAATTTCTTCAAGGATTATACTAATTTTGGTTACAAAACAGGATTATAAGTCCCCGCAGCGGCGCCAAAAACTTGATGTTCGTTTGCATGTCTTAAATATATATTACAAGGTTTAGACAAAACAAGGGACTAGAAGACAAACACGGGCAATTATACCCTTTCGTTCATAATATAGCTTTGTAGTGGTAAGCCAGGATTGTTCGCTCAGACTTAGTTTCGTTTTGGTAATCATGATAACAATTGAAGAAATAAATGGTTGAAGTAATATCAATAATAACAAATATGACTAATATGGGGTAGTTCATATAAGTTTGTGATGATGATAATAATGATTGAGATATGTTTATGTAGGTAAAGTGTGATAATCCTTTTTCGTCAAAATGGCGTTTACACAATTTACTTGGGTTGATTCAAGACTTATGTTTATTTAAACGATTAAGCTCAAAACAAGTTGCCAACAAGTTCAATATTTTATCAAGTTTCTAAGAGGATTTCTCCAACCTAAGATTCATGACCATAGACAAGTTCTAGAAAACTTATTGTAACAATTTGCGTTTCTCAACGCCAAACTATCGTAAAAAATCAACTTAGATAAAATATAGTGTTGGAATACGTTTTTACGTATTTAGAAAGGATTGGTCACTCCAATGATATTGGGCTCGTGATCCAATATAGCCCATATAGCCCACATGTAGGGTGGGCTATATATACCCCCTCCTAGCATGTTAGGAGTGGTTAGTCATTCACTTTTCACACACTTCAATCTAATCTTTCATTTTCTCTCCAACCTCTCTCTACTTTCTCTCTACATCTTCATCTATCTCTCTATCTCTTTAGATCATTCCAACACAAGGATAATCCAAGGATTACGAGGACCTACAAATGGTATCAAGAGCCTTGGTTTGATTGGTTTTGTTCTTGTGTTCTTGATTTTGTGGTTTGATCATCTATACCCACGTCCAAAATTCTTTTTGTGTTTTTATGCTTTAATCTTGGTATACGTTATCTAGTTACTTGTTATAGTGATTTGGTATTGGTATTTTGGGTTAAAAACACAAATTTTTGGGTGTTTGATTCGGTTTTAGGTTTAAAATTCCGAATTTGTTGTGTACTATCCGAGAAAAGTGGTAAAGTGTCTCCATCGGAAAGTACAAGGGAGTGTGGCCTGATCGCAATAACCATTTGGTTCTACTTTGCGATCACAGGATTTCGATTGTGACAATCCGTCAATTTATGGTTGATATTTTATTCTCAAATATTATTTAAAAATATTATTTTAATGTTATATTATGAACTCACTTATTTTTGGGAAGTAATTTGGATTTACGTCTTGAAGTAGCATCGACTACGTCTAAACCGGAGGATTCAACGTTACGTGCTTACGTTTACATACACCGTCTTTGGTGACAGTCTGACATTTCAGAAAATAAATTTATCCGTGAATATTATTTTGGAGTTTTAAATTTGTGTTGGTTCATAAACTCACAAATTTACGAGAAGAGATTAGGACTTACGATTTTAATTTAACATCCTTTACGACTAAACCGGAAACCTTCAGGATTACGTATTTAGGTTTTCGAACTCCGTTTTTGATGAGACAATTTTTATTAGATTCGTTTTGTGTCGTTGATTCATAATTTATAAAAACGTTTTTCGTAAAACGACCCGAGGGCACGCAAATCGAGGAAACTAGAATCGAGGAGTATCCGTAAATAAATGGGGATGAGACAAGTGGGACACTTGTCCCACCCCCACTCATAACCGGCCTAACACCACCAACACATCACTTATGTGTCAAAGTTTAGCTAATAAGCTAAACACTTGTCTAGTTAGCTTCATTTTGAAGCCACTAACTTGTCAAAACCACTAGCAAAACCATTTCTCCATTTCTCACTCATGCAAACAACTCATTTTCTCTCCACTCTCCCACATTTTGCCGTCCACTTCCACCATAAATCACCACCATTGATCAAAATTCATCCATGAATCCTATGTTAATCTTACACAAAAAGATGTCCCTTTTTAAGCCTTGAAAATTAGAGGTGATTATAACATCCAAGGAGGAGTTTCTATGGAGTCTTAGGGCTGATTTTCCACAAGGAGTTCTGGAATAATGGTGGTCTTGAAGATGGTCTTGGTTTATCACAAGTTGTGTGATCAAAATCCATGTCTTGATCATAACCTACATCATCATGGTGGTATAAAGATTGTTCTCCTCATCCTCTTGTTATTTTGATTATGTAATCATGTATTTTCTATCCTATTGTATATGTATATGATGATTATATGATGATAAAAATATTATGTGGGGATTTGGTGTTGATAATCATGGATAAAAAGATGAAAAACTATATGTAAAAAGGTTAAAATCATGCTTAAAATGATGGCTGTATAAAACAGTAAAGAACCATGCGATGAACTGATAAAATGGCTTGAATAGATTAATATTCAGTAAGCTATGAGTCTTGTACACATGTGAGAGTTGGCCATGCAATATAATCATTAGGATGAGTGAGATATGATCAAAACAAGTTTAGAGTGCAAATCTGAGTATACTGTTTTGGCCGATTTTTAGAAAATATTTAGAAGCTGATTCAACAGTAGCTATAGAGGAGTTAAATGGAGCATATATCATGTAGTTTATGTCATAAAAAGTTGAGCTCCTATCTCCATATAGAACTATAGATATGGCAGTTTTGGTGAACATGAAAATAAAAATCAGATTTTGGGAAATTAAAGTATAATAGTATTATATAAGCACTCAAATAAAAATAGTATAAATTGTGAATTAAAACCCACTAACTTATATAATACATTTATATAAATATGTATAAGGATAAATAAATAGAAATTTTATAAAAATGGTAGATTGATAAGTTTTATAAGTTATAAAACTATAAACATGATTTTTACGACTTTTTCGGCTATTACCGTAAAATTAACGTTTTTGTTAAATAAAACTTAGACGGTTGGACCCGTCTAATGTAAACTTTTATAAACTCATATACTGATATATAAACATATATAACAAGTAAAAACCGATAAGACCCGAACTATATAACATACGGACATTAACGGACTAAGTTAACGTTATTGGACTAATAATACAACAAAATGGACTAAAACACTTATCAACTTATTTATTGGGCTTAACCCATTTAGGCCCAACATGTAAAGTATAAGTACTGATAATACAAGTATGAAATGGATTAATACAAGTTAAATAACTTATAATAAGTTTATTGGACTTAAAATATGTAAATAGGTAAAACTAGTAAACTAGTATAAAAGTTATCGACAAGTAACACTAAAACGAGTAAATGAGAATATGTAAACCCACTTGATCATCATATATATAAAATCATCATATGTATACATAATTGTTATTTTTATAAAGTCATTGGACAAGAGTCTAAGACTAGTATTATTTGTCTAGGTTTCCGTGATTGAAGCACGTACCGTATGTCCGAATTGCCGATAACCCGCCTTCCCACATCAACGTGAGTTCATAGCCTCGCAGTCTTTTAAATGTTTTTATGAAATGTTTTATAAACCCGCGAGGGAGATAACATGTTAGTTTTTATAAAATAGGACACCATTTGTCCCGATTGTTTGTTTATTGATTTGGACCCGAATGATTGTATGACCCGATTGTATGACCCGATAAATGATTAAATGACCCGATAGATGAAATTAAATGGATTATTAAAGTTAGGTTATGTCACTAAAAGTCCCATTAGTATGAATTGTGAACTACCGGGATTTGGTAGACGCTTATGCATATAATAGTACTATTTGGGGACGATCACCCCAGTTCGCGCCTTGACGGTTGATCCCCGTTGTGCCACATTAATTGGTAAGTGAATTTATGTATGAGAAGATTTACATAGCGTGACCTTTGTGACGACACGCTAATTTAGATGGGCAAATGAGTTTCGGGCTAGCTACCCGTTGTTTGGTTTAGTAAGGTAACAATGTCATGCGGCTTATAATAATCCAATTAACGAAATACTGCTATACGCACCGAATTATGATGTATTGCCTGACTAGCAATACGGGGTCATACTATTGATATTATGTTCGTGTTTTGGTTTTATATAACCATATTCATATAACGGTTTTTATTTAATCTACACAACGTTATAAAACGTATTGTATGATGTTTTTACGACATTGGCTCGTATAATGATTTTTAAGGCAAATGACTATATTATGATTTTGATAAGGATTTGTATAAAATGACTTTGGCTATTTTATGGCCTATTAAAAAGATTCGTAAAAAATGATTTTCGGTAATAATTTTTATACCGATGTTATATTGATGGAATTTATTAAACTCTATGAATTCACTTGGCGTTATCGCTGACCTTTTCTTTTAACATGTTTTATCTCAGGTACTTGAAGGTAATTCTCGGGAAGACGACAAGAATTCATGGCCCGCACTTAAATAATAATTTCCATTCAAATGCTTTGTAAAACCTGTATGAAATATAATGACTTGGGACCTATGTAAATTTGATATTTATGAATGGAAATGCTTTATTATTAAAACGACGCGACTTTTAAGCGTTGTCTATGATGTGAGTAATGTGCTGTCCCGTAATACCAACGAGTCTTCCGCTGTATTGAGTTGTACAAATTTGGGGGTGTTACAGTTTGGTACCAGAGCTCTCGTTATAGAGAACGAAAGATTTTTAAAACCAAGGTTTTGAATAAAACATTTCAAAAACTTTTAACTATAAACATTTTTCTAAAAATGTCTAAAAATCTTTTGACTATAACGGTGCCAAAGAATTCCCGAGTTACCGACAAGGCCAGACTGAGAAGTGTTATTTTAATATATATATATATAACTTGGATTATATATATATATGATGTAATTTTATTACATGATTGTTTGATGATTATTTTGATATTTATACGAGGTATTTATACGACGTAGATTGTCACAAGGAACCCTAAATCCCCTAGTAAATTAATCGAAGCTATTCTCGTAGGAATTCTAGCTATCCTAGATCTAAACCAAGTTGTGGATATTTATGATCCCAACAAATGGTTGATATTCGTAGAAATGTAGATATTAGATGATTGTGATATTAAAGAAGAATTGGCGAGATTAAATCTGATACCGATGTCATGACGATCTTTACTTATAGAGTGGAGTTGGACAAAACCATTACCACCTAGAAAGATGTCATCTGATTCGGTGTTACCCAATTCTTAAATTTGAATTGAAAGGGTGAATGTTGCACTTGAGACTGTCATTGGAACCATTACCCAAAAGCCTCATGCCACAAGTACCTTTCCGAGAAGTCTAATTGAATGATCAAGTCATTTCATACTAGTGACTCATTTGATGACTATTGTTGTAAGAGCTATAGGATTGGAAATTAAGTGTTGATCATTGGAATTGTGTATAATGCAGTTCGTTTTTCTCAGTTCTTGCTAATTGAAAGTCCTAACAATATCGGGTTTTTAACTGTTTTTGGTTGTTAATCTTTTTTGGATATTCTATTTGCTAATTCAAACAAGCCTTGCAAAACTGAAAAATATTATCTACTTATGTGTAAAACATCGTGCAAATACCAAATTTTTATTCAAGTAAGTTCAAAATGTAAATTTTAAAACTAAAAGGACTGAAGTTGTAAATTCTATGAAAATTAAATGCTTAAAATGTAAAGTCTAACAAGTATAAGGACTAAAAATGTAAAACAGTTAACCAAAACGATCAAAAATGTAAACAATGTAACAAACTAACCAAATTTCAACAAATTGCCAAAACTACTAACTGAAATTTAACAACTTCCAAACTGAAAGGACCTAATTTGTGCAAACCCTAGAAATTAGCAAGTTTAGCCAAAGTTTAAAACAGTTTAATACACTAGGGACTAAAGTGCAATTATGAAAAGTTTTTAAGCAAAAACGGTTTTATAGAACAAATAAGCTCGTTTGAGCTTATTACTGAACCAAAATTGTTCAAACAAGTTGCAAAATGCTTAGAATTCAAAATAAGCTAGGTCTGTAAGAGGATTTTGGCTGAAAGTGTCTAATAAGCAAATAAGCACTTCACAATAAGCACAATATAAGCTCTAGTAAAATCTGGACATGCACAACTGGATTTTTGTGTTAAATCTGATTAAAGAGCTCAAATGATGAACGGGAAATCAAATCTTAACAAAATTCATCAAGAAATAAGCCTGGAAATCGAATTAAGCTGAAAATGGCTTATGTTGACCAGGCGTTGACCAAATTTTTTGACAAAAAGCTTAAATTCTCAAAGTTCATCCAACAACTCATACTAAGTGATATACTAAAAGAAAATAGCCTAGTTTGTGAAGTGGATTAAGAGATATGAAAATGCTGTTTTCATTTACAGAAACATGCCTTTCCTCAAGTGTTCAGATTTATGCTTATTTCTAATTGCTTAATGAATACTGTACTAAAAGCTTATGGAATATGAAACTTCATAATGTGACCTACAAATGAGAACTGGTTTGGTTAACTTTCATCAAGAATTCAGTAAATGCCAGCCAAATGAAATTGATTACTTATTGAATGGAAATGAACATTAACTTGCCAAAAACCAACACTTTAAAAATCAAAAACCAGTTAAAGCCAAACACTCCTTTAACTGATTTATATGAAAATTTGCAAAGGCTTTTTAAGCAACAGTTAAAGTTGAGTAAAATCCTTTATCAAACCAAACTTTATGGTCAAAAAGAGATATGTGAAGGCTACTTGCAAGTAATGAAGACAACTAGAACTCAAATAGGAAGTAGGTCTAAAAGTGACTGAAATAAGGCTATAAGCTAGAACAATTATCAAAGCAAATAGCAGATAAGCAGCAATTAAGCTACAAACAAGTGTAGAATCTAATCAAATCCAAACTAAACAAATTTTATCATGCAATCAACAAGATTTAAGCTAGGAAATGGAGCATGCAATTGACAATTTGAGTGGAACCAAAATCAAGAAGCATTTGAACCTTGTGAAGAAACCATTGAGCAGTAGAGGAGTGATGTACTCTCTATTCTAGTGCTAACCACCACCTTAGCATTAGACTCAACAATCTACAATCAACAAACTGCTACAAATCAACTAGAATCAACATCATGGCCTGAATTCATCACTTGTTCTATGTTCTTGGACTGAAATCAACAAACAGCTACTATCTTCACTCCAAAGTCAGTTATGATCAATATTTGATCATAACAAACTCAATGCAGCAACAGAAAGTATCAAAGATGCAAGGAATGAACAGTAAGGATAATGAGAAGATTTGGTGGGAAATGAAGAATTTGAATTTTATTAATGGTGATTGGTTACAAAGCTGTTGAAAAGTAACTAACTGCCTAACTAACTCAAGAGTGTGTCAAACTCTTGAGTAGTTTAGCTAGAAAGGGAAAAAATTGAAAGGAAAAGGTAAATGTGTGTTTTTTCACACTTACAACTACTCAACAAGAAATGAAAGCTAAACTGCTATTTATAGGCTTGAGAAGGAGATTTGTTGGGGTTGGTGACGTGTTGGGACCAATCCCAGGTCTCCACGTGGCATAATTCTGCTTAACTCATTTGCAGGTATGAACATGAATTGGGGCTTCTTGATTGAGTTGATTTGATGTTAATTGATGATGACCATTGGATTCGTCTCTCAAAAATAAGCAACTTTGATGTTTATAACTCTTCATGAAATCCACTCTAGCTCAAAAACGATCCTGGGAATTTTTGCTCGTTTGAAGATGACACGTGACAAGCTCTGAATGGCTGAAACTAGTGCACACGGATTGCACTGTTGAGATACTCTCATTAATTGGTGGCGGCAGTAGTGGGAAATTAATGCAGTTATTTGGCAATCCATGTGCTCTATTTGCTTACTTCTCATTGGACAATAGCTATTTCACACGGATCACTCTTGTAATAATTTCCAAGATTGGCAGAATTAGTCCCTAGACTATGGCAGCTTGTATATTTGAGCTTGTAACTTCATTTCTTTGGCATTTTTAGTCCTTCAACTTCCATTCTTGAGCAAAATTGGTCCTTTGACTGAGTTGACTTGATAGTTGACCAAATTTGACTATGATCTTGACTTTTTACAATATTTACACTTTGGTCCTTCATCTTTGGCTGTTTGTCAAGATAGGTCCTTGTACTTCAAAGTCTTGTCACTTTTGATCCTTCTTTGTCTTTTTCATCAAATTAAGCTTGATTATTCCTTGTTTGCTTGAAAATGCATCCTTTTACCTTCACAAGTGTACACAAACATAAACATACCACATAACACTGTTTTTGCAAGATAAATTGGTATTTTGCTTCATGTTTTAGGGTTATTTGTTGATAAATTGATATGAGTTTTAGCTCATATCAAATCCCCTACACTTGAACATTGTCATGTCCTCATGCAATTATATATATTTTAAAAGCACAAATTTAACATTCTCCTCATAATTAACCCACCTTGGCCATATGGAATGCATCTACACTACTCTAAACTACATGATGCATGATTTTGACTTTTAATAATGCAATGAACAAAATACAATTCTATCTATATCTTTTTTATTTTTCTTGAAATGGTTTTGATGGAAGTAACTTATAAAGAATTCAATGGCTTTGATTAGGGCTTGGGTACCATGGACATTTATCACCCTCAAGTTTCACTTTCCCCATACCAAGCTTAAAAATGGGATCATTGTATTCACAAGTAAAAAGTGCATCAACTTATTCATGACAATTAAATGTGGAACCGGTTATTATTTGAGCAAATTGCTTGTGGGCAAATTTGTCATTATTCAAATGTGAAATATAAGAAGTGTAAAATCCAAAAATATGGAAGCACGGTTTTAATCCTAAGTAATCCTCTTATCCATTACTTGAAAAACCGCTCACAATTAATACAAGTCCGTTTCAAGAATAATAAGTCATTCGCCTTATGTGTAAAATCCTCATGTCATGCTTTCATAAGTAGCTACACACTCGCTAAGGAAAGAAAAATAAAACTCACGCAATAATTTACATCCGCCATCTTTTTGAGACTTTGGATCTTCAACCCCGCAACCCGTCGAGGTAATATTGGATTTGAGCAATCTATTGAATCCCCGCAACCCGTCAAGGTAATATTGGAACTCAATAGTCACTATAATTAACACCACACTGCCCCTCTTGGGAGTCTTGTATAATTATTTTTTTTTTCTTTTCTTTTTCTTTTTTTTTCTTTTTTCTAGCCACTCATTTTTTTGTAAGCCGCTCTTATTTTTCTTTATTCCTCACTAAGAAAGTAGAAAAGAATAAAAGGAAAAACACCCGCTAAATATTGAGCATGACATAAGTCTTGTACACATAAAACGTTCTAACTTAGAATCTTAAGACGTACTCATACCAACCATGAATGATTAGACAAAAATGCATAAGAGATTACAAACCAATTAAAACCATTCTTGATTATTTATTAACAATTATATACATGCGAAGAAAATAGAGGTAAAGAAGAGAAGGGTTTAAGCCACAAGTAATTATCATGAAGTTTATCTAGCCCTTTTACACTTGCTTCAACTCTATCATTTCCCATTCTCCACAAATTTAAAATCTCAAGTAATGAGAGTGGTGGATGCTTAGCCTAATAGACCAATGAAGGACTACATGGTTAAGGATACTAGCTAGAGAATGCTAAGATAAGCAAACTCGGGTTGAGTCAAAATATCCATGGCGGGCCTAATATGTCAAAGAAATCTAAACTTGTTAAAACCATGTTTTATTTTATTTTTTTTCTTTTTATATCTTTATATATTTTTGATGAAAAATGAAAGAAATATATACAATGCAAATGTGTTATGCAAATGAAAAATGATTAATGCAAAAATTATGAATGCATATTTTTGGTGGCCAAAGTAGATCAAAAATTTGAAAAATGTTTGAAAAATTAATTTTCCATGTTATCATGAAAGACAATGACAAGTTTTAGGTAAGGTCACTTCGATAGAAGACCCCCCTACACTTAAGCTAAACATTGTCCTCAATGTTTAAGAGCATGGAAGTATAAAAACTTCCCCTACACTTATGACAATGAATAGACTTTGCTTAACCCTAGTTAAGGAAAGGACAACTATTAGTGAAATCATGTTTAAGCACAAGGTGTCAATGAAAAATCACTATAGTAACGAAGTGAACCGGATACAAGGGCCTCCTCCAGAAGCTCCAAAGCATGAAATGAGTGAGCAACCCTACAAACAATCATGAAGACAAAAGAAGGTCTCCCCTACACTTATCTCCAAGTCTATACCTTTATTTCTAACCTACAACACTCTAAACCTAGTTATACGATGCTTGAGTTAATGAGTCTCTAGCTCGACTCGTCCCTCAATGAATTAATTCATGGGGAAAATGGGGATCTCTTGGACCATTTCAACGGAAATGTCCTCCCCAAAGTAATGCTTAACACGGTGACCATTCACTTTAAAATTTGGACCATCGGGTTGTGACAACTCAATAGTCCCATATGGAAACACTTGAGCAATATTGAATGGACCGGACCATCTCGACTTAAGCTTGCCCGCAAAAAGTTTCAACCTTAAGTTAAAGAGGAGAACCGGCTCTCCAACTTTGAACTCACGATCGATCTTAGCATCATGCAATTTCTTAGTCTTTTCCTTGTAAAGCAAAGAATTTTCATAGGCATTGGCTCTCAATTCATCCATCTCATTGAGTTGATCTTTCCTATTGGAACCGGCTTGGTTTAAATCAAAGTTAGCCCACTTGAGAGCCCAAGATGCCTTGTGTTCTAACTCAAATGGGAGGTGGCACGCTTTTCCATAGACAAGCCTATAAGGAGTACAACCAATTGGTGTTTTAAAAGCCGTCCTAAACGCCCACAAAGCATCATCAAGCTTATCCGACCAAGAAGCTCGATGCTCTCCCACCGTTCTCTCTAAAATTCTATTTAAACCACGATTTGTGACCTCGGTTTGACCATTTGTTTGAGGATGATACGCGGTAGAAAGTCTATGATTAACTCCATATTTCTTCATAACTCTCGTGAATTGATCATTAGAAAAATGCGTACCACGATCACTTATGATGGCCCGAGGTACACCAAATCTAGCAAACAATTGTTTCAAAAACTTCACAACAACTCTAGCATCATTGGTAGGTAAGGCTTTTGCCTCCACCCATTTGGACACATAATCCACCGCCACAAGTATATACTTGTTTCCCTTAGAGGATGGAAAAGGTCCCATGAAATCAATGCCCCACACATCAAATATCTCACACTCTTGGATAAAATTTTGTGGCATCTCATCACGTTGCGTAATTTTTCCTTGTCTTTGACACACATCACAAAATTTCACCATTTCATGGGCATCTTTGTAAATGGAAGGCCAATAGTAACCCGAATCAAAGACTTTCTTGGCGGTATAGTTAGGCCCAAAATGTCCACCCGTAGGTCCTTTATGACACGCTTCTAAGATCTTAAATGCCTCGGTCCCATCTACACACCGTCTAATGATTTGGTCCGCACATTGCCTAAAAAGATATGGATCATCCCAAAAGTAGTACTTAACTTCCTTAAGAAACTTCTTCTTTTGTTGATAAGTAAGACCCTCAATAAGCACATTGCCCACAAGATAGTTTGCGATATCCGCAAACCAAGGAGTGGCATCCTCTT
Source organism: Glebionis coronaria (assembly GCA_025667525.1). NCBI lineage: Eukaryota > Viridiplantae > Streptophyta > Magnoliopsida > Asterales > Asteraceae > Glebionis > Glebionis coronaria. Next base: position 272,314,912 of record CM046881.1, read on the forward strand.
GGGAAGAGATAGACATGAGCTCCTCTAATGGAAAGGATTCATTGATTTCTTTATGTGGTAAATCTCCTTGAAAAGGATGCTCAAGTCTACTCAAGTGATCCGCCGCTAAATTCTCGGCCCCTTTCTTATCACGAATTTCTATCTTAAACTCTTGAAGCAACAAAACCCATCTCAAAAGCCTAGGCATAGCATCTTGTTTTGTCATAAGATACTTGAGAGCGGAATGATCCGTATACACTATGGTTTTGGAAAGCACAAGGTATGGTCTAAACTTCTCAAAAGCATATACTATAGCAAGCAACTCTTTTTCCGTGGTAGTGTAATGAAGTTGTGCACCGGTCATAGTTTTACTCGCATAGTGTATAGGTTGAAAATGCTTATTAACTCTTTGTCCTAAGACGGCCCCCACCGCATAATCACTAGCGTCACACATAAGCTCAAAAGGTAATTCCCAATTTGGAGAAACCAAAACGGGAGCCTTAGTCAATTTTTCCTTAAGAGTCTCAAAAGAGTCCAAACAATCTTGGTTAAAAATGAAAGGAGCCTCTTTCTCCAAAAGGTGAGTCATCGGTCTAGCTATCTTAGAAAAATCTTGTATAAAGCGCCTATAAAATCCTGCATGACCTAAGAAACTCCTCACACCTTTAACCGAGGTGGGTGGGGGAAGCTTTGTAATCACATCAATTTTAGCTCGATCCACTTCTAATCCCTTGTTGGATATTTTGTGTCCTAAAACAATCCCCTCTTTCACCATAAAGTGACATTTCTCCCAATTAAGCACTAAACGTGTTTCCTCACAACGTTTAAGCATTCTCTCAAGATTGGTGAGACATGAGGTAAATGAATTTCCAAAGACGGAAAAGTCATCCATAAAAACCTCCATGGTTTGCTCTATCATGTCATGGAAAATCGCCATCATGCACCTTTGAAACGTCCCCGGTGCATTACATAAGCCAAAAGGCATCCTCTTGTAAGCAAATGTACCGTAGGGACAAGTGAATGTGGTCTTTTCTTGATCATTAGGGTCAATGGGAATTTGGAAATAACCCGAAAAGCCATCAAGAAAACAATAGTACTCATTTCCCGCTAAGCGTTCAAGCATTTGATCCATAAAAGGAAGTGGGAAATGGTCTTTCCTAGTCGCCTCATTGAGTTTCCTATAATCAATACAAACTCTCCAACCGGTCACAAGTCTCGTGGGAATAAGCTCATTGTTCTCATTAGGCACCACGGTGATTCCACCCTTCTTTGGAACACAATGAACCGGGCTAACCCATGGAGAGTCGGAAATGGGGTAAATCATACCCGCATCTAAGAGTTTAATCACTTCTTTCTTAATAACCTCATGGATTTTTGGGTTAACTCTCCTTTGGTTTTGAATGGCGGGTTTATAGTCATCCTCCATAAGGATTTTGTGTGTACAAAAATGTGGATCAATTCCCCTTATGTCGGATATTTTCCATGCTAAGGCTTTCTTGTGTTTCTTAAGGACTTCAATAAGTTGCTCCTTCTCATCCTCTTTCAACTCTTTAGCAATGATCACAGGTAATTGGTCTTTGCCCTCTAAGAAAGCATACTCTAAGTGGGATGGAAGGTCCTTAAGTTCAATAGGAGGTGGACTCTCTATGGAAGGTTTTACTGTGGAAGGTTCCTCAATGGTAACTTCTTGTGGAATAGGAGAAGGAATAGGGTCCTCATTGAGCAACTTTTGGATCGTAAGAATATCTTCTTCCCAATTAATGGGAGAATCATCATCACCAAGAAAGTTTGACTCAAATTCCTCCAAGAGGAAATCACTCTCTCCAAATGGTGTTAAAGAGGGAGCAATTGAGGCCACGGTTTCAACATGGGACATCTCATCACTAGTACTCTTACAAGCATCATGAAAGTGTTCATCACACACCTCATCTAGCACATCAACAATGTTAATAGTCGCACAAGGTCTAGACTCCTTAACCTCTTTCCTATCACAAACTTTCCATAACTTAAACACCACTCTCTCATCTTCTACTCTCATAATTAGTTCTCCTTCCGCCACATCTATCAAAGTACGACCCGTTCTCAAAAACGGTCTACCAACAATCAAAGGCACTCTAGGATCCATGTCATAATCAACCACTACAAAGTCGGCCGGAAACGTAAACTTATCCACACCTACAAACACATCCTCCGCTATACCTACGGGGTAAGCTATGGTTCGGTTGGCTAGTTCAAGAGTCATCCTAGTGGGAGTGAGCTCGGGAAGAGAGAGTTTTTTCCAAACCGATAAAGGCATGAGGTTTATGCTTGCCCCTAGATCCGCCAAAGCCATGCAAATTTCAACACCGGGAAAATTACAAGGTATCAAAAAGCGCCCCGGATCTCCAAGTTTTGTTGGTAAGGTTTTAAGTAACACCGCGGAACAATTTTCATTAAGGGATGTGTTGGGCAAATCAACCAATTTTTCTTTGTTGGAGAGTAAATCCTTGAACATCTTAGCAAACTTTGGCATATAAGCAAGAGCTTCCGCAAAGGATATATTGATGTTGAGTTGCTTGAACATCCTTAAGAAATTGGAGACTTGGATATCATCCTTGTTCTTTAACTTGTCCTTTTTCAACCTTGAAGGATATGGAAGAGTAGGTTTTGGTGTAGGTGGAATAGGTGTTGTAGTGGAAGATTTGTCTTTGTTAGCTTCTTCATTGGGAAGTGTGGAAGGTAAAGGAGAAGTATGAATAGGTTGAGAAGGTGTGTTTGAGTGAATAGGAGCATTTTGAGGAGGTGAAGTAGAGGTAGGAGGCTTGTCACAAGTAGGAGCACAAGTGGGTTGAACAATAGTAGGTTTAGGAGGTGAAGGATCCTTTGTTGTTGTTCCACTCCTTGTTGTAATAGCATTGACATTTGCCCTTGGATTAGTTTGTGTGTTGGAAGGTAAAGCCCCTTGTGGTCTTTGATTTAATGCCATTAAAAGCCTATTGGTTTGTTCATCCGCTATACGTTTCATTTGATCATTCATTTTCTTCTCAATAGCTTGGAACCTCCTTTCATTCTCTTGATTCATTTTGTGCAAGAAATCCATTGTGTTATAATCTTGTGACACATTTCCTTGAAAACCTTGAGGTTGGAAAGGTAGAGGTTGAGCATTAAATCCTTGATTTTGTGGATAAAAGTTATTTTCTTGAGGTTGAAATTGATTGGGTGCCTTGTAGTTATTTCCTTGATAAGGTGGTCTTTGCCCTTGATTCCTTGGTAAAATTTGAGGAGGATTTTGTTGAATTTGGGTGGGTGGTTGGGGTGGGAATCCCGGTGGAGTAAGGTAGTTTTGGGACTTGTAAGAAAGGTTATTTGGATTGATATTTGGCTTGAAGTGTTCACGATGTTCCTCTTGGTAAGCATAGCATTCCCCTTGATAAACTTGCACCTTATCACATTGTTCATAAGAATGGGGACCTCCACAAGTTACACAAGAAAGTGTAATGGCATTCACATTATTTGAAGAATTGTTCAATGATATGGTCTTAAAAGCTTGAAGTATTTCTTGTTGTACCTTCAAATTCCTCTCACTATCTCTATCCATCTTTTGAATGATCTCTTGTTGATACTTGAGGAGTTGGTTATCACAAGGTGTTTGAGAATTGTTTTGGATAACATGAACCCTTTCTTCAAATTGATTGTTTGTTTGAACCATTGCTTTAGTCTCAATGATGTCCAAGGCTTCTTGCACGGATTTAAGAAGAATATTCCCTCCCGCGGAAGCATTGAGTGAATCTTGGTGGTGAGGTTTAAGGCCATCATAGAAGGTATTGATTTGGTGAACGTCATCCAATCCATGGTTAGGGCATCGCCTCAATAACTCTCTATACTCTTCCCAAGCATCACTAAAGGATTGACTATGTTTTTGTTGAAATCCTATAATTAATGTCCTCAAAGCCATGGTCTTAGATGGAGGAAAGAACTTGTTCAAAAACTTAGTGGTGAAACCATCCCATGTGGTGATACTATCGGGTGGTTGGGTGTCTAACCAATGCTTAGCTTGTCCCTCAAGTGAAAATGACACTAACATCAACTTAATAGCATCATGTGGAACTCCATTTTGCTTAATGGTATTGCAAAGAGAAAGGAATCTCTTAAGGTGAGCACGAGGATCATCATTCTTGTTACCATAGAAAGGTGATTGTGAAACCATAGTAATAATAGACGTTTTTAGCTCAAATGTATTTGCGGGAATTTCGGGAATCCTAATAGCACTAGCATATCCATGAACATTGGTTTGCATGCGTTCCATCAAAGAACGATTATCAACATCCATGGCTTCTTGTGGTGGAGGAGTCAAAGCACGATTCTCGTGATCGGCTTGATGGACGGTGGTGGTCTTACTCTCTCTTTTTCTTCCTTATCGGAGGAAGAGGTTGTACACCAATCGGTATTTGTGCACGCCCGCGAGTGAGCATACAACTCAATACGAGGAATGAGAGAGAAGCTCTCTTGTGACTTTGAAGAGAAATGGATTATCCTCTTCGAGTTTCAATATCAAATATCCACAAGAAAATAACAATATATGTATGTACTACTTGGGTGCAAGACCCCCAATAAAGCCTTCCTTCTTAGAATACTCACAAGTGAACGGGGGGTTAGGTGGCGCGAAGCACTTAAGTACCTATTGACCCTTAGATGGCATTTTATAGCACATCGCCTTTCTATTCACTTAAATGTTCGTATTCTTCGAATTGTTGCTTATTGAGAGTATTTATCTATTCTTGCTTTATTTTGTTTGATCGATACACGTGTCAAGGACCGGAACGCCCCTCAACACGGTGTATTGCCTTGGCAATACTTATGGAGAATATGTAGATTGGTTGTTCTTATACGTATATGTATTTACTTATAATAATATATGGAAAATATTTTTGTATTTATGAGTTTTTTAAGAGAAAATACTATATGTACATAAAAACCGAGAGAATCCAATAATATATATTTTTGGGTGCAATCTCTTAGGAAAAAGATTGCTTTTTGGATTTTTTTAATTTTGTTGGTCAATTCTTTAGGAAAAGAATTGTTTTGTTAATTTTTTAGTTTTTATATATTTTTATATTTTTGATTTTTTTATTTGTTTTTGATTTATGATACGTAAAAATAACGTTCACAAGGTGAACGGATCCCAAAAGCCAATGAAAACCGTCAATCGATAGTCTCTCGTAAAGTCAAAGAACCGGCAGCGACGCCATTTGGAATTGTGTATAATGCAGTTCGTTTTTGTTAGTTCTTGCTAATTGAAAGTCCTAACAATATCGGGTTTTTAACTGTTTTTGGTTGTTAATCTTTTTTGGATATTCTATTTGCTAATTCAAACAAGCCTTGCAAAACTGAAAAATATTATCTACTTATATGTAAAACATCGTGCAAATACAAAAATTTTATTCAAGTAAGTTCAAAATGTAAATTTTAAAACTAAAAGGACTGAAATTGTAAATTCTATGAAAATTAAATGCTTAAAATGTAAAGTCTAACAAGTATAAGGACTGAAAATGTAAAACAGTTAACCAAAAGGATCAAAAATGTAAACAATGTAACAAACTAACCAAATTTCAACAAATTGCCAAAACTACTAACTGAAATTTAACAACTTCCAAACTGAAAGGACCTAATTCGTGCAAACCCTAGAAATTAGCAAGTTTAGCCAAAGTTTAAAACAGTTTAATACACTAGGGACTAAAGTGCAATTATGAAAAGTTTTTAAGCAAAAACGGTTTTATAGAACAAATAAGCTCGTTTGAGCTTATTACTGAACCAAATATGTTCAAACAAGTTGCAAAATGCTTAGAATTCAAAATAAGCTAGGTCTGTAAGAGGATTTTGGCTGAAAGTGTCTAATAAGCAAATAAGCACTTCACAATAAGCACAAAATAAGCTCTAGTAAAATCTGGACATGCACAACTGGATTTTTGTGTTAAATCTGATTAAAGAGCTCAAATGATGAACGGGAAATCAAATCTTAACAAAATTCATCAAGAAATAAGCCTGGAAATCGAGTTAAGCTGAAAATGGCTTATGTTGACCAGGCGTTGACCAAAATTTTTGAAAAAAAGCTGAAATTCTCAAAATTCATCCAACAACTCATACTAAGTGCTATACTAAAAGAAAATAGCCTAGTTTGTGAAGTGGATTAAGAGATATGAAAATGCTGTTTTCATTTACAGAAACATGCCTTTCCTCAAGTGTTCAGATTTATGCTTATTTCTAATTGCTTAATGAATACTGTACTAAAAGCTTATGGAATATGAAACTTCATAATGTGACCTACAAATGAGAACTGGTTTGGTTAACTTTCATCAAGAATTCAGTAAATTCCAGCCAAATGAAATTGATTACTTTTTTAAGCCAAAACTGACTGAAAATGGACCCAAGCTTTTTATTGCCAATTGCCTGTTTGACCTAAGTCTTGACTTGAAAATGGCTCAGAACTACTTGTAATAACTTATTGAATGGAAATGAACATTAACTTGCCAAAAACCAACACTTTAAAAATCAAAAACCAGTTAAAGCCAAACACACCTTTAACTGATTTATATGAAAATTTGCAAAGGCTTTTTAAGCAACAGTTAAAGCTGAGTAAAATCCTTTATCAAACCAAACTTTATGGTCAAAAAGAGATATGTGAAGGCTACTTGCAAGTAATGAAGACAACTAGAACTCAAATAGGAAGTAGGTCTAAAAGTGACTGAAATAAGGCTATAAGCTAGAACAATTATCAAAGCAAATAGCAGATAAGCAGCAATTAAGCTACAAACAAGTCTAGAATCTAATCAAATCCAAACTAAACAAATTTTATCATGCAATCAACAAGATTTAAGCTAGGAAATGGAGCATGCAATTGACAATTTGAGTGGAACCAAAATCACGAAGCATTTGAACCTTGTGAAGAAACCATTGAGCAGTAGAGGAGTGATGTACTCTCTATTCTAGTGCTAACCACCACCTTAGCACTAGACTCAACAATCTACAATCAACAAACTGCTACAAATCAACTAGAATCAACATCATGGCCTGAATTCATCACTTGTTCTATGTTCTTGGACTGAAATCAAGAAACAGCTACTATCTTCACTCCAAAGTCAGTTATGATCAATATTTGATCATAACAAACTCAATGCAGCAACAGAAAGTATCAAAGATGCAAGGAATGAACAGTAAGGATAATGAGAAGATTTGGCGGGAAATGAAGAATTTGAATTTTATTAATGGTGATTGGTTACAAAGCTGTTGAAAAGTAACTAACTGCCTAACTAACTCAAGAGTGTGTCAAACTCTTGAGTAGTTTAGCTAGAAAGGGAAAAAATTGAAAGGAAAAGGTAAATGTGTGTTTTTTCACACTTACAACTACTCAACAAGAAATGAAAGCTAAACTGCTATTTATAGGCTTGAGAAGGAGATTTGTTGGGGTTGGTGACGTGTTGGGACCAATCCCAGGTCTCCACGTGGCATAATTCTGCTTAACTCATTTGCAGGTATGAACATGAATTGGGGCTTCTTGATTGAGTTGATTTGATGTTAATTGATGATGACCATTGGATTCGTCTCTCAAAAATAAGCAACTTTGATGTTTATAACTCTTCATGAAATCCACTCTAGCTCAAAAACGATCCTGGGAATTTTTTCTCGTTTGAAGATGACACGTGTCAAGCTCTGAATGGCTGAAACTAGTGCACACGGATTGCACTGTTGAGATACTCTCATTAATTGGTGGCGGCAGTAGTGGGAAATTAATGCAGTTATTTGGCAATCCATGTGCTCTATTTGCTTACTTCTCATTGGACAATAGCTATTTCATACGGATCACTCTTGTAATAATTTCCAAGATTGGCAGAATTAGTCCCTAGACTTTGGCAGCTTGTATCTTTGAGCTTGTAACTTCATTTCTTTGGCATTTTTAGTCCTTCAACTTCCATTCTTGAGCAAAATTGGTCCTTTGACTGAGTTGACTTGATAGTTGACCAAATTTGACTATGATCTTGACTTTTTACAATATTTACACTTTGGTCCTTCATCTTTGGCAGTTTGTCAAGATAGGTCCTTTTACTTCAAAGTCTTTTCACTTTTGATCCTTTTTTGTATTTTTCATCAAATTAAGCTTGATTATTCCTTGTTTGCTTGAAAATGCATCCTTTTACCTACACAATTGTACACAAACACAAACATACCACATAACACTGTTTTTGCAAGATAAATTGGTATTTTGCTTCATGTTTTAGGGTTATTTGTTGATAAATTGATATGAGTTTTAGCTCATATCAATCATATTGAGCTTTTATTTCCTTTACAAGGCCGAAGAATAAGGTTGTATGTATTGGAGAATGAGGTAGGATATCGCCTTGAGTATAAATTGATTGAAACTTGAATAAAGTAAAATTTAACTTGTATGGAATAAGAAATTGTTAAGAGGAAGTTGTTGAGTCCTGTGATTGAATTATAAGGTTTTAAATGATTGTTAGTTTGTGTTAAGGGTTGTTCCTATACCATTGTCCAATAATGAGGATGCCCAGTGTCCAGGAAATAAATTGAAGAAATATTCTTCTGAATTGGGACCGATGGATCTTCTGGGACAGGTGGGACACCTAATGACTCTTGTAGATTAGTATTCATTGTGGTGTCTTTTAAAAAGAATCCCTAACTTAACTGAGACATCAGTTGGTAGGATCAGTTCTGAGAATTGTATGACATAGTGACACGTAATATGTTACGGTACAATTTAGACTTGTTTGTGATTAATGAAAAGACTACCATTGATTGCTAAATCCTACATGTATAGATGTTATCTATCTCTTATTGATTCATCCTAATGTTCGAATTAGTGATGCAACCATTGAACAAGTACTCATCTTGAATTGAGTTACGTTGTGGATTATTCTTTTGAGTGCCATCGAGATCATGAACCTCCTGATTATTTGGCTAAAGCTCATTTCCTATCATATTGTAGTTAGTTCTTGGTGAACAAGCTTTCATCACTCTTTTGCAGATCACTCATTGTTTTTATAAGATAAAACAGTATCCATTGAGAAAAATTGATTTTTCATCACTATAAGGATTATTCAAAGTAAGATTTATAAGTGATTGTTATCAAAATGAGGTTGTTTATAAAGTATCTTGGAAAACTTAACTGTTTTCATAACAAAGAAAATCTTTGTAAATTTATTCTTGATTCTTATTTAAGAATTAAGCATGAAAATGTTTTTATTATAAACATGATGATAAAATTTTGACGAACTGAGAATTGCATCGTTAATCTTGAAATTGTATATAGTTGCGCGCCTACATACAATTTAGAATGGACCATGCAAGGCTGATTAGTAGTCACCATAAAATTGATTAATAAACACTAAATTTTCTTCGAAGATTGTGAAAGATTAAAATTTATGAGATCTGCAAGAAGTGAAAAATAGGGACATAATGTTAGAGACATCTACATATGTGCTTGTAGCATCTATTCTTCTGAGTCGAATTTACTCATCTGTGGAAATTGTCTTATTTGATAATTGACAATTCTTTCTTGTCCAATTCTCCCGTGGTGAGATTCTTAGGAAAAGTATATGATTACCGAGTGTTGATACCCGACTAGATGTATCGACATTCCTATCATTTCTTATGATTTGATATCATTTGAATGACCTGGGTAACGATCCAAGGAGCTTTCGAATGCGTACTCGAATTATGAAAACATGGGATATACTCATATTCGTTAATGTTTTCGTCTATATCTAATTTGAAATTCTCTCGTGTAGATTATGCGTTGACCCTACTCTTTTAATGGTAGTTGTGTCTCCATATATCATTGAATTTGTGAAGGATTATGAATTATTATTAGTCTTTTGAGAAGTTCACATCTTATCGACGACAATAAAACTGAAAAATTGATAATGCCAGTAGAATGAAATGATTGATTATCACATGAAGACATTGTCTTAATTGATGGGAACTCGAACTGAATTCCCCTAAATGATAAGATGTTGATTATCAAAAGTGATCTAAATAATTCTTGATGGATGACTTGAAATTATACCATGAATGGTTGTGAATTAGTCATAGATATTATAATCTAGAAAGAACCTAATATGAATTTATTAAAAGATGTTTATGTTATCTGAAACTTTAGGAAATATTTATTAGTGAATTACATAGACTTTTGCCATTAAGGCAAGTTGAATTTGGTATTGATTATATTCTCGGTGCTGCACCTGTGACGTGTGCACTGTACGTCAGCACCATATGAATTAAAGGAATTACCGTACAACTGAGAGAGTTGTCGGAGAAAGATTTTATTCTACCGAGCTCGTCATCGTGAAGAGCTATGGTGTTATCATTCCTTATATTTATAGATTACTGTGAACTGAGTAAATTGACAATCGAAAACGATATCCATAACTCGAAATGGAAGATTTGTTCGATCATTTACAAGGTTCTAGCATATGTTTTAAAGATTTGATCTACGGCATGGTTATTTTCAACTTCGCGTCCGCAAAGGAGATTATCTATTCCAATCATTACATCCAGAACTTGTAATGAACATTATGAGTTTCACGTGATGTCGTTTGGATTGACCGATGCACATGTAGCATTCATAAATTGGTGAATCACGTGTGTAGGCTGTAATTTGATAAATTCATGCTCGTGATCATTAAGGACCATTTGTTTGTTTATAAGAATAAGAGTGAGTTAATAATTATTTATAGATTTCCCTGAATTGGCCGAACAATAAAAACATGTACCGTGAATATTTAACATTTGATTTAAGACTTAATCATTTACATTATTTGACCGTGTGATTAAAAGATAATTGAATCTATATTGACTCTTCAAAATTAAGAGCCCTTTTAAGACTTTTGGCTTTACCAAAAAGAAAGTGCAAATGTGTTTTGACAAATGTTTTAACAAAGAACTTTTGAGGGATTATTCCCTTATACCTAGAACATTTAACTAAACTCCTGTTTAGGGGTAAATGTTCGTGTATACCTCAAGACAACCTAAGAAGGATTGAGGAAACCATTTAAACCATGACTTGAAATTTGAAACGATACTTTTTGCTTTTCAACTAGGAAAATTTTGACCAAAATATAACCAAAGATTCTTCAAACATTTACGGATCTTACAACTTATTTTCGGTAAATCAACAAAAATCTTGTTAATTAAATTCAAAAGTTATTTTTAACATTTTATATAATTGGTCGAACTAAGAAATTTAAAATTTTTACGTTTACGCTTCATAAAAATTTAATAATTATTATTTAATTAATTGTAATAACTATCGACGCTTTAAACGTCGGATTGAGCAAAACTGATAAAAATAATAGTGGAGACGAAACTAAAACTTAGAAAATATGAAGAAAGAATTTCTGAATGCATTGTGATCATGATAATTATTTCATCAGGAAAGGTGAATATAGATACTGACATATTATATTAAAAAGAATAAAGAACCAATTAGGATGTGTTCCTTAGTAATGATGGTACAAAATAAATTGCCGAACAATTTAAAAATAGCCGATGCTTGTAAAAAGGATAATATAGATAATAAAAGGGGTTCATGGCTTATGTGAACCATTAAAATTGAAAAGCCGATAGCGTTAAATGTTTTATAGGCCGTTTATGGTTGCCTAAATATGAAGGATTGTAAGATGTAGTTATGTTGGAGTCTTGTAAGTATAAGTATTCTATTCCTGTCATTTCTGATTTAACGTGTCTTTACCTAAAGAAGTTGAACTGATGGTAAATTATGAAGGCAGGCATCGCCTCATACATTAGTAAACGTCTAGCTATTGCAAAGATCATCATCTGAATTTGATTCGATTTGGGTCATCGTCGACAGACTGACCAAATCTGCTAATATCATTCCTGTTAATGATAGATTCTTGATGAAGAAATTGACTCTTTTGTATTTAAATGAGTTATGTAAACATAAGTGTGCTTGTATCGATCATCTCTAACAAGATACTCGCTTCACATCGAATTTCTAGAGATTTGCTCAGAAGTCATTGAGAACGAACCTTGATGAGAGTACTATGTACCACCCCAATCGAAGGGACGAGGTAAAGTAGCGATACCAAACACTAGAAGTCTTGTTTTATGCTTGAATGATTGACCTTTGGCAATAAACCGTATAATCGTTTTCCTTTAGAGAGATTATCATTGATAATTATCGTATTAGGATCGAGATCGAATCTTGTCATGATCTAATTATTAGAGCATCTGTAAGAGAGTTGGGATGAAGACACCCGACATACACCCATTGTGAGTTGGACATGTCTTTTAGGTTTAAGGTTTCCTATGATGGCGAACCTATCCTTGCAAAATACCCGACCCGCGAGACCTGAAATGGTTGTTGAAAATTAGGATCTGATTATTGACTGCCGGTAGTAGGTAGGAGGTTATGTGAATATGAAATGTAGATCTTGAAGTGCCAGATGGGTAGCGAAGTTATGCCAAAAATTTTAACCTTGGAAAAATTAATTAATGATCTGAAAGATCATGGGATATAAGTCCCCGTTATAAGGGACCATTGAGATGATGTAAAAGTTGGCTTGAAAGGCATATAAGCTGGATCTACCCTAGGACTTCAAGAGCTGCGTGAATTATGTTTCGTATATCGAACTTGATGAAATGTCTATCAAGTGAGAATCTGATTGTTTCTTAGTAATGTTTAGATAGGCGAAAAGTTGCATTCATCAAAAACCCGTGAACATCATGGATAGAGAAAGTAAGTCAACATTAAGCCTGATCTTATTCCCGTAGTTATGTTTGATGAAACTCGCGTATTGTAATGAATTAGACTTGTGAGAAAAGACCGAATGTGGAGGAAATACCCACATGGCTTTAACTCTATAAGAAGTGAGTAGTAAGATGATCTTTGAGGACAAAGATCCTGTTTAGGGGTAAATGTTGTGACAATCCGTCAATTTATTGTTGATATTTTATTCTCAAATATTATTTAAAAATATTATTTTAATGTTATATTATGAACTCACTTATTTTTGGGAAGTAATTTGGATTTACGTCTTGAAGTAGCATCGACTACGTCTAAACCGGAGGATTCAACGTTACGTGCTTACGTTTACATACACCGTCTTTGGTGACAGTCCGACATTTCAGAAAATAAATTTATCCGTGAATATTATTTTGGAGTTTTAAATTTGTGTTGGTTCATAAACTCACAAATTTACGAGAAGAGATTAGGACTTATGATTTTAATTTAACATCCTTTACGACTAAACCGGAAACCTTCAGGATTACGTATTTATGTTTTCGAACTCAGTTTTTTATAAGACAATTTTTATTAGATTCGTTTTGTGCCGTTGATTCATAATTTATAAAAACGTTTTTCGTAAAACGACCCGACGGCACGCAAATCGAGGAAACTAGAATCGAGGAGTACCCGTAAATAAATATAGATGAGACAATTGGGACACTTGTCCCACCCCCACTCATAACCGGCCTAACACCACCAACACATCACTTATGTGTCAAAGTTTAGCTAATAAGCTAAACACTTGTCTAGTTAACTTCATTTTGAAGCCACTAACTTGTCAAAACCACTAGCAAAACCATTTCTCCATTTCTCACTCATGCAAACAACTCATTTTCTCTCCACTCTCCCACATTTTTCCGTCCACTTCCACCATAAATCACCACCATTGATCAAAATTCATCCATGAATCTTATGTTAATCTTACACAAAAAGATGTCCCTTTTGAAGCCTTGAAGATTGGAGGTGATTATAACATCCAAGGAGGAGTTTCTATGGAGTCTTGGGGATGATTTTCCACAAGGAGTTCTTGAATAATGGTGGTCTTGAAGATGGTCTTGGTTTATCACAAGTTGTGTGATCAAAATCCATGTCTTGATCATAACCTACATCATCATGGTGGTATAAAGATTGTTCTCCTCATCCTCTTGTTATTTTGATTATGTAATCATGTATTTTCTTTCCTATTGTATATGTATATGATGATTATATGATGATAAAAATATTATGTGGGGATTTGGTGTTGATAATCATGGATAAAAAGATGAAAAACTATATGTAAAAAGGTTAAAATCATGCTTAAAATGATGGCTGTATAAAACAGTAAAGAACCATGTGATGAACTGAGAAAATGGCTTGAATAGATTAATATACAGTAAGCTATGAGTCTTGTACACATGTGAGAGTTGGCCATGCAATAGAATCATTAGGATGAGTGAGATATGATCAAAACAAGTTTAGAGTGCAAATCTGAGTATACTGTTTTGGAGGATTTTTAAAAAATACTTAGAGGCTGATTCAACAGTAGCTATAGAAGAGTTAAATGGAGCACATATCATGTAGTTTATGTCATAAACATTTGAGCTCCTATCTTCATATAGAACTCTAGATATGGCAGTTTTGGTGAACATGAAAATAAATATCAGATTTTGGGAAATTAAAGTATAATAGTATTATATAAGCACTCAAATAAAAATAGTATAAAATGTGAATTAAAACCCACTAACTTATATAATACATTCATATAAATATGTATAAGGATAAATAAATGGACATTTTATAAAAATGGTAGATTGATAAGTTTTATAAGTTATAAAACTATAAACATGATTTTTACGACTTTTTCGGCTATTACCGTAAAATTAACGTTTTTGTTAAATAAAACTTAGACGGTTGGACCCGTCTAATGTAAACTTTTATAAACTCATATACTGATATATAAACATATATAACAAGTAAAAACCGATAAGACCCAAACTATATAACATACGGACATTAACGGACTAAGTTAACGTTATTGGACTAATAATACAACAAAATGGACTAAAACACTTATCAACTTATTTATTGGGCTTAACCCATTTAGGCCCAACATGTAAAGTATAAGTACTGATAATACAAGTATGAAATGGATTAATACAAGTTAAAGAACTTATAATAAGTTTATTGGACTTAAAATATGTAAATAGGTAAAACTAGTAAACTAGTATAAAAGTTATCGACACATAACACTAAAACGAGTAAATGAGAATATGTTAACCCACTTGATCATCATATATATAAAATCATCATATGTAGACATAATTGTTATTTTTATAAAGTCATTGGACAAGAGTCTAAGACGAGTATTATTTGTCTAGGTTTCCATGATTGAAGCACGTACCGTACGTCCGAATTGCCGATAACCCGCCTTCCCACATCAACGTGAGTTCATAGCCTCGCACTCTTTTAAATGTTTTTATGAAATGTTTTATGAACCCGCGAGGGAGATAACATGTTATTTTTTATAAAATAGGACACCATTTGTCCCGATTGTTTGTTTATTGATTTGGACCCGAATGATTGTATGACCCGATAAATGATTAAATGACCTGATAGATGAAATTAAATGGATTATTAAAGTTAGGTTATGTCACTAAAAGTCCCATTAGCATGAATTGTGAACTACCGGGATTTGGTAGACGCTTATGCATATAATAGTACTATTTGGGGACGATCACCCCAGTTCGCGCCTTGACGGTTGATCCCCGTCGTGCCACATTAATTGGTAAGCGAATTTATGAATGAGAAGATTTACATAGCGTGACCTTTGTGACGACACGCTAATTTAGATGGGCAAATGAGTTTCGGGCTAGCTACCCGTTGTTTGGTTTAGTAAGGTAACAATGTCATGCGGCTTATAATAATCCAATTAACGAAATACTGCTATACGCACCAAATTACGATGTATTGCCTGACTAGCAATACGGGGTCATACTATTGATATTATGTTCGTGTTTTGGTTTTATATAACCATATTCATATAACGGTTTTTATTTAATCTACACAACGTTATAAAACGTATTGTATGATGTTTTTACGACATTGGCTCGTATAATGATTATTAAGGCAAATGCCTATATTATGATTTTGATAAGGATTTGTATAAAATGACTTTGGCTATTTTATGGCCTATTACAAAGATTTGTACAAAAATGATTTTCGGTAATAATTTTATACCGATGTTATATTGATGGAATTTATTAAACTCTATGAATTCACTCGGTGTTATCGCTGACCTTTTCTTTTAACATGTTTTATCTCAGGTACTTGAAGGTAATTCTCGGAAAGACGACAAGAATTCATGGCCCGCACTTAAATAATAATTTCCATTCAAATGCTTTGTAAAACTTGTATGAAATATAATGACGTGGGACCTATGTAACTTTGATATTTATGAATGGAAATGCTTTTATTAGTAAACGACGCGATTTTTATGTGTTGTCTATGATGTGAGTAATGTGCTATCCCGTAACACCAACGAGTCTTCCGCTGTATTGAGTTGTATAAATTTGGGGGTGTTACATCGATACCTTATTCAGACGAGACATTTGGATCGTACATTGCGATCTGGGATTCTGACGGTTTCAAGGGATATTGAGTCGTTACTCTGTCCAATTTGTTCTAGCCATATTGCGATCTAAACATTCTGACAGGTATTACGATCAACACATTCCGACAAGTATTGCGATCACAAAATTCCGACAGGTATTGCGAGCAACACATTCCGACAGGTATTGCGATCAAACATTCCGACAGGTATTGCGATCCAATATTACGATACGTATCATTCCGATGGGTAATATTGCGACGAGTATTCCGATGGGTAATATTGCGATGGGTATTGCGATGAGTATTCCGATGGTTTAAACATTAATATTCCGACAGATATTCCAATCCACATTCCGACAGACTTTCCGATAGGACATTCCGATGATTATTCTGATGGGTATTCCGACGGATTAAATTTGTCTTGGAGTTTTTGGTTTATCGAGAACAATTATTAGGGGATTTTAACATTATTTCTCGACTTCTATTCACAACAACAAACACAATTACTTTCTTTTATTGATCGATCGACAAGTAATCCTTACTTTCATTTGTCATCAAATCTCAATGGATTTTTTGAATTTGACTTTTCAAGAGGGAGAATCGCATCAAATGAAAGTTAAAGCTAGAGAAAGTAGAATGAATTTATTTCTACTACTTCGGTCCCATCTGTCGAACATTTCTCTACTTAAAGAAGGAAGCGGATTTGTGACACTCTTCGGTCAAGATCGTACCATTTTCATCCACCCAATGCTCCTCAAATTGAACCATCTACTAAATAAATCTACAAAGAAGACATTAATCAAATTGAATCCTCACATTCACTTCAAGTTCTAGTGCAACATTTTTCGAGGTTCTTTAAATTTGATCCTGCCAATGTTGAAGCTTCAATGATCTGCCAGTCATTCCTTGAAGACACACAAATCGAAGTTAAAGACTTTAGGGATAGATTGCTCGAGTTCATGAAATCTATTGCACTTTCGATTTATGAAAATTCACAACTTCAACTAGAGCATACTAGTGGAATACAAGAATCTACGATGCAGATGACACAGGAGAAAAATGGTCTTACGGATGACTCAAAGGAGACCGCGTTGGTTAACGATGATAGCAGCGTCATTGCATCACGACAACGTGACTCAAACATGCATGACGAAGAGCCAATAGTTGAGGTACAATTGAATACTGAATCTCACAATGATCTACAGCATGCTGAGAACTCAGAACCCACCTATGACCAACATGGGATGGAAAAGGGTGATTCCACTTCTGATTCATCCGATGTGAGTCGTAATGGGGGAGAGAATGATCAAAATGCTAAAAATCATGATATATGCCTTATGACTACTTCATTAACCAATTCTGCTTCTAGGATTGAAGAGCTTGAAATGAATTTAGCTCAGCAATAAAAAGATCTTGAGGATGCCAAACTAGAATTTTCTAAGAGAACTAACAAGTTTGAAACATATTTTGAAAAACTTGAAACTTCAAACGTTGTTCTTGAACGAAAATTGGATCAAACTGTTCTAGATTCTAAAGCTGAAAAGGATACTCTTTTAAAACAAATTAAGTTGCTTGAATCTAAATTGGCATCCCAAGATAACTTGCTCAAAGAGAATGAGACTTTAAAGGCTCAAGTACAGGAAAAGGTCTTTGCAATAGCGGCTCTGAAAAACGAGTTAAGGAAAACTAAAGGAACTAGTGTGGACACTAAGCTTGAAAAACCATCAATCTTAAGGAAACCGCCTCAAATTCAGTTTGTTAGACAACCGACTGCATTTAGATCCGAGCGACCAAAATCCTCGAGACCGCGGTTTGCCTCCCAAGTTGATATGGTTCATCTTTCTAGACCAGTCACTCCACTATCTAGGCCCATTGTGACTAAAACAGCTTCTGCAAGACCTAATCACATGATTGCCTCTAGTCTCCCTAGACATAGTCCAAAGAACACGTCTCAAACTCGTTCAAATGACGTTCGCCATACATTTGGTCTAAGGTAAGCTAAGCTAAAGACACAAGTAAGAGATAGAAATTTCAAACCTAGTCAGATGCCTTCTAGTTTACCCAACACTGCTAACCGTAGAATGTCACTTCCTAGGAGCATCAATCAATCATCTAGGAATTCTAGATCTTACTCGGATAATAAATATGCTACTTGTAAAACATGTAGGAAATGTGTCTTTAAAGCCAATCATGATTCTTATATCAAGAAATTACTTAATGAGGTGAACTCCCGTGCTAGACTTAAATCCCAGTGGGTAGCTAAAATCAAACCCATTGGTAAAATGTGGCGACCCACTAGTAGAACTTTCACTCTTGTAGGAAACGAGTGCCTTTAACTAGGATAGTCTCTTATTCTACTAAGACTACTAGGGAGGAAATTGAAAAGGAGGATACATCACTTAAGCCTGAACTTAAGGTTTTCTATAAAAGGAAACGTTTGCCAGCTAAGACAAGTGAATCATCTCCTCATGTCACCTCTAGCACAAGAAAAGAAAATTGTGAACCCCCACTTGCTTCTAAGATAGATATCGCTAACCCATATCAGAGCATGCAAACTCCTAATGAGAATGCAGGTACCAAAGAGGATGTTCCAAAAGAACGAAGCGGTCCAATCATTATATACCATTCAATTAAGGACACTCTTAGAGTTTGGTTGCTGAAGAAGCAAATATCGGAGAAACAAGTGTCTTAGGGGATTCATGGTTAAGCTTAACAAAGGACTTACAGTCACACTACAGTCTGTAACTCGATCTTCAAATAAAGGAAAGTTTATCGCCGATGATAAACTTATCCTTACAACGAGAAATTAAGTTTTCTAGGGCATGAGCTAAAATTAAAAAAAAACATTCAAAGTTTTTAAGCTCATGCACAAAGGCTTATAGACAAATCACAGTCTGTGACCCGTTCTTCAGAGAAAGGTAAGTTTATCTACGCAACGATAACTTACCCTCATAACGAGAAATTAAGTTTTCTCGGACACGAGCTTACTTTAAAACTATTCAACGGTTTTAAGCTCGTGTAAAAATGGTTCATTGTTAAATGTCAGACATTGACCCGTTCTTCAAATAAAGGAAAGTTTATCGCCGATGATAAACTTATCCTCACAACGAGAAATTAATATTTCTCGGGCATGAGCTTATATTAAAAACATTCGAAGTTTTTAAGCTCATGCACAATGGTGTATAATTATATTTTAGATTATGCCCCGGACTTCATATTTAGGAAAGCTTATCTTTAAAGATAGCTTATCCTTGTAACGAGAAATTAATTTTTCTCGGTCATGAGCTTGTATTAAAACATTCTAAGTTTTAAGCTCATAAAGAAAAGTGTATCTTTTAAATAAGAGAATTTTTCTTCTTAACGAGAAATTCATCTTTCTCGGTCATGAGCTTTACGTTAAAACATTCAAAAGTTTTTCAAGCTCATGAAAACGACTTCTAAGTAAATGTCAACTTAGGACTCGTTCTTCAGTTAAAAGGAAAGTTTATCGCCGATGATAAACTTATCCTTAACAATGGGAAGTTTACAACTTCTCAGACTTGAGCTCGTTTTGCAAGATATTCAACATCTTAAGCTCAATTAATTGGTTTTCAAAACTTTGAATACAATTTTTCGAGAATTTCTCAAAAGGTTTTTCTAAATCTTTCAAAATTGTGTGTTCAAAAATGTTTTGATAAAAGAGCATGTCTTCTGGAATCGATAATATTTACGATACTAGAAATGTCATTAAAAAATGACACGGGGTTGTAAATAAAGTTCGAGCAGAAGTTCAAATGTTTTAAAACATGCTCAAAATGGCTTGCTATTATTTCAGATAGTAACCCGCTTTTCATACTCAAGTCATGTATTTCACCGGAAAGATTTGACTCAACAACGGGAATTAATTTTCTCGGGCATGGTGTACTTTATAACCATGTAAGGGATTGTGTTTACGTAATAACACAATCTAACACGAATTTATGTACGTGTCAGTGCATTTATTTGTTAAAACAAGAGAAATCTTGTTTTTATGAAGTTATCATCTCCACCAACCGTAGCAAATTACAATTGACATCTACATACTAGACGATGCGACTACTCAAACGGTGACTACAACTCTTTCAATAGAACACGGGTCAAAAATTGAGGGGGAGCAATTGTCCAGCATTCAGAATCCTTGATGCCGAGAGTGCCAAGTTCACATATTGGTGTCAAGACAATGATATCAATCATACACATAGAGTCAAGAGATAATTTCAGACGTGACGAGGTGACCAACATTCATGAACAAGAACCATGTGAATCTTTCATATGATGTTCTCCATCATTCAGGTCCAACCTCGTAAATTGCTAATCTTGTGAATACATTATCATATATGATATTTGCACGTGATAAATACCTTACACTTGTGTTTAAAAGGTATTTAATTTACGTTTCAAGTACACCCTCATTAATTTGAGGGGGAGCTCGTGTAAATCATGAAGATAATTGGATTTGCATTTTTCTTCCCAAATTTTCTTAAAATGCTATTAAATAAATTAATATTATAAATATCGATTGCGTTAATATTTTTAATATGGGGGAGAAAATGTGATTTAATATGAAATCAATTAATCACAAATGGTTTGACTTAACGTGCTAGCTCAACCCGACATGTGCGAAATGTTTTCGGATATCGTGGCATATGTTAAGGGGGAGCAAAATTGATTTGCACTTCAAAATGGATTTCATGGTGACATACACTTACCCAAAACATCTCTATTCACGACAGTGAAGATTGTGGTGACATAAGGATGATAAGATAGGTTAAAGTCCAATGATTCCTCTAGAACCGGAGGAATCTTCCCAAGGACATTCCATAGCTAGAAATAGTAGTCCTTAGGAAAGATGGAGAAAGATTGTGAACGTATCTGAATGCCGACCAAGTACATAAGTTAGCGTTGGAACGATCACAACAAGGTGCTAGTTATGACGTATTGGTAAGGATTGAAGGGGTTGAAGAATGAAAAAGAATTGTAAAGATAAAGGGTGAAAAGAAAGAAGCCCTCCTTACAACTTTAGGCAGAAACCGGGTCAATACATATGCTATTGAGATCATTTTTTCAATGATTCTCGATATTGAAGATAGACATCATGGACCCAGTGTTGCAATGCACAACCCATCCCAGCTAACTCATATATCTATTAAAAGATATTTGTTTTAATCACACGGAGACATCTATTGATTTATTCACTCCGAATAAATTGGTATTGAAATGGTGGCACTCCTCTCCAGCCTCTGATCACTAAAAATCCAAAATACACGATTGAGCCTAGAGCCATTTGAGATCATCAAGTATCTCATTAGGACACACTTTCATAATTCCTTGCTTCTTCACACACTGTGAAAAGTAAGAAAGATCTTAAGAGTCCTACGCAAAATCTTCATGATCTTGCCTGAACATCCGAGTGATACGAAAGTATTTACAATGAAGATGGAAATCCTTCTTGAGTGAATATCAAAAAGCTCATGGTAGGTGACTTGTGTGATTCTTTATGAATCAAACTTGTGATAACTGGAAAGCAACAGTTGTTTAATTCTTAACTGAACTTAAACACGTTCCAGGCCTCTACGCAATATCTTAGTGATCTTGCCAGAACACTCAGAGTGATACCTTAGTGTTCACAGTGATGAGTGGAAATCCTTCTAGTGTTAACCTCAAACAGCACTTGGTAGGTAACTTGCAAGATTCTATACGAATCAAGCTCGTGACAACTGGAAAGCAACGATGGTGCGGTTCTTAATTGAATTTCACTTGTTCTAGGAACATGAATTGACGGCTTCAAATCATGCGGATATTATTATCCAAATGATTCACTCTTTATGTTCGCAGTCAGCTTTGGACGGTCGAATAAAGAGAACGGGTTTACCCGCGAAATCTTGTCAAGGAGGATCTTAATTGAAACTACCTGCCATAAGTACGATAGTTAATATCATCCAACGGTCTTCACCGACCGGAGGTAAAATGCTACCGAGTTAGAATGAAATGTTCAAGGCCATTTCATCCGTGTATATGGTTTGTTGCTAACTGTCTTATGCAGCGTAACAAGAAGGTGGCATTGCGGTGTACAATCCAGAAGAAGTCGTCACCACATGCTTATACTATATGCACTTAATACTTCATCAAATTCAAGAAAGTCTAAAATTCAAGTCTTCCGCTGTATCAAACTCTGAAGCTTTCAAGAATTTATAAAAGTATAAGTATGTGGAACATGAAGTCACGAGGAGGCAGATATCACAAGTGATGAATGCACAAGGTCAACGCAAGGACACATGCTCAAGACCAAAGTCAAAGATCTCACCAGCATATTCACAAGAACAAGATCGAAGACTCAAGCATAGTATGCTAGGTTTAAGATTTTGTAAAATGGTGTGACCTCCCTTTGGGGGAGATTGTTGGAAATATGTTTTTCCAAGGAAAGTCTCGGTCACATCATTGTTAGCATAGATCACGAGCTATAGACTATTTAGGACATTGTAACTTTGAGTGACCTCCCTTTTGGGGAGATTGTTGGAAATACATTTTTATGTATTTTGAAAGGATCGGTCACTCCAATGATATTGGGCTCGTGATCCAATATAGCCAATATAGCCCACATGTAGGATGGGCTATATATACCCCCTCCTAGCATGTTAGGAGGGGTTGGTCATTCACTTTTCACACACCTCAATCTAATATTTCATTTTCTCTAGAACCTCTCTCTACATCTTCATCTATCTCTCTATCTCTTTAGATCATTCCAACACAAGGATAATCCAAGGATTACGAGGACCTACATATAGTTTGTAGAACTAGGAGGTAAAATGGTTCTACAACATTAGCTTGAAATCATTTATAAAGGATCATATCATAGCATCATCACTAATTATAGTCACATACCCATATAGTCACAAATAGCTTAGCCTAACATAGTAATCAAAGTAATAATTGGAAAAGAGTAAGAGAACATCATACTTAGATCGGATTGAATAAACGAGTACACAAGTGTCACGATTGTATCGTTCCTCCAAGAATCGAAGAGTGGAATACTCTCGTTACAAGTATCTCCCAAAAGTGGATAATACTAAAAATTTACTAAAAGGACAAAAATACTCGAGCTATGGAGTATTGAGAGAGAGAGGTGTGTGTAAAATGAGTGGAAATGGCCTCTATTTATAGTGTTGTCTGGGGTCAAATGTGCGTCGCACTTCTCCTCAAGTGCACCACACTTTGGAGATGAGAATGTGCGCCTCACTTACAACTTTGTGTGTCGCACTACTGGGCGATTCAGAATCTTCTTTTAATAACTTTGGCTTTATTGCATATTGAGGCCCCTTCTTTGTATATCTTCACTTTGCTCCTTCAAACTTTATATCTGCATATAAAACACAACATATTAAGTATCAAAGCTCTTATTTATACTACAAAGTGGTGTTATAATGATAGGTTGAATATGTATATTTAGGTCGTTATCAATTATCATGGGAGATTGTTAGCAAGCTTTCAAGATGATGCATAGATGAGTATGTGGGGAAGACACAAGATCGCAAGATGGAAAAGTTTAAGATCAAGTCAAGGCAAAGATCAAAGATCGCAAGTCATTAACGGAACTATGAAGGAATTCTCAAGACAAAGAGCTTCAAAAGTCTACAACAACAAAGTAGTGAAGTCACATATTATATTACCACCCCTTAGGGGAGATTGTTATTCGTATTTAAATTGATGGTCATATAATATACCATTGCGAAGCTCGTGGAAAATAATATGTAATGCTGTCAAAAATTCCAAGCTAATATTGTTTAGTTTCCAGGAATTGGTCCCGAACACACAAATGAGGAAGCCCCTTTCACTCGAGTTCCTTATAGTATATAAGGACTCCACCTCCTTATTTGTGTGTGTGATATTCCATTTGTTTGGTTTTTGAGAGAGAAACTACTATGTGGTTCACTAGTAAATTCACCATCCTTTGTTTTTCTTTCCTTTTTTACTCCTTAATCTAATTTTTCTTTTTTGTTTAATATTGGTTCCATCTATCTTTATTTCTTTATTCCGTGTTCATCATATACACGTATATACTCACGTCATATACTTATATATACGTGTAGAGTTCGTGTGTAACGATCCTACAGTTATATTAATATTTTGTCACCTTTTGTCAAGATAATCTTCTTGTGAGTATGTCATTTTTAATGCAACTCTTGCATGTCCTAATGCTAATAGAGGTAGAAATCCAAGATTTTCTAAATTTTGAAAAAATCTCTTATCTTATTTCAAAATTTCTGAAAAACGTATTTGGACGCCCACTGTAAACGGTTCCTTAAATGAACCAGTGTTTCATTATTGATAATTAACCATGATCATATTTAACAAACTGTGACCAGTGAGTCCGATTGTTCATTTTTAGCATTTCTCTCTCATTGGCCAGTATTCTTAAAGATTCTTTATTTTCTTCTTTAAACCCAACATTTGTTGAAACTTTTGTTTCACCCTCTTCTCCTTGCCTTATTTATTTCTTTAAAATCTCCTCTCTTAGGTTATTTCTTTCTCACTCACCATGTCTTCCTCTTCAAACCTCAAACTAGAAAAATCTTTGTCTCAAACCTATAAACCTCAAGCTTCTTCTTCTAAGCTTTCCAAGAAACTTAAAATTTTGGTCAAACCTATTTGGGTTAAAAAGAACAAGGAACTCAATGAGACTTCTTCTCCTAAACTCTTAAGACTTCTGATTTCTCTCCTATTGAGTATAGGAATGAGTCTTACTCTAATTACCGGAGAAAAGGAAGCTCTACCACCACCTCCCAAAACTTTCAATACCCCTCAACTCAATTACCTATCTTCTAACCCTAACCTCACAAAAATCATGATGGTTCACTTTTCACCTCTTCTCCAAAATCACCTTCTCCACCACCTCCTTCCCTTTCTAATGATGCACTTTCTCCTTCTTTTGACTTTGTCACGCATCATGGAACCTATTGCGCTTGTTGTAAGTTCCAACGCATTGAACTTACTCGTATCTTTGACAAGTTCAATTTTCTTGAGTTTCTTCTTACTTGACCTCGTCTTCGAGTATTTATTCCCATGAGAAAATATTTGGAAAACATTATCTTTTCTTCTTCTACTGATTAAAACACAATGTGTGTCCAAATATTTTTGGTCAAAATTTAACTAAGCAAATGTTGGAGGACTAGTTCTACTAGAACAGTTGTTATGCTTAGGTTTATTTTATTTATGTTCTATTATTCATATTTCTATGTTTAATATTTATATGTATGTTTTATCATATTTATTATAATGTGATCTTTATGTGTGATTATTGTTGGTTTTGTTTCTTTTATCATCACACACATTATTGAGAGTTGATTATGGTTAACTATGAACTTTTTCTTAGGTGATTCCAAAAGTTCAATATTTTGACCATTTGACATTATACCTTAAAATTTGGTGGATGTTTATTCTCTACCTCAAATCCAACATATTTGAATTTATCTTGTCAAATAACTCTCCTTGGACATACTTAGCCACCATATGCTTCTTAATTTTTGTTTGAAATATGTTTTTACGTATTTAGAAAGGATTGGTCACTCTAACGATATATACGTAGATTAGGCTCGTGATCTAGTTATGTAAGTATAACCCATAAAGCCCACATGTAGGGTGGGCTATATATACCCTTCCTAGCATGTTAGGAAGGGTAGTTGTTCATTCACATTTTCACTTAATCATTCTTCCTTTCTCTTATTCTCTCATTTCTCTCTCTAACTTTCTCTCTCTACTTCTTCATCTCCCTCCCTTTCTTTAGATCAATCCAACACTTGTACAATCCTAAGAAAATAAGGACCTACAAATGGTGTAAAACCCGCATGCTTCTATCATGAATAGTACCCTTAAGATCGTATGTACTAGATTAAAACTTTCCTATTATAGCATGATTACGATTATGTGTTAGGATTTTACGTATTACGTACGTGTTAGAACACGATAAGTATTTACTACGCATGAGCACGTAATAATTATTTGACAATAATTAATCACGAACATGCGATCATGAAATCATGAACGTAATTAAATCACGAACTATTATTAACTACGTATATATATTTATTACGAGCGTAAATAAATATAATAGGTCACGGTAATTATTTAACGAGAACACATTAAACGCGAACACAAATAAACACGAACGAGTAATTAAACATCGAGACACGGAAAACGGTACGGGTACCCCATGTGGGGCCCCCTACCCGCGGCAACAAGGGAGAGATGGGCCAGGCCCATCTCAAAATTTACTAAAGAAGGATAAAAGGAAAAGTCACTACTCATTTTTCACTTTTACAGAAGATTTTACAAAACCTAAAAAGTTCTTCCTCCTCCTTCTTTTTCTTTTTTGGCCGCCACCCATAAACACACCAAGGGGGTGTTTATTTGATCTTTGATCTTGGTTTTGGTGCAAGTGTTCGTGTTTGTTCATCCTTGTTTAGATCCACGCATTCGGTAATTCTTTTAACCCTTTTCTTTTGATTTGATCTATTAAATAAGTAAGAACATGATGTGTTTTTTTTAAAAACCTAATTAAAACATAGATCTAATATGAAAATGGCTTTTGGAGAAATAAAAAAGGATGGTTTAGTGGTGTTTTGTTTTAGCCGGCGCCTAAACCGAACCCCAAGGGGGTCTCGGTTTGTCTACTCGACCACCACCGAGACCATATGGTCCCGGTTGGTTGGTATGGGTCCCACGGCAGCAACAAGACAAGGGGAACACCGAAGTGGTTCGGGGTATGGTCTCGATTTCATGTCCGGTTCATGGTTCTTAGTCGAGATCCGGTTCACGGTGTATGTTAAGATTATTTTTTATTATAATCTTATGTTAAAATTTAAATTAATAAACATGACATGATTAATTTAATAACATGACTTAGATTATAATAATTATTAAAATCATGAAATTATTAACCTAAGTATTTTATATTTTTAGACTTATAATTAATTAATTATTTAAAAACCATGGTTATAATTAATTAATTAACATGACTTAGGTTATATTATTAATAAACAATAATACATGTTTTAACCTAAGTATTTAACTTTATTTAATTAAAAACATGATATACTTTAATTAAATATTTTAACCTATAGTTTATTTTAATTACATGAAATAATTAATAAACTATACATTATATCATATGACTTAGAAAATAATCATGAAAACACTTAGGCTTATATACTTAGCTTATTTAACCAGCTTATATCTAATTATGGAAACGTTCTATTTTTAGAAACTTATTTAAATAAGGCAGCTAATCTATATATGGAAACTTTCTATTTTTAGAAACTTATTTATTTCAGGCAGCTAATCTATTTATGGAAACTTATTTAAATAAGGCAGCTAATCTATTTATGGAAACTTTCTATTTTTAGAAACTTATCTATTTTAAGCAGTAATTCTATTTTTGGAAACTTTCTATTTTTGGAAACTTTCTATTTTTGGAAACTTTCTATTTTTGGAAACTTTCTATTTTTGGAAACTTTCTATTTTTGGAAACTTTCTATTTTTGGTAACTTTCTATTTTTGAAAACTTTCTATTTTTGGAAACTTTCTATTTTAGGAAACCTGCTATTTTTGGAAAGTTACTTATTATTACACAGTAAGTATAATAATACATGAAATACCAGAAACACTTAATCAGAGTAAACAGAATATAAGATAAACACAGTTTAAGGCTTAAAACAGTAAAACATGATAAGAACATATAAAATAAGCTAAGACATGACATAAAATCAGTTACGTATTAGTAAGCAGATACTTATTCATGTATGTATTTATGTAGCATTAGTGATACGGAAGTAGGATTCTTCTCAGTTCGTCTTCTTCGTTCACTGGACATAAGGTACGGATTCCCGTCCTTTCAATATGGACATTCTTTCCTTATTAGGTTTCCCCGTATGCAGCCAAATGTTTTCCCGTAGTATAAGTTATGTGTTTGATTTGCTTATGTTTAATCTAGAATACCTATAGCCATATACATGCATGACCAATTTCACCTAGTTATGGAGGTACCATAACCATAACACTAGAGGCACTGGTGTTATGACTTCACCACGACAGAGTGATTGCTCGTGGTGTCCCTTCAGCTTTTGGCCATATTTTTATATTTATCATGTGGGGCGTATGGGTGCATCCTAGTTACATGTTTTCAGTCAGGATTTCATGGTGAATGTGGTGTGTGCCTTGCATCCTTCACAAGGAGTTGATCCCTCCTACCCAAAACCAGTATATTAAATTATAGGCAGCCCCTCTAATTTGCATGATGAGGTCACCCCTCCAAGTATTCATGCACGGTGGATTTTCATGACCTATATTGGCTAATGGTAAAATATGACAAACAGTTTTTACAAGATAAACATAAAGCTTTTCAAACTATAAAACCACTTTTATCAAGACTTAACCAGGTTACTCGGGACTTAGTTTCTTCCGCTGTTATATGTTATATGCTTATCCTATTCATGCTTTATTGTACATCCGTGCACTGAGCGTATTGCTCAGCCGTTTTCCTTTTCTATGTTCCGAAAACGGCAGGTACTCAGGGACGCTCGTAGACTTTAAGCGTACGTGCATATGGACTGGAAGCTTTCTAGCCTTTCTTTACTTTATGCATTACCTTCCTTTTGATACATTTGCTATGGACATTGTTTAGTCCTTTCCTTTACTATACTATGTTTGTGTGTGATGAGCTTTACTTTTGAACTACCGATGTTTGATTCCGGTATTTTCCTTTTATGGTCATGTAATGTTTAGACATTTTTCCTTGTATGCTTTGATGACACGCCATAATTACGTGTGACATTTCCATTATCAAAATGGGGTGTTACAATTATGGTATCAGAGCCAAGGCTTCGACCTGTAGGCTCTCAAATATGACCTGTGATTAGTGGGTAGTCACTACGGTCTTCCTAGAACTGACAGTTGTTTTCATGCATTCATCATTTTTACGCATACATATATATGTCATTGTCGCAGATTTATGACTAAGTAATGGTTGGTACAGGACTGGCCCTATTTAGTCGCATGTGTTTTATCAAAACTTTTAAATTTGGGACCGACCCATAGGCATCCCCTCGCCATGTCTTTTGTTTTGGGTGAACTGACCATAGGCGTTCACTCTCGAGCATACAAAAGTTTTCATAAAACTGCATCATGCATTCATACAGAAAATTTTCTTGCATAGAATTTTTCTCATGAAATTTTGGTATAAATTTTTTTCATCTATATATATTTTATGTTTTTAATCTGTTTAATCATATGTTTTATGTTATACTGTCAGATGGTTCTCACACGCGAACAGGAACAGCTCAATGCTACAATTGAAGCTGCTATGCAAGCTTTGCTTCCTCAACTGAGGAACGACATCAGGGCTGAAGTTCAAGCTGCCAACAATCAGCATCATAATCAGGCACCTCCTCTTCCTCCTCCTGTGACATTAGCAGTATGGCTGGAGAGATTCAACAAGCTCCGTCCTCGAGCTTTTGAGAAGACAGATAGCCCAGTGATGCTGAAAGCTGGTTGGCTCACATCAGAAGATTTTTAATGCTATGGGTTGTGACCCCGCGTACAAGGCGAGGTTGGCATGTTATCGGTTCGAAGGCGATGTGCTAAAGTGGTGGTTAGCATTGATGCAGTCTGAGGGTGGTGATGAGTGGGTTGCTGGTTTGACTTGGGCTCAGTTCAAGGACAGGGTGATGGAGCAGTTCTTTCCCAAGGCTGAGCAAGACAAGCTCAAGGGAGAGTACCATGGGATCCGATAGACAGCTGGGGAGAATAGGAACGAGTTTATGCAGCGCTTTCTTCGCTTAGCTGGTTTCCTTGGTGCGGCAGCAGGTACTCCTGAAGAGCAGGCACACCACTTTAGGTGGGCTCTTCGCACATCGGTCTCGAACAATCTGGTGTGTGCTACGTTCAACACTGTAGCACAAGTGGCCGATGCAGCACGTAAGCTAGAGATGCTGCAGGAGAGAGATTAGTTCGGGGAAGCTGAGAGACCCGACAAGAGGTAAACATTCGTATTCAAGCGGTGATCAATCCGTATTATTTCCATATATGTCAATTATTCATCTCTTTAAATGTATCTTCCAGGCAGAAAAATGGGGACCGGTGTCAGCCGGCTACTCAGCAGCAGCCTCATCAGCCCAAGGGAAATGGTCAGACTAACGACCGTTCTGCTACGGATAGGCGTGGCAGTAATGATAATTACCGTAACAACGCTGGACACTCCAACAGCAACAGGTCCTAATACTTACGCATTTCATTATGATTCATGTTACAACTCATATTCTGACACTTTAGCAAAACTTCTACCAGGAACCATGGAAACGGTAGGGACCAGAACCAGAGAGGTTCACAGCCTAGCCGTCCAGCTATCACTGGTATTCAATCTTACGATTTTTCGCATTGTCCTTTGTACCCTATTATCATGTCTTATGTAAAATGTTTCATCAGGTTCCCAGCCAGCCAGAGCACCTGCTGGAGGATTTACTCATCCTCTTTGCTCTACTTGCCACCGTAGGCACCCAGGGCCATGTCAGCGTAACACTGACGCATGCTTCAAGTGTGGTCTTCCTGGCCATATCATGAAGGATTGCCGTAAGGGCGAGATGGAGGGTACATCGGGACATGCTGATTCCAAGCCGCCTCCTACCACCGGGCGTGTCTACACGACATCTCGAGACCAGGCCAACAAGTCTACAGGTACCATCACTGGAATCTTGTATATGTATGGTCAAGTTGCATGTGTTCTTTTCGATACGGGTGCTACGCACTTGGTTATTTCTACTGCTTATGCTAAGAACATTAGGATGCTCCCCATGCCACTAGAAAATAGGCTTACTATTTCCACGCCTTTGAGGGACTCTGTATTAATCACCCATGTATACAAGAGTCTTCCCCTAGAATTTGACGATAAGGTTTGACCTGTTGATGCACTTCCGCTGGACATGAATGACTTCGACATGATTATGGGCATGGATTGGCTATCCAAGCATCATGCTACCATAGACTGCCATTCATATCGAGTTATCTTCGGTGATGTTAATGCACCAGAGTACATTCATAACGGGTTCATACCCGGACGGCCTGTACAAGTCATATCTACCCTGCAAGCGCGTGCACTACTGTCACATGGCTGCAAGGGTT
The DNA here is from genome assembly GCA_025667525.1 of Glebionis coronaria. Lineage (NCBI taxonomy): Eukaryota > Viridiplantae > Streptophyta > Magnoliopsida > Asterales > Asteraceae > Glebionis > Glebionis coronaria. The sequence continues at coordinate 272,346,461 of CM046881.1, forward strand.
ATCTAGCTACGGTTCACGACATAGATGCTGAATCCCCATCAATTCAGGATCAACCTATAGTGTCGGAATTCCAAGATGTTTTTCCAGCAGAACTTCCGGGCATACCACCTGCACGAGAAGTGGAATTCAGTATCGAGCTTATTCCAGGAGCTGAACCAATCTCCAAGGCTCCTTATCGCATGGCTCCCATAGAGCTGAAGGAGCTGAAGGATCAACTGCAAGAACTTCTTGAACGAGGTTTCATTCGACCGAGCGCATCTCCATGGGGCGCACCGGTCTTGTTTTTTAAGAAGAAGGACGGCAGTATGCGTCTTTGCATAGACTATCGCGAGCTCAACAAGATTACGATCCAGAATAGATATCCACTGCCACGTATTGACGATCTGTTTGACCAACTCCAAGGGGCCAAACACTTCTCCAAGATTGATCTTAGGTCAGGCTATCATCAGCTACGGGTCAAGGAGCAGGACATCGCCAAGACTGATTTTCGTACCCGCTATGGCCACTACGAGTTTGTAGTTATGCCATTCGGCCTAACAAATGCTCCAGCAGTGTTCATGGACTTGATGAACAGAATCTTCCATGAATTTCTGGACAAGTTCATCATTGTCTTCATCGATGACATCCTAATTTTCTCAAAGTCCAAGGAGGAACACGAAGACCATCTTCGTACAGTACTACAGATTCTTCGCCAGAAGCAGTTGTATGCTAAATTCTCCAAGTGTGAGTTCTGGTTAGACAAGGTGGCATTCTTAGGTCACATTGTATCAGCAGAAGGAATCACTATGGATCCAGCGAAGGTTGAGGCCATTACTAAGTGGCCAAGGCCGACATCAGCGACGGAAGTCCGCAGTTTCTTAGGCTTAGCTGGCTATTACCGTAGGTTCGTGGAGAACTTTTCCCGCTTAGCACTACCATTTAACAAACTGATGCGGAAAGGGGAGAAATTCGTCTGGACTGAAGAACGAGAGAAGAGCTTTGAAGACCTGAAGCAGAAGCTAGTATCTGTACCTATTCTTACTCTCCCATCTGGTACGGGTGAATTTCAAATCTACAGCGATGCATCGGGGAAGGGACTTGGCTGTGTTCTCATGCAACATGGGAAAGTAATCGCGTACGCTTCACGGCAGCTTAAGCCTTATGAATAAAATTACCCCACGCATGACTTGGAACTTGCTGCAGTCGTGTTTGCATTGAAGATATGGAGGCACTACTTATATGGAGAATCATGTGACATTTTCACGGACCACAAGAGCTTGAAGTATACCTTCACTCAACGTGAATTGAACATGAGGTAGAGGAGATGGTTAGAGCTGTTGAAGGATTATGACATTAATCTACAGTATCATCCCGGAAAGGCAAATGTAGTAGCAGATGCTCTTAGCAGGAAGTCCGGAATGATCAACGGCATTAAAATCGAAGAGGAAATCATAAGAGACTTGGAGCGACTAGACATCAAGATCATGGTACGTGGACAGCACGGTTACTGGGCTAATCTTAGTGTAGAACCCGAGTTACTCTCTAAGATCAAGGAAGCTCAGAAACATGACGGAGAAATCTGGGCGATAGTACAGAATTTGGAGAAACAGACGGAATTCAGAGTAGATGCAGACGGTATCGTATGGCAAGGCACAAGACTTTGTGTTCCTGATGACCAAGAACTCTGGGAAGCCTTGTTAGCTGAAGCTCATAGCTCCCCATTCTCTATACATCTTGGTTCGACTAAGATGTACCATGACATCAAGCAGTACTTTTGGTGGAGTGGTATGAAACAGGATGTGGCCACTTACGTCTCCAAATGTCTTACCTGCCAGCAGGTTAAGATCGAGCATCAGTGATCTGGCGGTCTCCTTCAACCGTTAGATATTCCAGAGTGGAAGTGAGACAAAATCACCATGGATTTGTTACTGTTCTTCCGCCTACCAAGAGGAAGCACGGTGCAATTTGGGTTATCGTTGATCGACTTACCAAATCAGCTCATTTCTTACCGATCCGCAAGGAAGATCCGGTAAGTAAACTCGCTGATACGTATAGAAGAGAGATCATGAGACTCCATGGTGCACCATCCAGCATCGTCTCAGACAGAGATCCTCGATTCACTTCGCGCTTTTGGAAGAGTCTGCAGAAAGCTTGGGGTACACAACTTAAGCTTAGCACGGCTTTTCATCCTCAAACAGACAAACAGTCGGAACGAACGATTCAGACATTGGAAGACATGTTGAGGTCATGTGCGTTGGAATGGACGGGTGATTGGGACGATTACATCTGTTTGGTGGAGTTTTCATACAACAACAGTTGGCACGCAAGTATCAAGTGTGCTCCTTTCGAAATGTTGTATGGCAGAAAGTGTCGCGCCCCAATCTGCTGGGATCAGGTTGGCGAGCGAACACTTGAAGGACCAGAAATCATAGAGATGACCAATGAAAAGATCGCAGTAGCTAAGCAGAAACTTCAGGAAGCACGGTCACGTCAGAAGAGTTACGTCGATAAGCATCGTAGGGACATACATTTTAACGTAGGAGATCACGTCTTCCTTAAGGTTTTGCCGGCACGTGGTGTTAGACGCTTCGGGATTAAAGGGAAGCTCAGTCCTCGTTTCATCGGACTGTTTGATATCATTGAACGAGTCGGTGACGTATCTTACCGATTGGCGTTACCTCCGCTGCTTTCACATGTGCACAATGTGCTTCATGTGTCCTTACTCAGAGGGTACCAGTATCATCCCCTTCACATGGTTCAGTATCCACTGGAACAAATACGTGAAGATCTCAATTTTATAGAAGAACCCGAACGAGTTCTTGACAGACAAGAACGAGTCATGAGAAGGAAGACGATTCCATTCGTCAGAATCCTATGGAGGGATCTACCGAGCGGGAAGCCACTTGGGAAACAGAGGAGTCTATCCGGGCTTCTTACCCTCATTTCATATTTTGAATTCGGGTATGTTCTTCTTTTCCAGTTTACTTTATTTATAATTCGGGGACGAATTATTCTTTTTAGGGGGAAGAGTTGTAAAACCCGGATGCTTCTATCATGAATAGTAACCTTAAGATCGTACGTACTAGATTAAAACATTCCTATTATAGCATGATTACGATTACGTGTTAGGATTTTACGTATTACGTACGTGTTAGAACACGATAAGTATTTACTACGCACGAGCACGTAATAATTATTTGACAATAACTAATCACGAACATGCGATCATGAAATCATGAACGTAATTAAATCACGAACTATTATTAATTACGTATATATATTTATTACGAGCATAATTAAATATATTAGGTCACGGTAATTATTTAACGAGAACACAATAAACGCGAACACAAATAAACACGAACGAGTAATTAAACATCAAGACACGGAAAACGGTACGGGTACCCCATGTGGGGCCCCCTACCCGCGGCAACAAGGGAGAGATGGGCCAAGCCCATCTCAAAATTTACTAAAGAAGGATAAAAGGAAAAGTCACTACTCATTTTTCACTTTTACAAAAGATTTTACAAAACCTAAAAAGTTCTTCCTCCTCCTTCTTTTTCTTTTTTGGCCGCCACCCATAAACACACCAAGGGGGTGTTTATTTGATCTTTGATCTTGGTTTTGGTGCAAGTGTTCGTGTTTGTTCATCCTTGTTTAGATCCACGCATTCGGTAATTCTTTTAACCCTTTTCTTTTGATTTGATCTATTAAATAATTAAGAACATGATGTGTTTTTTTTAAAAACCTAATTAAAACATAGATCTAATATGAAAATGGCTTTTGGAGAAATCAAAAAGGATGGTTTAGTGGTGTGTTGTTTTAGCCGGCGCCTAAACCGAACCCAAGGGGTCTCGGTTTGTCTACTCGACCACCACCGAGACCATATGGTCCCGGTTGGTTGGTGTGGGTCCCACGGCAGCAACAAGACAAGGGGAACCCCGAAGTGGTTTGGGGTATGGTGTCGATTTCATGTCCGGTTCATGGTTCTTAGTCGAGATCCGGTTCACGGTGTATGTTAAGATTATTATTTTTTTATAATCTTATGTTAAAATTTAAATTAATAAACATGACATGATTAATTTAATAACATGACTTAGGTTATAATAATTATTAAAATCATGAAATTATTAACCTAAGTATTTTATATTTTTAGACTTATAATTAATTAATTATTTAAAAACCATGGTTATCATTAATTAATTAACATGACTTAGGTTATATTATTAATAAATAATAATACATGTTTTAACCTAAGTATTTAACTTTATTTAATTAAAAACATGATATACTTTAATTAAATATTTTAACCTATAGTTTATTTTAATTACATGAAATAATTAATAAACTATACATTATATCATATGACTTAAAAAATAATCATGAAAACACTTAGGCTTATATACTTAGCTTATTTAACCAGCTTATATCTAATTATGGAAACGTTATATTTTTAGAAACTTATTTAAATAAGGCAGCTAATCTATTTATGGAAACTTTCTATTTTTAGAAAATTATTTATTTCAGGCATCTAATCTATTTATGGAAACTTATTTAAATAAGACAGCTAATCTATTTATGGAAACTTTCTATTTTTAGAAACTTATCTATTTTAAGCAGTAATTCTATTTTTGGAAACTTTCTATTTTTGGAAACTTTCTATTTTTGGAAACTTTCTAATTTTGGAAACTTTTTATTTTTGGAAACTTTCTATTTTAGGAAACCTGCTATTTTTGGAAAGTTACTTATTATTACACAGTAAGTATAATAATACATGAAATACTAGAAACACTTAATCAGAGTAAACAGAATATAAGATAAACATAGTTTAAGGCTTAAAACAGTAAAACATGATAAGAACATATAAAATAAGCTAAGACATGACATAAAATCAGTTACGTATTAGTAAGCAGATACTTATTCATGTATGTATTTATGTAGAATTAGTGATACGGAAGTAGGATTCCTCTCAGTTCGTCTTCTTCGTTCACTAGACATAAGGTACGGATTCTCGTCCTTTCAGTATGGACATTCTTTCCTTATTAGGATTCCCCGTATGCAGCCAAATGTTTTCCCGTAGTATAAGTTATGTGTTTGATTTGCTTATGTTTAATTTAAAATACCTATAGCCATATACAAGCATGACCAGTTTCACCTAGTTATGGAGGTACCATAACCATAACACTAGAGGCACTGGTGTTATGACTTCACCACGACGGAGTGATTGCTCATGGCGTCCCTTCAGCTTTTGGCCATATTTTTATATTTATCATGTGGGGCGTATGGGTGCATCCTAGTTACATGTTTTCAGTCAGGATTTCATGGTGAATGTGGTGTATGCCTTGCATCCTTCACAAGGAGCTGATCCCTCCTACCCAAAACCAGTATATTAAATTAGAGGCAGCCCCTCTAATTTGCATGATGAGGTCACCCCTCCAAGTATTCATGCACGGTGGATTTTCATGACCTATATTGGCTAATGGTAAAATATGACAAACAGTTTTTATAAGATAAACATAAAGCTTTTCAAACTATAAAACCAGATTTATCAAGACTTAACCAGATTACTCGGGACTTAGTTTCTTCCGCTGTTATATGTTATATGCTTATCCTATTCATGCTTTATTGTACATCCGTGCACTGAGCGTATTGCTCAGCCGTTTTCCTTTTCTATGTTCCCAAAACGGCATGTACTCTGGGACGCTCGTAGACTTTTAGCGTACGTGCATATGGACTGGAAGCTTTCTAGACTTTCTTTACTTTATGCATTACCTTCCTTTTGATACATTTGCTATGGACATTGTTTAGTCCTTTCCTTTGCTATACTATGTTTGTGTGTGATGAGCTTTACTTTTGGACTACCGATGTTTGATTCCGGTATTTTCCTTTTATGGTCATGTAATGTTTAGACATTTTTCCTTGTATGCTTTGATGACACGTCATAATTACGTGTGACATTTCCATTATCAAAATGGGGTGTTACAAATGGTATCAAGAGCCATGGGATGATTGTATTGTTTATGTGTTTGTAATCTTGATTTTTCGTGCCTAATTTGATTTATATCATTGAACCAATTTTTTTTTTGTGCTTTTATCGTTTAATCTTGATACAAATCATCTACATCCTTGTGGTAGTGATTTAGTATTCTTACTTTGGTTAAAAACACAAAATTTTTGGGTGTTTGATTCATTTTTTGACTAAAAATCTCAACTTAGTTGTGTACTATCCGAGAACAGCAGAACTTGTGCCCACATATTGCGACAAACTCCATCACAAAAACCTAAGGGTTTCTACATTGCGATCAAGGATTGCAATCACATTGCGATCAAGGATTGCGATCACATTGCGATCAGGCATTGCGATCACATTGCGATCAGTATTGCGATCACATTGCGACAAGTATTGCGATCACATTGGGACAAGTATTGCAATCACATTGTGATCAGTATTGCGATCACATTGCGACAAGTATTGCGATCACATTGTGATCAGTATTGCGATCACATTGCGATAAGTATTGCGATCACCTTGCGATAAGTATTGCGATCACATTGCGATAATTATTGCGATCACTTTCCGATAGGACATTCCGATCACATTCCGACGGGATTAAATTTTGGCATTGCGATACAGTGACAAGTATTCGTTTGTAATTTTGTCTTGGAATTTTTGGTTTATCGAGAACAATTATTAGGGGATTTCAACATTATTTCTCGAATCAACACACAACAACAAACACATTTAATTTCTCTCATTGTTCGATCAACGTTTGTAAATCTTAACTTATCAAAATGAAGTACACATCTCTTACGGATAAGTCCATCCTCTCAGGTACGGATAATCGTCCACCAATGTTGGTGAAAACAATGTACGAGGATTGGACTTCCCGAATGGAACTTTACATGTTGAACAAAGAGAATGGACATCTCGTCTGGGCATAGGTGCTCAATGGACTTGTAGATTATGGTACTATGACGGAAGGTACAGTTACTCGTCCTCGCACAATGGGTGAATTGACCGGAGATTTGAAGATTCAAGATAAGTGTGATAAAAAAGCTACAAACATCATTCTCCAAGCCCTTCCTACAGATGTCTACAAACTTGTGAGTAAACATAAAGTTTCCAAAGAGTTATGGAATAGAATTCGTGTTCTAATGCAAGGCATCTCGTTAACTAAACAAGAACGAGAGTGTAAGCTTTATGATACATTTGATAAGTTTGCCTATGTTCCCGGGGAGACTCTCAATGATTACTATTTGAGATTTACTCTATTGTTGAATGAGCTCAATATCTATGGCATGGCAATTCCTACGTTTCAATTAAACACCAAGTATTTGAACACTCTTCCATCTGAATGGCGTAAGTACGTAACGGCTGTTAAATTGGATAAGAACTTACATAACACCAATGTGGATCAACTTCAAGCTTTTCTTTAACAACACGAATGCCATGTGATCGAGGCTCGGTTGTCAACACCACAAGTTCGTGATCCACTTGCCATGTATGCTTCTCAAAAAATAACCCCCTAACAAAACATGGCTTACACTTATCAACAATAATCATACTTGCAGCAGCCACCACAACACATATATCAGCAACCACAGCAACCATCTTATCAACCATAGATGATGCCACAGCAAGCATATCAACAAAGTGTTCTTCCGCAGCAACCAACACATCAGGCATCACCATCACAAGTTATCACTTCTCCTATGGGCTATACTCCTCAGCAAGGATATTTTCCAACTGAAGCACCACAAGCACAAGCCTTCTACTCCAATGAAGTTCCACCAATTCAAGCACCAGTCTTTACTCCAAATGATACGCCTATTGATGTCTTAAATCACCTCACTTCCTACTTGTCAAACTTGTTGCTACTAGAGGTTTTCCACCAACAAACAATCAGCTCCGCACTTCTCCAAATCCTCGACAACAAGCCACTATTCAAGATGGTCAAGTGATGGTGCAAACCATTCAGGGAAGGCAAAATTCATATGGACCTCCTACAAGGACTGTGAACGCTTAAGCTGTGACTTCTCAAGCTAGTCGAAATAGAAGAACTATTGGTCCTCAAAAGGTTGTGACTTTCTACAATTGCCGAGGACAAGGTCATATGGATAGGGAATGCACTCATCCGAAAAGGAGAAGGGATGCAGCGTGGTTTCGTGAGAAGATGTATTTGGTCGATGCTCAATCTAAGGGAAAGATCTTGGATTCAGAGGAATTAGCATTTCTTGTAGACCCAGGGGAAGCAGATAATGAAGGCATTGCAGTCGTCTCTACTTCTAATGCAGCATATCAAGCAGATAATCTTGATGCATATGATTCGGATTGTGATGACATTCACACAGCCCAAGCTGCACTCGTTGCTAATCTCCTTTACTACGGTTCTGATGTTGTCCATGAAGTACCAACCACATCTAATAATGTTCATGATAATCCACATCATGTTGAGCATGAAAATGACAACCTCGAGCAGCATTCGAGAACTAGTAACTCAAATGATGTGGTATCCAATCCAACACATTTGAGCAAACCTCAACCAAATGCTACGACGGGTATGGAATCTTATGATCAACGTGATTTGGTAATGGTGCCTACATATTATTGATAACATGAATGTGGCTGTTCGACAAACCGTAGATATGAATTCCAATCTAACCGCTGAGCTTGCGCTGTATAAGGAAAAGGTAAAAACTTTTGAAATGGTCCCTCAAGCAGAAAAAATAACTTATTCTGAATTTGACCAATTTCGTTTTGAAAATATTGAACACTTAAAAGAAATAGAATCATTAAAAGCTAATCTTTCTAATGAATTAAAAGAAAAATAGTTGGTTCTAAATGATTTTCAGAAACATAAAATGGATTTCGAAACTCTCGAGTCTAAAAAGTTTGAATCAGAAATTAATGCTACCAAACTTCTTAAATTCAAGGAACAATAGCTTTTAAAACAATATGCTTCCACAGAAAAGGTTCATCTTTTCACTAAATCGTTTAAAGAACTCGAACTTAAGCGTCTTCAAGATTTACCGCCTAATCCTGGTTAAGCAAAACAAGCTCAGGAATACATTCCTTGTCTTTATGATGTGACCCTAATTGGCAAATCTAAATAAGCACCTTATGGTCGTAGTACTGAGGAGACAATGTCACTTGCGGAAGAAACTCGATCTAAAATGCTTTCAAAATTCCATAAGCTTGATTATGATAAGCATAATAAAAATCAATTTTCTAAAAAGACCCGTATTCGCTTACAAAAGGAATTAGCTCAATTATCAGCTTTTGTTCCCCAAAGTTTGTCAAAGGAAAACCTTCCTAGTACGTCTCCTACACTTGTCAAAAAGGATTTAACTAAGTTATTTCCACCGGTAAGTAAGGTGTCAGATAGCTTAAATGCGGTGCACCAACACTTTGCCGATTTTGACAAGGTCATTACGGAACGTATGACGGCTACGGCCATCACGGAAGGTGAATGGAATTCTGAGCACACTAGAGCTGCGTTTCGAGACGAAATTGTTCCATTTGTAAACAATACTAAAGCTTGTCTTAGCAATATTGATCAAGATTTGCTTTTGGAAATAGAAGAAGTTAGACTTGTTTTCAATGAAATGGATGATGCTTAGGAAAACAGTTTACTTGATATAGAACGAATTTCACGCCAAAATGATCAGCTTCTGAAGCAAGTGATGTCTCATGAAATTGTTTCCGTCTGTGTGAATAAAAGTGTTGATAATGATTCTATTGTGCATAATGTTGAATCTGTGGATAATGTGGTAGATAGTACGTGTCACAAATCTGACGCTGAATTTTTAAAGCTTCAAGATTCTTATTCTTCACTTTCAAAACGTTTTCATGAGATTCAAAAACATTGTATTTCGCTTGAATGTACACAACAATTTCTTCAAGATCTTTTTGAAACGTCATTCGAAGGTGTTAATATAGATGATTCAAATTTTCAAAAGAATTTTCGATTGAATTTTAATGTACGTTTTTATTAGTATATTCGTTTTTTCTCGAATCGTGTCGAATTGATATCAAATTTTACGTTTCGACTTAATTTGTTTTTGGTTAATAAAATGTTGATTTAGTATCTATACTACTTAATGTGCAAAACGAGAAATTATACTAATATTATATTGCTATACTATTATTATTATTATTATTATTATTATTATTATTATTATACTAGTATTAATAGTAAACTAATTTATTCAAAAAGAACTAATCAATTACGCTACTAAAACAATGAATTCAAACAGGTAAATAAATCTGACAACTGAATTGTAAAGCCAAACAAATAATGTGTAGCCCGATAGTTATATTCACTAACTAACAGACTGAAGAGTAACTATCTAACGGTATTGGATTGTACCCGAAAGAACAAGTATAGAAATGAAGGACTGAAAATGGACAATCACTAAACTTGATCAGAAATGGTTAAAGATCAGTTGCTGAATTCGAATCTACACTTTAACAAAAGAATTTAATACATTTCAAGTAAACCTTTAGACTGATTTCTGAACTTGTTGTACCACATATCAATTGACACTAACACTAGACTTAAACTAACCAAGTAGCTCCTAAACTACCAGCTGCTAACTAAAATGACACCAACTATCTTATGACTTTTTCTACCTGCAGCTTTTCGATCTTAAATTCGGACTGAATTAATAAGCTACTTTTACTAGCAGCTTTTTTTATTATCTCTTATTATTTTCTTTTTTGAAAAAGTCTACCACTAAGCTTATCAATTATCTATCGCTTAACCAAAGTAAATCAAATGTCAACGAACAAAATTCTGACTATGAAAGGTCAGTTAAAACAGATACAACTTAAACTCCAATGAACATCATCTTCGCTACCAGCTTATGGCTTTCTCTAAGGATTATATTATATAAAAAAACAACTAACAAAAGAAACAAACAAACATATTAAACCATGAAGACACAAACAACGAGTAGCAACCAAATTTAAACCGAGAATCACAAACATAAACTTCAACCGAATAACAACTTTCAACAATAACAATCAAATACCACAGCTACATCACAAAAATCATCAGCATATAAATGAAACTTAAAATCTTCAACCGAGAAAACATCACTCCATATCATAAATCAAATCACCATCTTCATTAACTAATAACCAAAACAGCTTAATATGTATCTTAACCAAATTCGAATACACTAAACAAGAATAAAAAAACAGAGATTTCAATTTTGTAAATCTACTATTACTGGTAAACAAAAATGAACAGAAAAGAAAAACAATTACCTTACGCTAAAAAGAAAACGAGAAAGACGGATAAAAATAAGATGCTGCGTTTGATTATGATTTTATTTAAATCTTAATACTACTAGTCTATTGGAAAAAAAAGAACGGAAAGAAAAAAAAACTAAACTAAAGATGGAATGATGCGTGTATATGAAGCTATCTGCGTGTGAATGAAGCTGTCTTAGACTTGGGCTTGTGGGCTTTATCTTGTTTTCTCTTCACGGGCCTTTGTTTTGGGCTGGAGCTCATGATGTTGGGCTGGTTGTATAATAAGTCCATTTATATATTAATGGGTCGGTCCGACCCATATAAATTGTGTCGGGTCGGCCCAATAAAATAAGAAGGCACCGTCTGACTCGATTTTCCGTGCTCTTTCCATTTCTCGTGTCTGTTTTGGCATTTTGGCTTCGTTTCTTGTGATTTCTTTGATATTTGTACCTGCACACGCATAAACGATAAAACACACATATACAAGGCATAATTGAGGATTATTTGACCATTTTGAGCATGTTTTACGAGGAAATATGATGTGTAATTAGAGTCACATCACACCCCCTACTAAATCATTGCCGTGTCCTCACGCAATGCTAGAATAAAGTATAAAGCAACTCCGTTTTTCATTTATTAAAAGCATTTGTTCATTTTATTAATATTTAATGTGTAAATGACATAATGTATCGCTTTCATTATTTTAAAATAACTTTAGGATCATAAAACTTGAATAGATTCATCGTTCTCGACTTTTCACTCTTTCCATACCAAGCTCAAAAACAAGATCATTGTTAACAACAAGTTCCCATGTTAAGACCACTTATATAAGACATTTGTGTAGAACTCCTTCTCCATTATTCCTAAGTTGTATCTCTAGATTTTAAGGATTGTCATTCACCCGTAGGCTCATTTGACTTGTTTACTAATTATTAGTCCAAAAATGAAGGCAAAACAGTGTAAACCTGACACTTAGAACCTAACCTCATCCTCAAAAACCGTTGTCACTAAAGAAAGCCCACATCAAGGATAATTTAACACGATTTAGGGAATAAATTCCCGGATTCGAAATTTGGCCAATAGTACTACTTATTATTTATTCCTCCAAAGTCATTTTGACTTTATAATAGAGTTAGCAAATTTACATCATATACCCTTAGGCTCTTTAAGATGTAAAAGTGCTCCTTATCTATGATCCACACCCTAAGGCTCCTTGAACCATAAACAAGGGAATTTACATTCATCATCACTCCACACCCTAAGGCTCCTTGAAATAATGATGAAACATTTTTTATTAAACACTTACCATGCCATACACCTTAAGGCTCTAATGACAAGGTTCATGCTACATGTCCCACACCCGAAGGCTCCTTTAGATCATGTTTTAATATTATTCTTCTTTATTTATGATATATATAGTAGGCCAAATTCCACAATCCCATGGTCTGAATACCTCCTACTTAGTGGTTATGAGCCAACTTAGTCGGAAGTCCATGACGCTGGCACCCTCAATGTGTTCTCGCTTTAATTACAAAGGAAATAAAAGAGTCGGTTAAGAGCCAAAATATCGAACCTAAACCGCAAAAATCTTCATTTATTAAGCAATTAAATATACAAGCGGGGAGAAAGAGCCACAAAACTCATATAAGGAAGAATTAACCTTTAAACTTATTATCAACTCTATCATCTCTCGTTCTCCACAATTTAAAATCTCAAGTAATGAGACTCGTGGATGCTTAGCCAAATAAACCAATTAAGGTCTACATGGTTAAAGAACGAGCTAAGGTAAACCGATCGAGTCAAAAACTATTCTTATTTTCACCAACGGAAAGCTTACATTCGTGTCAAAACACTTATTAAAATATGAAGAAAAAAAATTAAATTTATGTAATTTTAAGCACATTTTTGAAAAACGGAGTACGTGAAGACAACGAACTAAAGGAAAAGCATATCAATAGAAACCCCCCCATACTAAAACCAAACATTGTCCTCAATGTTTCAAGTCTAAGGGTATAATACCCCCCTACTGGACACGAAGAGTCGAATGCAAAATCCTAACATGGAAAGGGTATGACGCAAGTAATTAAAAGTCATTTATTAATTATGCCAACAAAAATAAGCGTTAGTAAAGGATATAATCATCGGATATTGGATGTCTCAAATGAAGGATCGAAACTCGAGTGATACGTGATGAAAAACGAACACGAGAGTCTTCGATATACGAGAAACCTAAAATCACATCACAAACGAAACACGAGAACAAATGAAAGAGCAGAAGCCCTTCACATTAGAAATAAGAAAGAAGATAGAATGATAAGCATGGGAATCTCCACCACGAGGCACCTCGTTTTTGGTAACCGAGTCATGAGCTTGACTCGATCCGCGAATTAGGTTGTCCTTGGGGAAACGATCATGGAGAGAAAAATATTTACCCGTAAAAGAAAAACTCTCCATGATAAAGTGAAATAAACTCCCAAATAAGGAAAACCCCATAAAATTCCACCCGGGTCAAATACGTAGTTTCCATCTCTAAAAGAAATAGACCCCAAGGTGGCAATAGCATACAAGTATAAGAAAGATGGGTTTCCTTTAAGCAAAAGTCTCTTACAATTAGGTGTATGGTCACAAGGTAATGATCTCGGGTATTTAAAATGTTTTCCTTTGATTTCATTAGTAAAATACTTAGATAGCTCAAAAATGTGTATACCCGGATCAAATACCGTTCCCTCTATGGGAAAATAGCAAGACAGCTCGGTGTCAACCATAAAAGAATCACCCTCAATTATGAAATCAATAAGAGACAACGAGGGTGAAAAAGTAGGTGTCAAAACACTAATAGTCGGAACCCTCGGGTCTTTGTTCTCTTTATCATCATGAATGGGTGGGACGGGAGGGATAGAAGGTATGGTATCGTCGCGTAATAAATCCTCTAGAAAAATTATATCTCACTCCACGTCAAAACACCCAGGAATGTACTCAATTAGTGTGTCAATATCAAGAAACTCATCGATCTCGGGAATGTGAAAACCATCATCACTAAGGAGTGAAGTATCCGAAAATCATTAGTATCATTAGCATGTTTTTCAAAAGTTGGTTTTTGTAAAATAGGAGAGTCATCCTCATCCGAGCCCGATAAAGAATTAAAAGTATAGTCGGAATCATAAGATAACACATCCATATCCAGATAACTACTATAAGGAGTAGTATCATTTGGAGGAGTAGGTGAAGGAGTCATAAAAGGAATGGGGTCAAATGTAGGCTCAAGTACAATCTCGGGAATTTCCTCACAAGATGAGGAAGGGGGAGAGCTAAATGTATCTGTGGGTGTCAACACCGGAGGGGGAGTAAAACTCATGATAATCTCTGGGCCTTGTCTCTCCTTTATTGGCGGAGAGATGGAAGGATCCACAGTGGGAACATCACTACTAGTAGTGGTGTTAGCCTCAACATGAGCTCTCAAAGCTTCTAAAAGTTCATATTTAAGGCTTTGATTTTGTTCATGAAGGTCATTTATCATCCTCTTTTGTTCCTCAAATATTTCAACTATTTCGTCCATTTGTGAAGGTTGAATTTGAAAATCCCCTTGATTATTACTTTGAAAATTGTTATGATTTTGAAAATATTCTTGAATTGGAAAGCTTTGATTTTGAAAATCCTCAAAACACCCTTCATTAATTTGTGGCGGGTCAGGAGTCAACTTAACCGAGAGTTGCTCAATAACTACTTTTTCCTCAAAATCCGGACGAGAAGAGTCACTAGTCAAAGGAAAAAGGGGACTAGAAGAATCATCAAAAATAGGGTCATCCGAATCAACACATGGCTCATCACTAGCTCTCGGAGTATATGAGAAAAGAGGGTCACTCCTATGGATAACCGTGTTACCGGATACTTCGGCCTTGCTCCATACTTGAGATTTGTTCTCGATAATCATTAAAGCCTCACTAGTACTCCGAGAGTATAGATTCCCGCTTGCAGCAGTGTTTAGAGAATCTTGATCGTATTGGGTCAACCCGTTATAAAATGAATCAATCAAGTGCAAAGCGGAAAATCCATGATGAGGACAACTACGTACTAAATCCTTAAATCTTTCCCACGCCTCAGTAAACGTTTCATTATTAGACTCTTGAAAATTAGTAATGTTTAACCGAATTTTTCTCGTTTTAGCATAAGGGTAAAATTTATTTAAGAATTTTGACTCAATATTAGCCCATGTAAAAATAGATCGTGGTGGTTCGTTTTCAAGCCATGTCCGGGCTGCTCCATCGAGGGAGAAAGGAAAAAGGTGTAAATAGATAATGTCTTGTGTCACATTGGTGTATTTGACGGTTTTGGCGTATGAACGAAAATGGCGGATATGAGCATAAGTATCGTCGTCCTGAAATCCGTAAAAAGGATGACCGGATATCATCTTAATCAAATCCGGATTAAGCTCAAAATAATCACCCTCGATATCAGGTATCACGATCGCATTGTCGAGACATCCCTCAGTAGGTACTTGAAACAACTCATAAATCGATCGATTATCCATAGCCATGTCAATAGCACGATACTCGGGATCGGCTTGACTCGTCACGATATTAATTTTTTTTATAAAAGAAAATATAATATGTACGTAAAAACGAAGAAGAAACCAAGATAGAAAATATATATATATATACGTAGATTTTTTTGGTGTAATACTTTAGGAAAACTATTACTTTTTTTTTGGTGCAAATCTTAGGAAAGAAATGCTTTTGTGATTTTTTTTAAGAAAATATTATAATATATAGCTAAAGAAAAATAAAATCTAAAAGAAAAAAATGTATTTTAAAATTTTTTTCTTTTTAAAGGGTATATAGTAAGAAAGAAAAGAAGAAATAAATAAGAAAATATTTTTGGTTTTTATTGATTTTATAATTTTTATTGATTTTTATTTTTTTTTTGAATTTTTAATTTTTTTTTTTGACAATAAAAATAAAGTTCAAAATATAACGGATCCCAAAATCCAATTCGTCTCACAAAAATCGTCAATCGTAACGAGCACGAACCGGCAACGGCGCCATTTTAATGTACGTTTTTTATTAGTATATTCGTTTTTTCTCGAATCGTGTCGAATTGATATCAAATTTTACGTTTCGACTTAATTTGTTTTTGGTTAATAAAATGTTGATTTAGTATCTATACTACTTAACGCGCAAAACGAGAAATTATACTAATATTATATTGCTATACTATTGTTATTATTATTATTATACTAGTATTAATAGTAAACTAATTTACTCTAAAAACCAAATCAATTACGCTACTAAAACAATGAATTCAACAGGTAAATAAATCTGACAACTGAATTGTAAATCCCAACAAATAATGTGTAGCCCAATAGTTATATTCACTAACTAACAGACTGGAGAGTAACTATCTAACGGTATTGAACTGTACACGAAATAACAAGTATAGAAATGACGGGCTGAAAATGGACAATCACTAAAATTGATCAGAAATGGTTAAAGATCAGTTGCTGAATTCGAATCTACACTTTTACAAAAGAATTTAATACATTTCAAGTAAACCTTTAGACTCATTTCTGAACTTGATGTACCACATATCAATTGACACTAACACTAGACTTAAACTAACCAAGTAGCTCCTAAACTACCAGCTGCTAACTAAAATGACACCAACTATCTTATGACTTTTTCTACCTGCAGCTTTTCGATCTTAAATTCAGACTGAATGAATAAGCTACTTTTAGTAGCAGCTTTTTTATTATCTCTTATTATTATTTTTTTGAAAAAGTCTACCACTAAGCTTATCAATTATCTATCGCTTCACCAAAGTAAATAAAAAGTCAACGAACAAAATTCTGACTATGAAAGGTCAATTAAAACAGTATACAACATAAACTCCAATGAACATCATCTTCGCTACCAGCTTATGGCTTTCTCTAAGGATTGTATTATATAAAAAAAACAACTAACAAAACAAACAAACAAACTTATTAAACCATGAAGGCAAAAACAGCGAGTAGCAACCAAATTTAAACCGAGAATCACAAACATAAACTTCAACCGAATAACAACTCTCAACAATAACAATCAAATACCACAGCTACATCACAAAAATCATCAGCATATAAATGAAACTTAAAATCTTCAACCGAGAAAACATCACTCCATATCATAAATCAAATCACCATCTTCATTAACTAATAACTAATAAGTGTGTAAACACTTATCCTTTTGCCACTAAAATCAAGGAAAAACAAGACCTAATCATGTGTTTAATATCGTAAAAGTCGGAATTACGCGTGGTTTTGTGTTTTTGTGTGAAATAGGTACAAATGATCAAAAGGAAAGAAAACACGGGATTTCACGGTCAAATGTTGAAGAAAATTCCAAGAAAGAGACGAAGACAAAGCCAAAGAACCAAAAGTGTGCCAAAGATCACGAAAACCGGCAAATTCGACACGAGTTCAAAGAAAAGATCATCAAAGCCAAATCGAGCTCGTTTTTAGTGGATTTAATATTATTGGAGTTAATTGGGCCAAGTGGGTCCCACATTTGGGTATTGGGCCCAAAAGCCCAATAAGGATGCTAAAAATATTCAATTTTGGTTAAAAGCCCATACCAAGCCCAAAACAAATAATCTAAGGGACGGAAGGAGTATATGGGTTTTCAAGCCCATTTGGTTAATAAGTAAATGGGACGGAGGAAAAAAATGCTAGGTCAAAACCCTTGGTCAAACTTCACTCACACACACTTATTAAAACGATTTACCCACAACTTTTACCCACCCACATTCATTGTGTCGATACAAACAAGAAAACACTTCCTCTCTCTCTCTCACAAAATTAAACGCAGACATTCTTTTTACCCCAATCTCCAAAACCCTAATCCACCTATTCAACAAAATTACCCAATAACTTTTGGGGGTTTTATTGGATTCGTGTGATTCACACGAAGGGGATTAATTCCCCCTTATTTTGGAGATGAACATGATGTGGTCCTCAATTGACGTGGCTAAATCCTCTTTCCTGATTGGTTGTAACAAATCACCACAACCACTTCTCCAATCAAATCAAGACACCTCAGCAGAAAACAAACACAACAAACACAACAAACACACCCTCATGCCATGCTAGAAATCCGTGTGACCCTAGATTATTGACAACCGTTAGATTGAAGAAATGAAGAAAGAGAGAGAAGAAAGATGCATTGGACGGCCTAGATTGCAAGACTTGCTCACCAAGTTCATCAAGAAGAAGTTAGGGTTTCCCTATAAACCCCCCCCCCCCCCCCCATAATCTGTAATGATTGAGTGCCAATTTTATTTTTTATTTTATTATGCAGAAAATAGTTTAGATTAATTGTAATTTCTTTTTTCAAAAGTATTGTAATGAATTTCTATTATTAATAAAATTTTATTTACAGTTTAATATTGTCTCATTTTATTTGTTTAAATTAATTGCAATTTAATATTTAATCTGTTTTTAATTAATAAAAGTGAAAATAAATATTGGAATTAATTTCCCCTACTAGGAAGTTAAATAAAATCCGAATCGAAGAAGTTGTTGGAGTTGATGTGTTTTGATTATGATGATGATGTCTGGGTGAGGTGATTTTTTATTCGGTTCATTAGTCCGCTCAACGCGTGACTACTTCTCAACGGATTCGACACCAGGTTCAACTTCCTTTTATTTTTTGTTAATTTTAGTTTTTGTTTATTAAATATGCTTGTGTGGTTAAGTTTCTTTCTGGGTTGTTTAAGTGTTGGTTGGATCTGCTTATTAACTTATCTGCTTATTGGACTGCTTATGTTTTGATTTGCTTATTTAGGATTTTTTAGCTTATTTGATTCTGTTTAGTTAAACTTGCTTTTTGGTTAGTCTTGCTCATTTGTTAGAATTGCTTATTTTAATTATAAAGTCTATTTGCTTATTTTCATTTGCTTATTTAGTTTTGTTTAGTTAGTTTAAGTTTGATTTACTTATCTTGATAGTTTAAAGTTTGGATCTGCTTATTTTTTTCTGTCTACTTATTTTTGATTCTGCTTGTTAGGTTTTTGCTGCTTAGTTTGTTATTTAGCTTATTTGTATTAAGCTCAGACCCATTTGGTCTCAGTGATTTTATCTGCCAAGAATTTTTAACTTTCCAAAAATATATATATAAAATAAAAATAAAAAAATAAATAATAATAATAATATTGCAAAAACAGTTCACTCCAGGGACTCGAACCCCTGACCTCACGTTCAATAGCATTTCGTCTTAACCAGTTGTTCTAGCTTGTTATTTGTTTATAACCTTAGCTTTTCTTTTAAATATACTATATTCAGTTTGAGCTGTCAGCTTTAAATGGACTTTTATTAAGTTTTGTTTAGTAATTTTTAATTAAAAGTTTTTTTTAAGTTTATTTTTATTAAGTTTTGAAAAAAAATAAAAAATAAAAAAAAATTAATTACTTTTAGAATTTTAAAAATTGTTTTTATAAATTAGTTTCTTTTTATTTCTAATTAATATAGGTTTCATATAAAATTAGTTTTTAAATTTTATTTAAATTCAAAATTGTTTTTAAATTAGTTTAATTAATTTTGTTTAGTTTCTAATTAGTTTTTGTTTAAAATAGTTTAAATATTAAATAGTTTTAAAATAGTTTAATTAGTTTTAATTAAGTATTTTTAATTACATTTTCCTTTTAATTAGTTTAAATAGTTTTTAATTAAATAGTTTTTTTAGTTTTAAATACCAAAAAGTTTTAATTACCAAAAAGTTTTAATTACCAAGAACAATTAATCCACGTTAAATTTGATATCAATTCGAGAGAGTCGAGGAGAAAACGAACTTAATTGAACAAAAAATACCTACATTAAATTGGCGCTGCTGCCGAGGAACAATTCCAACTTTTTGAAAATGATTGCCAACGTGAATGTTAAAATTAGCCTTATTGAAGCACTTGCTCAAATGCCTAAATTTGTGAAGATGTTCAAAGATTTGCTTAATAAGAATGAAAAAATGGTTGAGCTTGTGAACACTCGTTTAAATGAGAATTGTTCCGCGATTCTTCTCAAAGAGCTTCCCGAAAAGCTAGGAGATCCCGGACGATTCGTGTTACCTTGCTCGTTTCCTCAAATCACAACATTAAATTGGTATTTATGAACGATAATTGCACAAAAATACCTACATTAAATTGGCGCCGCTGCCGCTTCGCTCGTTACGATTGACGATTTTTCGTGAGAAGCTTTGGATTTTGGGATCCGTTCAATTTTGAACGTTATTTTTCTTGCTAAAAAAATAAAAAACATTAAAAAAACCAAAACTATAAAAAACAAAAAAATTAAAAGATCACAAAAGCAAACTCTTTCCTAAGATTTGCACCAAAAAAATTTTAAAAATCCAAAAGTAACACTTTTCCTAAAGTATTACACAAAAAATATTACGTATTATTGTTATTTTTCTTATTTCAATTTCTTTCTTTTTTATTGTGAATATATATTTTTCTAAAAAAAATACAAAAAGATTTTTCTTTTACTATATTATTTACGTAGCACAATTAATTTACCTACTTTTCAAGTAAGACCTTAGTTGGGATTTCATCACCAAACTATTGTATTCGAATCCCAAATGAGAAAAAAGGGCAAAATAGATAAATACTAGTAAGAAGTTTGAACTCGATATATACAAACTATAAGGTGAGTATAAGGCGACGCGCTATAAAAGGCCGTCTAAGGAAAAAGGTTTTTAAGTGCTTTATGTCACCTCGTTTCCCCGCTTGCTTGTGCGTATATTGAGAGGGACGAACGATTATTGGTTTGCCAACTCAAGTAGTATTACGTATATATTTTTTGTAGCTTTTTAATATTGGACCTCGAGAGGGATAATCCCTTTCCTCTCAAAGTCGACCGAGGTATCCTACCTCATTCCTCAAGTTTTAATTGTATGCGCACTCGCACGCGTACATACATATCGATTGGTGCACCAAATACTTCTAATTCTTCCAAAAAGAAGAAGAAGAAAAACAAAAAAGACCGTCAATCAAGCCGATCCCGAGAATCGAGCTTTTAACAACACGATGGCAACGGATAATCGACCAATGCTTGAGATTCTACAATCTCACGTTGAAGGAAACGATGACGCGATTGTGGTGCCGGATATTGGAGCGAATAATTTTGAACTTAAAACGGGTTTTATTCAAATGGTTTCCGCTACACCATTTTTAGGCCGTACTAATGATGACCCACACGCTCATATCAAACGTTTCATACAATTGGCAAACACCGTCAAATATAATGGGGTGCCACAAGAGGCCATTCGTTTACAACTCTTTCCTTTTTCCCTGAGGGACAAGCCTAGATTTGGCTTGATAAGGAACCACCCCAAAGTATTACTACATGGATTGATTTAGAGACCAAGTTCATTAACTATTTTTTCCCACCATCACGGACCACTTCTTTAAGGAATGACATCATTAACTTTGAACAACAATATGGGGAAACGTTTAGTGAGTCTTGGGATCGTTTTAAGGAGCTTTTAAGAAAATGTCCACAACATGGTTTCACTAAAGTGCATCAAATCAATATGTTTTACAATGGTTTAACACTTAATGACCAAGACTCACTTAATAGTGCCGCGGGGGGGGTAATATTCTTGTGAAGTCCATGAACGAGGCTTGGGCTATAATTGAAAACAAGGCAAAAGTACAAACCAAGAGTGTTAGGTCTACTATGGCAAGTGCTAGTTCTAGTGAGAGCGACAAGAGAATTGAGAAGCTTACTTCGCTTGTTGAATCAATTGCTCTACAAACCTCTAATAATACCAAAGCCATCAATGGTCAAGTAAATGCCTTAAAAGAGACTTGTGAAACATGTGAGACTTGTGGTGGACCACATTCGTATTTTAATTGTGACAAGGTTTATAATCAACAACAACAAGTTTATGCTTATAACAACAATGAAAATGAGCGGGTTCATTTCAAACCAAATGTTGATGTTAACCATTTGTCTTATAAGATTACTAACTATTTGGCTCCCCCGGGTTATGTAGCTCCACAAAGACCACCCCCACCCGCCCAAAATAGGAACCAAGCTCCTCAAAGAGGAAATTTTCAAGGAAATTCAAATCAAGGGAATTTTAATGGTCAAAATCAAGGGTTTCAAAATACTAACCAAGGTTTTCATAATAACAACGGTTTTCAACCTCAATATCAAAACCAAGGTTTTCCTAATCAAGGGTTTAACAATCAAGGGTATAATCAAATGAACATGCATAATCCTTAAATGGACTTGGTTCTACAAAAATTGACCGAACATGAGAGAACTATGAAACAAATGCAAGAGTCCACCGATATGAAGTTCGTGCAAATGTTGCGAGCCCTTAGACCCCAAGGAGCCCTACCTTCTAATACCGAGATTAACCCTCGTGCTAATGTGAGTGTTATCACTACTCGAAGTGGAGCCACTTTAGTGGCACCTTCCATCTCTTCGCCCATAAAGGAGAGACAAGGCCCGGAGGTCATAATGAGTAATCCTACTCCCCCTTCGGTGATTCCTCCCACTACCACTCCTAGTACTAGTTCTCCATTGCCCAAAGAGCCCAACCCTAAGGTTGTTCAAGAAGCGAGTCCTTCTCCTTCTCAACCTTCAAAGTCTAAACCCAATATCCCTTATTTCTCTAGGTTGGACAAGGCTAAAGTTCTCACCAAAGATGACGTTCATGTTTGCAACTTTTTGAAAATGATTTCCAACATGAAGGTTAACATTAGCCTTATTGAAGCACTTGCTCAAATGACTAAATTTGTTAAGATGTTCAAAGATTTGTTTAATAAGAAAGAAAAAATGGTTGAGCTCGTGAAAACTCGTTTAAATGAGAATTGTTCCGCGATTCTTCTCAAAAAGCTTCCCGAAAAGCTAGGTGATCCCAGACGATTCGTGCTACCTTACTCGTTTCCTCAAATTGATGATTGTATGGCTTTAGCGGATCTCGGCGCTAGCATCAATCTTATGCCACTCTCGGTATGGAAACAATTATCATTACCCGACCTTGTACCGACTCGCATGACTCTCGAATTAGCTAATAGAACTCTCGCATACACCGTTGGTATTGCCGAGGACGTTTTTGTTCGAGTTGGTACATTCACTTTTCCCGTGGACTTTGTCGTCGTCGACTATGAGATGGATACTCGTATTCCGTTAATACTTGGTAGACCATTCTTACGATCCGGAAGAGCATTAGTTGATGTGGCCGAAGGGGAGTTAATTCTTATGGTTAGGGATGAACAACAAGTTTTTAAAATGGGAAAAATCACAACAAAATCAAATGGAAAAGAGTCGGTCAATATGATTGATGTTCTTAATTATAATGAAGAGATTTTTATTAATCCTTTTGGAATTCAAAAGTCTAATCAAAATGATTTTGTGATAACTTCATCCCTTCCCTTAGAGCCTTAAATTTTCGAAACTCCTATTTAGGATACCTATAGTGATGACACTTCTTCAAGTGATCACACTATCTTCGGTTTAGACGACCTATCTTTTGACCCGCCGACTTTTAACCCACCCAATTTTGATCCACCAATCTTTGATGATTACGATGATGACACTTCTTTAAGTGATCTCATTATTTTTGATGACCCACCTCATGATCTTAATACACCTCATATCTCTATGAGTAATTCTTCCATTATGGAGACTCCTTTTGACTTTTATACCCCAATTTTAGAAGTCATGACTATTGAGGAGGATCCTCCACTCTTAGAGATCATTCCTACTTTAGAGGACATTTCATTTGAGGAGGATTTAGATATCTTTCTAAATACCTATTTCCCTCACGAGGATGAGTTTTCCTATGACTCCGATAATACTTATGTTTTCACATCGAGTTTGGAAGAGGACGACTCTCCCACTTTGGATCAAATTGACATTTTGAACTTTAATGTCCACACCTCTTGCTATTTTCCCGTTAAGGAATCGGTGTTTGATCCCGGAATAGAGACTTTAGTGCTTTCATTGCAATATCACCATAACACCTTTCCTCGTAAGAAATTTTTGACTAAGGGTACCCCACTTTTCTTTGCCTTGTGTGATTTTACCACCTTGGGGTTTATTTCCTTTTGTGATAGAAATTATGTGTTTGACCCGGGTGGATTTTTCTCGGGGTATTCCTTATATGACATTGTTTCACCCTTTATCATGGAGAGATTTTCCTCCCTTGGAAATCTCAGTTTTTCCAGGATTTTCCCATTTTAAACGAAGATATTCGGGGAATTGAGTCGAGCTAGAGACTCATGATAAATAAATCAAGCGTCGTTTAACTAGGTTAGATTTTTAAATTTTCCATCCTTTCCACCCTTTTTCACCTTCACCCATTTCCACTAATAAGTGTAGGGGGAGCCAAGTAGGTTGTTTGTGTGTTGTGATGTTATGTAGGGACATGTGCTTCAATGATCCACTTTTGGTGTTTTTGACGCGACCCGTGATCCCGTGATCCCGTGTACCCGGTTATGTCAAAACTATTATGATTCATACATGTATATAAATAAGATGAATAAATGTAATCACTTTAGTTGTCTCTTCCTTAGCTCGATTTAAACAACGTACTTAATGTCCTAAGTGTAGGGGAGTTTATTCTTCCACATACTTAAACATTGAGGACAATGTTTATATTAAGTGTAGGGGGGACTTCTATCGAATTTTAGTGGGCTTTTCCATGAATTTGACCCCATTTAACCGGAAAATTTAAAAAATTTCAATATTTTTCAAAATTTTGATATATTTTGGCCTAGTAGTATTTTTCTTTTATTTTCTTTCCTTTTATCATCGCATGATATTTATATTTTCCATTTCAAGAATAAAGTCAAGAAAAAATTAATAATAATAATAAATAAATGAATAAAATGGTTTTAACAAGTTTAGATGTCTTTGATATTTTAGGCCCGTCATGAATATTTTGACTCAACCCGAGTTTACTTATCCAAGTTTACTCTAGCTAGTATCCTTAACCATATGGACCTTAATTGGTTTATTAGGCTAAGCATCCACGAGTGTCATTCCTTGAGATTTTAAATTGTGGAGAACGAGAGATGATAGAGTTGATAATAAGTTTAAGGGTTAATTCTTGCTTATATGAGTTTTTGTGGCTCTTTCTTCCCGCTTGTATATTTAATTTCTTAATAAATGAGGAGTTTTGCGGTGTAGTGTCACACTCCAACATGGAGGAATATGGGGTGCGACGCATGGATATCATCACAACAATAGCGTGTCCATAGAGAGAACTATATGAATTAGAAATGTCATAAAAGGTGACACAAATGTCATGAGAATATCTCATCAATGCAGGAGTCTAGGTAAGTAGGTAATAGTCCTACCTCTTACCCAAGACAAACAAATAACACAAACAAATCAACATATAGGTCCATAGTATCACTTATTGAAACAAACAGAAAAAAATAAACTAAGAAGGAACGGTGATCTCCTTCTAAATGCATTCCTACGCGACTCCAATCCTAGCCACATATGTTCTCACGCTTAACCACTTTATCACCTGAAAGAGACACTAAAAAACGTCAACATAATGTTGGTGAGAGTCATAGGTTTAGACTCTAACCGAAAATAGATATAAGCTGTGAATAACAACCATCAATAAAAGAACATATGGACAATATGCTACAAATATGCATTAACAACTAACATTCAAGATCAATCATTCCAAACCAAATCCAAGGCTCCCAGCCTTACCAAACACCATGGTACCATAGGCGCCCATACACCTATGTACCAATCCCAAGGCCCCGCCTTGTCATTATCCATTGGTCCCATAGATGCTCACACATCTATGTACCTCCCCAAGGCCCCGCCTTGTCAACATCCCCTTGGTACCAAGTCAAACCACAATAACTGAGACGGTACGTGTCCCCCGATCCAAATCATATACACAATCAAGAATCACATAGCAGTTAATCACATAAGTGTACACACAAGTCCATCACAAACCATTAAAACATTCACAGCCTTAGTTACAAAACCGTACAGTGTCTCTTCCATCCCATCTGGAAGTCAAAAACATAAAAAGATATGGGACTATGAAACTCACCTGATAGCAGAGCAAGCTAGCACTCCTACAAACCTATAAAATCATACACAACACACTTAGCTCAGGTCCTAACACCCAAGTTAAGTAACAACCACGGAGATGAATCTAATCCCCTAATTCTCAATATCTAGTTCTCCCACTACAAGCTATTCTATACGTAAAAATTCAGTTTTTCCTGGTACAGTTTACTAGTCATTAAACGACCACATGAAGTGAACTTAACACCACACTTGGATTCTACCCTACTGGAGTTATGTTGTTATATGATATAAGAACTCCAAAAACCAATTTTACTTTCTACTTACATGTTTAACCCTTTCGTTTAGTCTCTACACCAAAAGTCGTTTTCATAAAGCTGATTTTTTGTACATGCTAAATGTTTGACACCAAAAGCCCGACCTAAACACCATAACTTTTATTGAAAACCTCCAGTCCTTTTATATACATTATAAAGAGTTCCCAAATCAAAAATATTTGGCTATCACATCCGTTTGGTTAGGTTTTGACTCAAATTCCCGAAATCTAATTTTACTCTTGAACAGCGCACTGTTTTTGTAAAAATTGTTGGACGACCTTCCCTAACTCCATTTTCGACCAACCTTACATTTTTGAAAAGTAGACTCTCTGAACTTAATTTTAAAAAAAAGAAACTCGACCAAAGGTGCTACCTACTGCCCGGAACAGTCGACACAAAACAGCTCTAAAAATCAGACTGTTTTACGCCTTTATGCACTAACCTTCTAAACATCATTAAATACCCCTAAATTATTAAACAAGAACCCTAAAATCATTAATGGATCTTAATTAGTATATTTTTCCAGAAAATTAATAAAACCCTAATCATCTCAATGATGGTTAATTAACATTACAATTATAATTAATTAATAAAAACATGAATGAAGTTAAGGTTTTAATTGATTACTTACCTTGAATCAAGAAAAATTTATGACACCCTAAGAACCCTTAAGATGATCGACGTGAATTTTGTCTCCAAGGATTTTATGAGATTTTCTTTTAGTTAAAATCCTTATATAGATTAGTTAAACAAATCCTAGCCCAATACAAAAAGCCTAGTTATCAAAATTAGTTTTCTTTCTTTTTTTTCCTTTCTTTGCGTCACATAAACGACCAAAACACCCAAAATTTCGTTTTTTATTATTTTTTTCTTTTATTATTAATTTAAGTATAATTAACATTACCTTAATTTACCTTAATTTATTTCAGCTCCTAAAGCCTCCAAAACCGTAAAACTAGTCAGCTTTACGCGTATACCGTAAAAGACACTAAAATATACAGTTTTATAAAAACTCTTGGAATTTGAAATAAACTTTATATTTAAGTCCTAAATGACTTAAAACCATCCCGAAAAATATTCCCGTGACTAATTACCTTATCCGAGACCTCAAAATGCTAAACCCTAAGTCGCAAAAAAATACGATTTACTATAATACATATACGTACACATAAAACACCAAAATAACACCATTTCATTTCATAGTCACTAATTTGTGAGCTCATGAACATGAAATAACTGTTTCTCAATTTACTTATGAGTACTTTATACCCATAAATGATATCCACGCCAACCTCGTTCACGCAAAATAACATGTAAACACGCAAATCACATATTCACACATAAATTAACCTTAAAATAAGACCAAGTGACGAACCTCAAAACCACGATTGTCAAATCACTCCCTCCTAATAGAAATCTCGTCCCGAGATTTACTCCTTAGTATCGTCATTATCAATTAGCTGAGGATACTTGCTCCTCATAAATCCTTCCCGTTCCCACGTGAACTCTAGTCCACGTTCCAAATTCTATCTACCCATAACTACGGTATATTACCCTTTTTATCCAACGTCCTAGCTTCACGACCCAAAATCTCTATCGGCTCTTTGATAAAACGAAGACTCGTATCCATACTAATATCATCTAACGATACTTGCAAGTCAGTTCTTGCTAATTATTTCCTCAAGTTTGATACATGAAATACGTCATGCACACTACTCAATTCCTCCGGTAATCTCAACCTATACGCCACTAGCCCAATCCTTTCAAGGATTTCAAATGGACCCACAAATCTAGGTGCTAACTTCCCTTTTCTTTCCAAACCGCATCACCCCTTTCCATGGTGAAACCTTTAGCATAACTTTATCTCAAATCTCAACGGCTTACGCCTCTTGTCCGCATAGCTCTCTTGTCGGTTCTTTGCTATTTTCAACCTCTACTTAGTCACTGCCACCACCTCCATAGTTTTCCGATCCACCTCCGGTCCAATACGTTGGTCGCTTCTAACTTCATCCCACTGTAACGGTGATCCACCTCATCTCCTATGAATTAACTCCAGCAGTTTCTACTACAATTCCTATCACCATACCTAAAGGCTTACATCCTCTACGGATTTTCCATCATTCGGAAGTTCTCCCAACCTTAACACATCCAATGGTATATGCAGGATTGCATAACCAAAAGCTTCCCATAATATTCACAAGAAACATGTCATAACCACCACCTCATCCTTGCTTTCCCATGCTCGGCACCAAGTAACTAACCATCCTTCATACTAACATGTGTTACACCTTTTCTCTAGGTGGACGTTCCATTGTTCGTGACTACTAACCTCTTGCTCTAACGGTTTCTCTTTAATATCACCCACTATCTTCACAACCTCTTGCTCCCTCGAATCATTCTTCCTCCATACTACTTTTCGCTTGTCTCTCCACAATCTTAATTTCCATACCATATTATATCCCGTCTTCAGCCTATAATTTAGGTGTTTCCTCCTTTATTCCTTACATCCTCATCAATGGGGAATATGCCATGTTGATCCCAAACTTAGATCGATTTAGCTTTATGTATACGAGATTAGATCAAGTAATACACTTAGAGAAACCTTTGTATATGTATATGCCAATCTAAGTGTTATGCGGAATTAACACTTAAATAAGACACACAAGATGTAAACAAACTTTCACTTTGATTAATGATATCAAACTTGCTTACAATGAAAGTAGTTTACGTACGAAAACTTATATGAACAAATAACCTAAAGGTCTTCTTTTATAGACATAAGAAGCCTTGTACAATAATCTACGTATCAACTATTCTAGGTAAAGATAAATATAGAAAATACATTGTTGTTCCTATCTTTACTAGAAGTAATCTAGAATACAATAAACGCGTTGAGTATATCCTTTCATCAGTGCTTGTCTTCAATGCATCAACGCTTGACTTTGTCTTGTCAACGCTTGATCTGTCAGCGTTTGTTTTACTCCTGTCAACGCTTGTTTTACTCTTGTCAGCGCTCAAGTAGACTGGCTATAATTTATTCCCAACAATCCTCCCTAAACTTGATATCTACTATAGTAATCAAGTTTCTGAATAAACATTAAGTACTAGGAGGAATCTTACAAACCTTCTCATATTGGTAATAAATAAATCTGACCAAATCTTTTGCCACGTCACTTGAATAATCAATTTCCAGCTGTGTGTTCTTCATCTTCTCCAAGACTTCCTTGGACATGAAATACTGACCATCTACAAGTAGATACTCAGCAAACTTTGTAGAACTCAAATAATAAACACCAGCAGCTGAATACAATCTCCATTGAAGACCACTGAGATCATCTTCAAGATCCTTCCAAATAGCAGGATCTTCATCTCTTGGTCCACACATTCTCTTGAATGTGGACCACAGTTTTATTCCATTGACTGAAGTTGGTGCTTCAGTCACATACTTGGCCTCTAATAACCTCCATAGGTCTACCAAGTCTTCTCTGTCAAAACTTGCAAACAAAGACATAAGGGTGGTAAAAGTGTGAACCTCTTTTCCATACCTGCCAATCTTCCAAAACCCACATTCATCTTCTTCATAGCTTACAATTGGGTTTCTGGAATCAAGTGGTAACACTTGCACCATATCTGAAGCTTCTTGTTGGGAATAAAATATGGGTCAGTTCACTAGACGCTGTTAAGAAGAATTCAAGCGCTGATAGGATGACATTGGACGCTGACAGCCAAGCGTTGACATTTGTATAAGTCAACGCTGACAGCCTTGAAGATTGACACTGATGGAATATATCTTCATACGAGTCTTTTTGTTTATTTGTTTCTTTATTTGTGTATGGTAAAGATAAGCTCGACATTGTATTTTCTATTATTATCTTTACCTAGATAGTTGATTCGTAGCTTATTGTACAAGACTTCTTAATCTATAAAAGAAGATCTTTTAGGTTAATGTTAATTATCAGTTTTCATAAGTTTTCGCAAGTTAAACCTCTTTCATTGTAATCAAGTTCGATCATTCTAATACAAGTGAAAGTTTGTTTAACATCTTTGTGTTTTAGATTAAGTGTTAATTCCGCATAACACTTAGTTACTTTATTCATAAGCAAAGGTTTCTCTACGTGTATTACTTGATCTAATCTCGTATACACAAAGCTTAATCGATCTAAGTTTGGGATCAACAAGTGGTATCAGAGCTTGTTGAGAAACTTTTGATCTTTAAGTAACGCAAGAACCCTAAAACACCAAAAAAAACCCTAAAAACCCTAAAATTCTCAAAACCCTAAAAACATCATGTCTGGCACAGATCAACCTGCTGCTTTGCTACAAAACAACTCCACAAATCCTAGTATCAAAATTCCCATGTTTGATGCCAGGAACTTCGAGCTTTGGAAGTCCAATTTTGAGCAATATATAGCTATTCATGACTACACTCTTTGGGAGATTGTTGAATATGGGAACACATTCGACAAAGCACAAAAGATTGATGCTGCTATTGCCACAAGGACAGCTGTTCCTAATTGTCCTGAAGCTGATAAGAAGGAAAAGCCTGGAGATGGAAGAGCTGTATCTGTTGAAGATATAGCCAAGAAAAGGGTGGACATGAAAATCTTGAACATCATGAAACACGCCCTAGGTCATGAGAATCAGCACAAGTACAAACGCTTTGAGTCTGCAAAAGAGCTTTGGGAAGCTCTTGAAGTAGCACATGGTGGCAATGCTAACACAAAAGAAGAAAAGAAGAAGCAACTCTTGCATGAGTATGCTGTCTTTAAGGCTCAACCCAATGAGAATCTCAGCAGTGTGAGAAGTAGACTGCTTGACATCACAAGTCAACTTTCCTTCATGGGAACACAGATTGATGACCCTGACTTGAATGCTACTTTTCTCAAAAGCCTTGGTGATGTATGGAAGATTGAGACAAGATCCATTCTTGTCAATAACACCCACAAGACCTCCAGGTTTGATGACATCTTCAACAAACTAAGACTGTTGGAGAATGAATGGCTTTTGGAGAGTGATAATAAATCTTCCAGTAGCAACATGGCCTTCTTCTCACAAAGTGAGGGCCAATTTGATTCCATGAACTCCTATGGACATCCAGTCACTGGATCTCAATGTGTCAACACTGGATCATAGTCTGTCAGCGCTGGATCATATCCTGTCAACGCTTTATACTCAAGCGCTGACACACACAACTTTGGCGCTGATAGAATTAAACCTGCTAGTTTAGATCTAGATACTGTGTGTGCATTCATTGCTTCTTTGCCCAGTGATTCAAGGATTACATATGAAGATCATGAGCAGATAAGTGATGAACAATTGGAAGAGATGGACATCAAGTGGACTATGGCTCTTGTAAGTTTAAGAGCAAACAGGTTTAATAAAAGGTTCAAGAAGAAGATGACCTTTAATGCTAAGGATGTTGCTGGATTTGACAAATCAAAGGTTGAGTGCTACAATTGTCATCGGATGGGGCACTTTATGAGGGAATGTAGATCTCCAAGAAGATCTGATGCTGGTAAGCCCTCAAGCCAAATGGTTAAGAGCCAAGATCCCAAGGCCATGGTTGCTGTTCAACAAATTGATGGTGTTGGAGGATGGGACTGGAGCTGGAACTTTATGGCTAAGGATGAGGAAGAGGACAGAGCTTTGGTTGCTGAAGTTAAAGAAGAGCATGTTGAATATGCTCTCATGGCACACTCCTCCTCTTCATCAGACAATGAGGTATATGATGATGCTTTCTGTTCTAAGGGTTGTCGTTTAAATACTGAAAAACTAAATCAAGAGATAGTAAAATTATTAGATGAGGCAAGTACTGAAAGATGCAAAGTATCTAATTATCAAATTGCTCTTACCCAAACAGAAAAGACAGTAGCTGAGTATAAGAAAATGGAGTTTGATTTAAAGGATCAAATAAATATCTTAAAACATGAGTTACATCAAAGTAAAGATATTCAAGATATAGTAAACAGGGTTAATCTTGATTTGATAGCTCAGTTAGATGAGGCTAACAAAAATAAAGAAAATGTGAGTCTTAAAATCCAGAGATTTGATAAGGCCACACAATCCCTAGGAGAGTGTGTTAGTAAACAAAGAGACTCTAAGGACATGAGTGGAATTGGGATGAAAGATTATACTGGTGTTCCACCACCAGCTGGGGATTTCTATGGTGTCCAATCAAAGGACTTATCTTGGACTGGCTTGCCAGAACTTCAAGAGAAGGAATTCATTCCTCCACCTAGAGTGACTTCCCCAGTTGAAGAATACAAACAAAAACTGACTGACCTAGATGAGTGGAAGAAAGCTAACCACACTTTGTTTGTTAAGGGAGGGTTATTATGTGAAAGTCCAAATGAGCCCACACCAATTAAGAGCCTTGATCCTACACCTATTAAAATCACACACCCAACCACTGGCAAAGCTGTTGACCTTGGCCCACAACCTGTTAGAAAACCTAGTGTTAAGTATGCAGAGATGTATAGGAATACTAGGTCACCAAAAAGCCAAGTTAGTAACCATGGAACAGGCTTCTTTGCTTCTAGACCTAAGACTATGTCTAGAAAAGCTTGTTACTCATGTGGTAGCTTTTCACATTTGGCATACAAATGTGTAAACGCTTCCAATGTCAACGCTGATAGGAACCATTTCAGCGCTGACAAAAGTCAACATAGGTCAAACACTGTCAGACCCAATACCTTTGTGAACAAAAGTTCACAAGTTGTTAGACCAGCCCCATTCTTTTCTAGAGGGTCTAACACACAAGGCCTAAGACCTTTCCAAAATTCAAACACTTGGTCCAATAGGCAATGGGTTCCTGTAGCAAACCCTAGGTTCAACGCTGATAAAGGCAATCGGGGCGCTGACAAGAACAATTTCAGCGCTGACAGACACACTGCCAAACCTAGGTATTTGCAACCACAGGGAAATAGGTCTAAAGCTTCTACTAGCTTAACATGGAGACCAAAACAAGACCAAAACTCTAATTCTACTGGTGTTTCTATGACATGCAACAGGTTTCATTATATTTCAAAAGCCATGTCAACACCAATTGGGGTTAACTGGGAATTTCATTCAAAAAGGGATGAAAATGGGGTTGTTATGAGAACCAAGTCTGTTCTTGTTGAACAACCAGATGAATCCAAGTCTTCCAAGGCTTGGGTTCCCAAAGAAAACTAATGTGTTTTCTTTATGTGCAGGGCATTCAGAAGAAGATCAATGATTATGGATATTGGGATAGTGGATGCTCAAGGCACATGACTGGAAAGGAAGACTATCTGACGAATTTCACTCCTATTCAAGATGGTGATAAGGTATACTTTGGAGGGGGCTATGGCACCATCACAGGAAAAGGAACCCTTGTCACCAACAATCTACGGTTTGAGAATGTCTTCCTGGTAAAAGAACTGGATTATAATTTGTTTAGTGTATCACAAGTGTGTGATAACAAAAATAAGGTTCTTTTCACTGATACTGAGTGCTTGGTGTTAAGCAAAGATTACAAGCTCCCTGAGGAGAAATACATAGAATTTAGAACACCAAGGCATAAAGACATATATAATGTGAATCTTAATGGAATTAAGATAAATAATAAAATGATGTCATGTCTTTATGCTAAAGCCTCAGTAGATGAAAGTAATCTTTGGCACAGGAGATTAGGGCACATAAACTTTAAAAATATCAATAGACTTGTGAGGCTTGGTTTAGTTGATGGTTTGCCTGAAAAGGCTTTCCACAATGACCACTCTTGTGTTGCATGTCTTAAGGGCAAGCAACACAAGGTCTCATTCAAATCTAAACAGGTGCACTCTAGTTCTAGACCACTTCACTTATTGCATATGGACCTCTTTGGTCCAACTAATATAGAAAGTTTGAAGGGTAAATCATATTGTTTTGTCATCACTGATGATTTTTCCAGGTTTACATGGACTTTCTTTTTAGCTAAGAAAAGTGAAACTGCCCAAAGTCTGATTAATTTCATTACCCAGATTAAGAAGAAGAATGGTAATGAGGTCAAAATTATTAGAAGTGACAATGGGGGTGAGTTTAGAAATCAATTGTTAGATGATTTTTGTGCCAAGAAAGGGATTACTAGGCAGTTTAGCATAGCTAGAACCCCACAGCAAAATGGGGTTGCTGAAAGGAAGAATAGAACCCTTATTGAAGCAGCCAGAACCATGTTGGCTGATGCCCACTTTCCTATAGCCTTTTGGGCTGAAGCTGTTAACACATCTTGTTATGTTCAAAATAGGGCATTGGTCAACAAAATACATAATAAGACACCTTATGAGTTACTTTGGGGAAGGAAGCCAAATATTGGCTTTCTCAAGCCTTTTGGATGTCATGTAGTTGTTTTAGAAACTAGTGAGGCCCTAGGTAAATTTGATTCAAAAGGTGATGAAGGCTACTTCATGGGTTATTCAGTGCAGAGCAAAGGATATAGGGTTTACATTAAAAAGGAAAAACGTATACTTGAAAAAGTACATGTTAGGTTTTTAGAAAGTAAACCTAGTGATCCTGAAAGTGGTCCAAATTGGTTGTTTGACTTGGAACCTTTATCTAGAGCTTTAAATTATATGCCTGTTACTGATCCAGACATTGTGAAGGTAACTTCAAGTGTTTTGGAAAAGAGAATTGGTAATGTTTCAGGTATACAGGTTGCTAAGAAGGATGGACCACCAGCAGTTAAGTCATCTCCCACACAAGAATATGTTACACTTCCTATATGGACAGATGAGTATTATGCTGCTGCTGCTGCTGCTAGAAAAGATAATGGTGGTTTTCACATACCACCAAATACAAACATGCATGGTTCTTCAGGCACTGACAAAGGGAAATCAAGCGCTGACAAGAGCAATTCAGACGCTGATGGATCCGACGCTGACACCAACAGTTCAAGCGTTGTTAGCCCAAGCGCTGACAAACAAGGATCAGACTTTGACAACACCTTTGCACATCTTTTCTCTTCCCATTTTGAACAAGGTGGACCTTCCAATGTCCATGAAGAGATTTCTGTTGATCAAAGAGAGTCTGATGAAGAAGATATTGGCAACATGGAGCGTGAAGTTGAGGACACCAGACTTTTTGAAGGAGGAGTTCTCACTTCCACAGCAAAGGATCACCCCTCATCTCAGATCATTGGTGATGTTATGGCTCCAGTTCTGACAAGAAGATCCCATCAAAATCTTGGTGGATTTATTGCCAATATACACAAGAAGGTTGATACCCCTCTTGTACAAGCATGTTTGTTTGCATGTTTTCTGTCACAAGAAGAACCCAAGAAGATTTTTGATGCTCTCAAAGAACCTAGTTGGGTGGAAGCAATGCAGGATGAGCTTCACCAATTTTCTATACAGGATGTTTGGGAGCTGGTTGATTGTCCTAGATATGTGAGACCAATTGGGACAAGATGGGTTCTAAGGAACAAGAAAGATGAAAGAGGCATTGTGGTCAGAAACAAGGCACGTTTGGTAGCTCAGGGATATACACAAGAGGAAGGTATAGATTATGAAGAAGTTTTTGCGCCAGTTGCAAGAATTGAAGCTATCAGAATTTTCCTAGCTTATGCCTCTTGCATGAACTTCACTGTTTATCAAATGGATGTGAAGAGTGCTTTCCTCTATGGAACAATTGTTGAGGAGGTATATGTAATGCAACCTCCTGGTTTTGAAGATCCTGAGAATCCAGACAAGGTTTATAGAGTGAAGAAAGCTATGTATGGACTTCATCAAGCCCCTAGAGCATGGTATGGTACCTTGTCTACATATTTGGTGGACAATGGATTCAAGAGGGGCACCATAGATCAGACACTATTTACAAAGAAGAAAGGAAAACATGTGTTGCTTGTGCAGGTCTATGTTGATGACATCATTTTTGGGTCTACTGATCCAAAAATGAGTGAGGACTTTTCCAAGCTCATGACAGATAAATTCAAGATGAGTGCAATGGGTGAGATGAACTTCTTTCTAGGATTGCAAGTTCAGCAGAAAGAAGATGGTATCTTCATCTCCCAAGACAAGTATGTAGCTGAAATCTTGAAGAAATATGGTTTTTCTCCACATGAAAAGGATGCTTCCACTCCTATGGATAGGGAACACCCTTGGGGAAAAATTGGAGCTGGAAAGGATGTGGATGTTAGGCACTATAGATCAATGATTGGTTCATTGATGTATCTTACAGCCTCAAGACCTGACATCATGTTTGCTGTGTGTGCTTGTGCACGCCATCAAGTGACTCCCAAAGAATGTCACCTTTTTGCTGTGAAAAGAATTTTTAGGTACCTCAGATGTTATCCAGATCTTGGTTTATGGTACCCAAAAGATTATCCATTGGAGCTTATTGCATATTCAGACAGTGACTATGGTGGTGACAAGTTTGATAGGAAATCCACAACTGGTGGATGCCAATTTCTTGGGAGTAGATTGATATCTTGGCAATGCAAGAAACAAACAGTGGTGGCAAACTCTACAACTGAAGCAGAATATGTAGCTGCAGCTGCTTGTTGTGGACAAGTCTTATGGATTCAGAACCAGCTGTTGGATTATGGGTATAATTTTATGCATACCAAGATTTTTGTAGACAATAACAGTACTTTATGCATTATTAAAAATCCTGTACATCATTCTAAAACCAAACACATAGAAATTAGACATCATTTTATAAGAGATTGCTTTGAGAAAGGTTTAATACAACCAGATAGGGTAGCCACAGAAGATAATGTGGCTGATTTATTAACTAAACCTTTTGATGCTGGAAGATTTCAATATTTGGTAACAAATATTGGAATGGTTAATCTCACTTAATATGTGTTTTGGAACCTTTTTGTAAAAGTATGTACAGGATAATGCATTGTTATTGGTCTTTGTGATGATTTAGATTTTTCCACTTTATTTTTCTAACACTGACAAAGGTAAATGTAACGCTGATAAGTGTTATTTTGCCGTTGTTAGAGATATTATTGTCTAACGCTGACAAGAGTTCCTTCAACGCTGATAAGTGTTGTCGGGACGCTGTCAGCAACAAATGTTAGTTTTGTGGTTTTCAATCTAAATGTGTAGGTGGTGGTAGCTTTATGCCATTGGATACAGAGTTGCTTATGGATCTTTGAAGAGCTATTTGGACATGTTTTTGTTTATGGATGATGGTTGGAATATTTATATTCCTATCTTGACATAAATTTTTAATGTTCATATATATTTTGAGAAACTCATGTATCATAGTTTGAGGGGAGGTTTAAGGAACCTTTAGGACTTTTGGGTATTCTTAGAATACTCTCATCACAATTCTAGATTGTGTCCACAGGTGAGTATGGGTTAGTTTTACTAAACCATGAGGCACTGTAGCATGCAAAATTGACAAACTATGCATGCTGCCAAGACATTTTTGGCCTAGAATTGGTTATGGTCTGATGGGAGACTTGGGAATAGTTTTGTTATGGGTTTACCTGGGAGTTACAAAGAATTTTATGAAATAACTTTGTTGGTAAGTATTTTGGTTAGCAAGGGACACTAGAGGACATTTGTGTCTATCTTGCTTAAGCAAGTGTGCATAAATGGACAGTGCTTGCCGCCCAGTAATTATTATCAACTTGTAAGATATTTCCCTTAGGATAAATTACTTTGTTAAGGTATTTTTCTTTTTAAATATTTTTATTTTTATTTTTAGACGCTAACAAGTTTTTCTCCAAACGCTGTTACGTCCAATCATGACGCTGACAAGGCTTTAGGCAAACGCTGACAAGAAAATATAGCCGTTGGGCGCTGATGGGCTATTTTTGACCGTTGACACCTAGTGGGCCCTACCCAGTTGTTATTTTTGACTAATCTTTGGCCGTAATTTTGGGGAGTTGTTATTTTTAATTAATGCATGAGATAAGTTATATTTGATTCAATATTTTCATCATTGCTTTTTGAATATAACTGCCTCATTTTTGACCAATCCAAATCATGCATCTCTCCTATAAATTTGGCTAAACTTTTTGTTCTGGGTATTCATATTTTCTTGTCTAACATTTTTCTCCTAGATTTTTCCCATATCATATAACCACAACAGCTTTAAACATGGCACCAAAGTTCAACTCAACCAATCTGACATTAGAGTTCAAGAGCCAACATAATATGGTAGCTTACTTGACTGCTGATAATGATTTGTTCCCTCAGTATTCACAAATGGTGGCATTTTTAAATGCATCCTCCTTAAGGTATGCACTTTCTCATGCACCATTAGTCCCTGTCGCACACATTAGACAGTTTTGGAACACTGTTAGTTCCACAACAGCTAATGGAGTGACCACATTAACATCTACTGTTCATGGAAGAACATGGGTGGTCACTGAAGCCTTGGTTCGCCAAGCTTTGCGTCTTGATGACGCTGATGGTGTGACTACTCTTGCCGTTGCAACAATAGAACAAGGTCTTAGGGAATTGGGTTATCCTATTCCTGCTGGTAAATCTTTAAATAAATATCATAAGCAGGAATTTCCCTCTGACTGGAAATATTTGATACATGTCCTTTTACAATGCTTAAGTCCAAAATGTACTTCTTTTAATGAAATAAACAGGTCCATTGCAAGTGCTTTGGTTTGTATAACTCGTGGGCTTAAGTATAATTTTTCAAAAATGATTTTTGAAGGGATGTGTAAAAATAAGGGAAGTAAAATGACTTTGGCTTACCCAAGATTTTTGCAAATGGTATTTGATTTACAAGGATATTGTACTAGGGATCATGACACTTTTTATGAGATCCCTAAGCAAAAGAAAACCATTTTTGACAAGATGAGTTCCACAAACAGATCCATCCCTCTTACCCAAGCCATGCTTGAAGTAATTCAGGCTGCTCAACCACACCCAGACCCTGCACCTCAACTTGAGCCTATCCATGAACCTTTACCTTCACCAGACCACATGGACATTGACCAACCTAACGCTGACACTCAAAATGTTGGCGCTGACACAGCCAATCCCAACGCTGATAACATCCCTGAACAATCCCAAACACCCCTTAACCAACCAACACCCACACAATCTACTTCATCTTCTACCCCATTACAATCTAGGTTGAATAAACGCCAAAGGACTACTGGAGTGTTCTCCTCTAGTGGTCCTAGCCTTGTTGCAGAGAGAACCACCTCCACAAGTGTGGCTGGTGCCATGGATGAGGCTGGGGCTATTGACACAAGCTTAGAAGCTGGTCAAGACAGTCCCAACATCATTAAGACCTCATCCATGCCCTATGATTCTATTTTGGGAGGTCAAATCCCCATTCTAGCTGAGGGCAGATTGGAACCTATGACATTGACTGAATTGACGGCTGCTGTCATTAGCTTGCAAAAGCAAAATGTCAGCCTTGTACAAATTGTCAACAAACAGGGCCGTGAACTCCAAGTATTGAGGGAGCGGGTAACTGTTTTGGAGAATCCAAGTAGCAGGAGTCTAATGGAGGAATCTTCTAAAGGGGAGGATGAAGAGGATGAGCTGATTCATACAGCCAGTGAGAAGAGTTCAGAGAAGAGTTCACAATTTAGTGAATCTTTACATGTTGCTGAAGCACTCACCAACTTGAAGAAGCACCCAATTATTGATATATCCAAGGTAACTCCATTGAACTTGGAAGGATCTTTCACAGCAACAATGGGCGCTGATACAGGTTTGAACGCTGACACATCCAGCGCTGACAAAGGTAATCGGGGCGCTGATAGAGGTAACTTGAACGCTGACAAAGTTGCAGGTGGTGTTGATGTATTCCAGTCATCAGCAATCATCAAAGATGTGTCCACACAGGTTTCTTCTTCTACCTTACCTATTATTGATCCAAAAGACAAGGGTAAGGGGATTCTGGTTGAAGAAGATGTTCCAAAGAAAGATGCAGCACAAATTGCATTTGATGAACAGTTGGCTGCACAACTTTTGGAAAGAGATTTGAAGAGGAGTGGTAGATCACCATTTGTTGCCACTTCTGAGAGTGAGGAAGAGAGTGGTGGTGAAAAAGAAGAAGATAGCTCAGATTCAAGTGTTCAAATTATTGAAGATCCAGAAAGACTTGAATATGGGGATGAGTTAGCAAAGGAAAGATTGAGTGATTTGAAGAATCAGATTGATTGGGACCTTCCAGAAATCACCAGAATGTACCATGCTTGGGAAAACAAAGTAATGTACAACCCAGAAATAAGTTTATCAGATCAAATTTGGGGGTTGGAAGTTCTTCTCAGGGTACAAGATGACATAAAGGTGATTTTGAGGTTTAATGCACAAGAGGTCAAGACCTGGCTTAAAAGAGATAGAAGGCAATTGTACTATAAGTTGCTTAGATGCCATCAACCTAGATGGACATACAAGAAGTTGCTGGCTTTATCTTTTGAGGAGTTAGAGTATAGGGCACATCCTATTTGGAGGAATGTGCAAGAAAATAATGTCTATCAGTTTCTTTCAGAAGAAAGGAAACAAGAGCTTGTTGAGGAAATGCAGATTCAAAAGGAGATGAGGATTGCTCAAAGACCAGTGAAGAAAGGAGATCCTTTTCAATTTCCTAAAGATATGGATGTGTATTTTCCAACTGAAAGTGTCATAAGGAAGCATCTCAAGCTTTCTCCATTGGAAGCTTCAGATTTGGTTAATGTAGTACCTCTAGATGACAGAAATCCAATCATCAGTTTTGATGAAGATGAGTGTGGATTTTGGAAGATTGGCAGGTTTGGAAAGGAGGTACATACTTTCACTTCAGTTATTTCTATCTTTGCAAGCATAGACAGAGAAGACTTGGTGCATCTATGGAGATTAATAGAGGCCAAGTATACAGCTGAAGCACCTACTTCAGCAAATGGAATAAGACTTTGGAACACATTTTTGACTTTGTGTGGTCCAAGAGAAGCAGATCCTGCCATATGGAAGGATCTTGAAGATGATTTCAGTAATCTTCATTGGAGGCTTTATTCTACTTGTGGTGTATTTCATTTGAGCTCTACAAAGTTTTCAGAGTATTTACTTGTGGATGCTGACTATTTCTTATCCAAAGAAGTATTGGAGAAGATGAAGGAGACACCCTTGGAGATTGATTACACTAGTGACGTGGCCAAGGAATTGATTAGATATGTTTATCACCAACATAAGAAGTTTTTGCAAGATTCCTCCTAAGCCTTAAGTTTTTATTCAGAAACTTGATCATTGGAATGGATATCAAGTTTAGGGGAGGATTGTTGGGAATAAAATATGGGTCAGTTCACTAGACGCTGTTAAGAAGAATTCAAGCGCTGATAGGATGACATTGGACGCTGACAGCCAAGCGTTGACATTTGTATAAGTCAACGCTGACAGCCTTGAAGATTGACACTGATGGAATATATCTTCATACGAGTCTTTTTGTTTATTTGTTTCTTTATTTGTGTATGGTAAAGATAAGCTCGACATTGTATTTTCTATTATTATCTTTGCCTAGAATAGTTGATTCGTAGCTTATTGTACAAGACTTCTTAATCTATAAAAGAAGATCTTTTAGGTTAATGTTAATTATCAGTTTTCATAAGTTTTCGCAAGTTAAACCTCTTTCATTGTAATCAAGTTCGATCA
The DNA here is from genome assembly GCA_025667525.1 of Glebionis coronaria. Lineage (NCBI taxonomy): Eukaryota > Viridiplantae > Streptophyta > Magnoliopsida > Asterales > Asteraceae > Glebionis > Glebionis coronaria. The sequence continues at coordinate 272,388,608 of CM046881.1, forward strand.
TTCTAATACAAGTGAAAGTTTGTTTAACATCTTTGTGTTTTAGATTAAGTGTTAATTCCGCATAACACTTAGTTACTTTATTCATAAGCAAAGGTTTCTCTACGTGTATTACTTGATCTAATCTCGTATACACAAAGCTTAATCGATCTAAGTTTGGGATCAACACTTCTAATTGTGAGAGCTTGAGACTCTTTCTTATAACAACTTCATTTGGATGTAATGGATCCATATCTTTGGGAAACTCAAGAGGAACTCCCTTTTTCACTGGTCTGGGAACAAACATTGCCTTCTTAAGCTCCATTTCCTCTGCAAGTTCTTCTTTTCTTTCATCAGAAAGAAGTCTTAGAGTGTTTGCTTCCTGCACTCTAACCCAAATGGGATAAGCTCTACATTCCAACTCTTCAAATGTCAACCCAGTCAATTTCTTATAAATCCACCTTGTTCCATGACATCTGACCAGCATGACGTACAACTCCTTTCTATCCCTTTTCAAATTTGAGAGAACATTGCTTTCTTTGTGTTTCAGAATGACCTTGCAATCCTTTTGTACTTTGAGAAGAATCTCCAAACCCCATATCTGATCTGAAATAGTCAAATGTGGATTCTCCATACACCTATCTTCCCAGGCATGGTACATCTGTACAACCTCTGGCATATCAAAATCAACCTGCAATTTCAACTCATTCAATTTCTCCTTGGCCAAATCATCTCCATACTCAAGTCTTTCTGGCTGTTCTATGATCGTAACACTTGAGTCTGAACTGGCTTTATCACTTCCTTCTTGCTCTTCTGAAGTGACAACAAAAGGTGACTCTCCCACCTCCTTTCTTTCTTGTTCCACAATTTGTGCAGCCAACTTTCTATCAAACTCAATTTGTGCTGCATTCTTTGGAACAACCTCTTCTACCATAATATCCTTACCCTTATCTAATGGATCAATTGTTGGTAAGGTAGATGGTAATACCTGTGAAGAAACCTCCTTGATGATGGATGATGACTGGAATACATCAACCTCATTTACAGGTCTGTCAACGCTCACTTTTGCATTGTCAGCGCCTAAAGTACTCATGTCAGCGTTCAAATCTGTCTTGTCAACGCCCAACGTACCTGTCTCAGCGCCTCTTGCAATTTCCTCCAACATGGCTGTAAATGACAAATTTAAGTTGGTAGGAGCAACTAGAGACATATCAAAACCTGCTTGTTTCTTCAAACCAGTAAGGGCTTCAGCAACACCCAAAGATTCTTCATCAAATGAATCTTTTCCACTCTCAACAAAAGGTTCTGTAGCAGCTTCATGTGAGCCTTTATCACTCAAATTAACAGGCTCTGTAGCAGCTTCCTCCCCTTTGTAAGAATCCTCCTCAGATAAAAGGACCCTTGTCTGCCTTCTCCTTGATTCAGTTGTTTCTAAAATAACAATCATCTCCCTCAATTGCTTGAGTTCAAGGCCTTGTGTGCTGACAACTTGTACCAAGTCTGCATTTTGCTTTTGCAAGCTCATGCAGACTGCCGTCAATTCCATCAAAGTCATTAGTTCCAATATGCCCTCCTCTAAAATGGGTATTTGACCTCCCAAGTCAAATTCATTGGGCATGGATGAGGTCTTAATTATGGTGGGACTGCCTTGGCCAGCTTCTAAGCCAGAACCAATAGTCCCAGCTGCATCCATAACACCAACCACACTTGTGGTGGTGGTTCTCTCTGCTACATGGCTAGGACCACTAGAGTAGAACACTCCAGCAGTCCTTTGGCGTTTTTGGAACCTATATTATGTTGGGGGAGAAGAAGATGTGGATTGGGTAGATGTGGGTTGGTTAAGGGGTGTTTGGGTCTGTAAGGGATTTGTGTCAACGTTTGGAATAGGCACATCAACGCCAACATTTAACGTGTCAGCGTCGAAGGGTTCTGGGTCAATTTGCATATGTTGTGGTGAAGGTAAATGTTCTGGTATTGGGTCAATTTGTGGTTGGGGGTCTGGTTGGGGTTGTGCTGCTTCAATAACAGCAATCGTAGCTGGGGTTAGGGGTAGGTCACGATGTGGGGGTGTGTTCATCTTCATAAAATTGCTTTCTTTTGCACAGGGATCTCATAAAAATCATCATGATCCCTTGTGCAGTAATTTTGCACCTCAAAAATCATTTGTAAAAATCTGGGATAAGCTAAAGTCATTTTGTTCCCTTTATTTTTACACATGCCCTCAAAAATCAATTTGGAATAATTAAATTTTTGCCCAGTAGCAATGCACACAATAGCACTTGCAATAGACCTATTGATCACATTGTGTGCAGTGCACTTGGGACTCAAACATTGTAGGAGGACATGTATTAGGTACTTCTAGGCTGGGGGAAACTCCTGTTTATGATATTTATTTAAAGTTCCTTCATCAGGAAAAGGATAACCCAAAGCCCTTAGTCCTTCTTCTATTTCAGTAATGGGAAGGGTGGTTATACCATCAGCATCATCAAGATGCAAAGCTTGGCGTACCAAAGCTTCAGTAACCACCCATGTTCTCCCATGAACAATAGAAGATAATGTAGTCACTCTATTAACTGTTGAGGAACTAACAGTGTTCCAAAACTGTTTAATATGTGTGACAGGAATGAGTGGAGCATAAGAAAGAGCATACCTAAGTGGGGATGCGTTCAAATACGCCACCATTTGCGTGTATTTGGGAAACAGAGCATCATCAGCTTCAAGATACGCGACCATGTTGTGTTGACTTCTGAACCCCAATTCCAAATCAGATGGTTTAAACTTTGGTGCCATTGTTGAAAGCTGATTAAAAAAATTTGAGAAAGATGAAGTTTATAGGAGAAAATTATGTTAGACAAGAATAATAGGTACCCTGTTCAAAATAGGATCCAAATATATAGGATAAGAAAATGCATGTGATTGGCCCAAAAATAGGCAAGTATTTTCAAAATGTAATCATGAGAATATTGAAAAAGAATAAGTTTATCTCATGTATTAAATGAAAGTTATCTGCTCCCAAAATTACGGCCTAAAAATATGTCAAAAAGTAACAACTAGGTAGGTCCCATTGAGTGTCAACGGTCAAAAATAACCCATCAACGCCCAACGGCTATTTTCTTGTCAATGTTTGCCTAAGCCATGTCAGCGTCTAAATTGGTCACAACAACGCTTGGAAAAATACTTGTCAGCGTCCAAAAATAAAAATTTATAAAAATGAAAAATGACCTTAACAAAGTAATTTATCCTAGAGAAGATAACCAAAAAGTTGATAATTATTATAGGGCGGCAAGCACTGTCCAGTTATGCACACTTGCTTATGCAAGATAGACATAACAGTCCTCTAGTGTCCCTTGCTAACCAAAATTCTTAACAACTAAGTTACCTTATAGAATCCCTTGTTACTCCCAGGTAAAACCCATGACAAAATCATTCCCAAGTCTCCCAACAGACCACAACCAATTCTAGGCCAAAAATGTCTTGGCAACATGCATAGTATATCAACTTTGCATGCTACAGTGCCTCATGATTTAGTAAAACTAACTCATACTCACCTGTGGACACAATCTAGAATTGTGATAAGAGTATCATATGGATACCCAAAAATCCTAAAGGTTCCTAAAACCTCCCCTTAAACTATGATACATATGTTGCTAAAAATGTGCATGAACATAAAAAATTTATGTCAAGATAGGAATTAAAAATTCCAACCATCATCCATAAATAAAAACATTTCCAAATGATTCTCCAATGATCCATAAGCAATTCTGTATCCAATGGTATACTGCTAACACCACCTGCACATTTAGATTGAAAACCACAAAACTAACATTGTTGCTGACAACGCCCCGATAACACTTGTCAGCGTTGAAGGAAGCTTTGTCAGCGTTAGACAAATATATTGCTGACAATGTCACAAAAACACTTATCAGCGTTCAAGCAACCTTTGTCAGTGTTAGAAAAATATAGTGGAAAATCTAAATCCTCAAAAAGACCAATAACAATGCATTATCCTGTACATACTTTTACAAAAAGACATCAAAACACATATTATGTGAGATTGATCATTCCAATACTTGTTACCAAGTATTGAAACCTTCCAGCATCAAAAGGTTTAGTTAGTAAATCTGACACATTCTCCTCTGTATCAACCCTATCTGGTTGTATTAAACCCTTTTCAAAACAATCTCTTATAAAATGGTGTCTAATTTCTATGTGTTTTGTTGATCCCAAACTTTGATCGATTAGCTTTGTGTATACGAGATTAGATCAAGTAATACACGTAGAGAAACCTTTGTATATGCTTTGTGAATCTAAGTGTTATGCGGAATTTAACACTTAAACAAGAACACACAAGATATAAACAAACTTTCACTTTGATTATCAATGTCGAACTTGCTTACAATGAAAGATGTTTATGAACGAAAACTTATGTAAAACTTATATCAAACATTAACCTAAAGGCCTTCTTTTATAGATACAAGAAGCCTTGTACAATAAGCTACGTATCAGCTATTCTAGGTAAAGATAAACATAGAAAATACATTGTCGTTTCTATCCTTACTAGAAGTATTCTAGAATATAATAAACGTGTAGATTATATCTTCCATCATTGCTTGTCTTCAATGTTGTCAACGCTTGACTTTAACTTGTCAACGCTTGAGCTGTCAGCGCTTGCTTTGTTCTTGTCAACGCTTGAATTGTTCTTGTCAGCGCTCAAGTGATCTGGCCTTAATTTATTCCCAACAATCCTCCCCTAAACTTGATATCCACTCTTATGATCAAGTTTCTGAATAAGCATTAAGGACTAGGAGGAGTCTGACAAATCTTCTCATATTGGTAATGAATAAATCTGATCAATCCTTTGCCACGTCACTTGAATAATCTATCTCCAGCTGAGTGTCCTTCATCTTTTCCAAAACAGCCTTGGATATGAAATACTGAGCATCCACAAGTAGATACTCAGCAAACTTTGTAGAACTCAAATGGTATACACCAGCAGCTGAATATAACCTCCATTGAAGACCACTGAGGTCATCTTCAAGATCCTTCCAAATTGCAGGATCTTCTTCTTTTGTCCCACACATTCTTTTGAATGTGGTCCAAAGTTTTATTCCATTAGCTGAAGTTGGTGCTTCAGCCTCATACTTGGTCTCCAGCAACCTCCAAAGGTCCACCAAGTCTTCTCTATCACAACTTGCAAATAAAGATATGAGAGTGGTAAAAGTGTGTACCTCCTTGCCAAATCTGCCAATCTTCCAGAATCCACATTCATCTTCTTCATAGCTCACAATTGGATTCCTGGAATCTAATGGTAACACTTGCACCATATATGAAGCTTCTAATGGGGAGAGCTTGAGGCTCTTTCTTATAACTGCTTCATTTGGATATAGTGGATCCATATCTTTTGGAAACTCAAATTTAAATCCCTTCTTCACTGGCCTGGGAATCATCATAGCTTTCTTGATTTCCATTTCTTCTGCAAGTTACTCCTTTCTTTCATCTGAAAGAAGTCTGAGAGTGTTTGCTTCCTGCACTCTCACCCAAATGGGATAAGCCCTGTTTTCCAACTCATCAAATGTCAAAGCCTTCAACTTTTGATATGTCCATCCAACTCCATGACATCTGAGCAACATAAAGTAGAGCTCCCTTCTATCCCTTTTCAACTCTGAGAGAACATTGCTTGCCTTATGTTTCAAAATTACCTTACAATCCTTCTGAACTCTAAGAAGAAGCTCCAAACCCCATATTTGATTTGAAATGGTCAAGTCTGGATTATCCATGCAGCTTTCTTCCCAAGAACTGTACAATTGAATCACCTCTGGCATGTCAAAGTCAACCTGCAATTTCAATTCTCTCAACTTTTCCCTAGCAAGCTCATCACCATACTCAAGCCTTTCAGGTTCTATAATCATCACACTTGAGTCTGAGCTAGCTCCATCACTTTCTTCTTCTGAAGTCACAACAAATGGTGACTTTTCCTTTTCACCTTGTTCCATCATTTGTTCAGCCAATCTTCTATCAAATTCAACTTGGGCTGCATCCTTTGGAACAATCTCTTCTACCAATTTACCCTTACCCTTATCTGATGATGCAATGGTTGGTAAGGTAGATGGTAATACCTGAGTAGGAACCTCCTTGATGATAGATGATGACTGGGATACATCACCTTCATGTGCAGGTCTGTCAACGCCCAAATTTCTTCTATCAGCGCCCAAAATACTTCTATCAGCGTCCAAATTTTCCTTGTCAACGCTCAAATATTTTCCCTCAGCGCCTTGTGTAACTTCTCTCAACATAGCTGTAAATGACAAATTCAAGTTGGTGGGAGAGATTAAGGACGTATCAAAACCTGTTTGTTTCTTTAAAGATGTAAGGGCTTCAGCAACATCCATTGATTGACCATCCTGGCTGCCCTTATCACTCAGATTTATTTGATCTTCCTCCCCTTTGGAAGACTCCTCCATACCCCTTCTAACACGATCACTTTCCAAAATAACAATCCTCTCCCTCAATTGCTTGAGTTCAAGGCCTTGTGAGCTGACAATTTGTACTAAGTCTGCATTTTGCTTTTGCAAGCTAAGGCAGACTACCGTCAATTCCATAAGAGTTATTGGTTCCAGTCTGCCCTCTTCTAATATGGGGATTTGACCTCCCAAGTCAGATTCATTGGGCAAGGATGAGGACTTAATGATGGTGGGACTGCCTTGGCCAGCTTCTAAGCCAGAACCAATAGTCCCAGCCTCATCCAGGTCACCAACCACACTTGTGGTGGTGGTTCTCTCTGCTTCATGGCTAGGACCACTAGAGGAGAACACTCCAGTAGTCCTTTGGCGTTTTATCAACCTATATTCAGGTGGTGTGGAAGATGGTGTGGAAGAATGGGTAGTTGTGGGTTGGTTAAGGGGTGTTTGGGATTGTGAAGGTTGTGTGTCAGCGTTGGAAATAGGCACATCAACGCCAACATTTGATGTGTAAGCGTCAAAGGGTTCTTGGTCAATTTGCATGTGTTCAGGTGAGGGTAAAGGTTCTGGAATGGGTTCAAGTTGTGGTTGAGGGTCAATTTGAGGTTGGGGGTCTGGTTGGGGTTGTGCTGCTACAATAACAGCAAGCATGGCTGGGGTTAAAGGTAAGTCTCTATGGGGTGGTGAATCCATCTTCATAAAAATAGCTTTCTTTTGCTCAGGGATCTTATAAAAGTCATTGTGATCCCTTGAGCAGTAACCTTGATCATCAAAAACCATTTGCAGAAAACGGGGATAAGCTAAAGTCATTTTTGTCCCCTTGTTTTTACACATCCCCTCAAAAATCATTTTAGAATAGTTGTATTTTTGCCCTGTTGCAATGCACACAATAGCACTAGCAATGGATCTATTGATCTCATTGTGTGCAGTACACTTGGGACTCAAACATTGAAGGAGGATATGTATGAGGTACTTCCAGGCTGGGGGAAATTCCTGCTTATGATACTTATTAAGAGTACCTTCATCAGGAAAGGGATATCCCAAAGCCCTAAGCCCTTGTTCTATTTCATTTATGGGAAGGGTGACTATACCATCAGCATCATAAAGATGCAAGGCTTGGCGTACCAAAGCCTCAGTAACCACCCAAGACCTCCCATGAACAATAGAAGTTAATGTGGTCACTCCATTAACTGTTGAGGAACTGACAGTGTTCCAAAACTTCTTAATGTATGTGACTGGAATGAGTGGTGCATGAGAAAGAGCATACCTTAGCGGGGATGCGTTCAAATATGCCACCATTTGTGTGTATTGAGGAAACAGATCATCATCAGCTTCAAGATAAGCAATCATGTTGTGTTGTGATCTGAACCCCAATGCCAATTCTGCTGAGTTAAACTTTGGTGCCATTGATGAAAGCTGTTAATTTGAAGTGTAGAAGATGAAGTTGATAAGAGAAAAGTGTTAGACAAGAATTATAGACACCCTGTTTAAAATAGGAGCCAAATTTATAGGAGAGAAAGAATGCATGTGATTGGCCCAAAAATAGGCAAAGATTTTCAAAAATCAATCATGAAAATATTGAAAAAGTTATAAGTTATCTCATGCATTTAATGAAGGTAAAAACTCCTAAAATTACGGCTTGAAAATATGTCAAAAAGTAACAACTGGGTAGGTCCCATTGAGTGTCAACGGTCAAAAATAACCTATCAACGCCCAACGGCTATAATCTTGTCAACGTTTGCCTAAAGCCATGTCAGCGTCCAATTTGGTCATAACAACGCTTGGAAATTTCTTGTCAGCGTCCAAAAATAAAATTATTTTAAAAAGTGAAAAATGACCTTAACAAGTAATTTATCCTAGAGAAGATAACCAAAAGCTGATAATTATTATAGGGCGGCAAGCACTGTCCAGTTATGCACACTTGCATAAGCAAGATAGACATAACAGTCCTCTAGTGTCCCTTGCTAACCAAAACTCTTAACAACAAAGTTACCTTATAAAATCCTTGTTACTCCCAGGTAAATCCCATATCAAAATCATTCCCAAGTCTCCCAACAGACCACAACCAATTCTAGGCCAAAAATGTCTTGGCAGCATGCAAAGTTGATATACTATGCATGCTACAGTGCCTCATGATTTAGTAAAACTAACTCATACTCACCTGTGGACACAATCTAGAATTGTGATAAGAGTATCATATGGATACCCAAACATCCTAAAGGTTCCTAAAACCTCCCCTTAAACTATGATACAAAAAGTTTGCTAAAATCATGCATGAACATAAAAATTTATGTCAAGATAGGAATGAAACATTCCAACCATCATCCATAAATAAAAACGTGTCCAAATGCTTCTCAATTGATCCATAAGCAACTCTGTATCCAATGGTATACTGCTAACACCATCTACACATTTAGATTGAAAACCACAAAACTAACATTGTTGCTGACAACGCCCCGATAACACATGACAGCGTTGAGGGAAGCTTTGTCAGCGTTAGACAATTATATTGCTGACAACGTTGCAAAAACACTTATCAGCGTTCAAGCAACCTTTGTCAGTGTTAGAAAAAGATAGTGGAAAATCTAAATTATCAATAAGACCAATAATAACAATGCATCAACCTGTACATACTTTTACAAAAAGAATCCAAAACACATATTAAGTGAGATTAACCATTCCAATACTTGTTACCAAGTATTGAAATGTCCCAGCATCAAAAGGTTTAGTTAATAAATCTGACACATTTTCCTCAGTGTCAACCCTATCTGGTTGTATTAAACCTTTTTCAAAGCAATCTCTTATAAAATGGTGTCTAATTTCTATGTGTTTAGTTTTAGAATGATGTACAGGATTCTTAATGATGCATAAAGTACTATTATTGTCAACAAATATCTTAGTATGCATGAAATTATACCCATAGTCCAACAGCTGGTTCTGAATCCACAATACTTGACCACAACATGCTGCTGCAGCCACATACTCTGCTTCAGTTGTAGAATTAGCCACCACTGTTTGTTTCTTGCATTGCCAAGATATTAACCTACTCCCAAGAAACTGACATCCACCAGTTGTGGATTTCCTATCAAACTTATCACCTCCATAATCACTATCTGAATATGCAATCAGCTCCAATGGTGAATCCTTTGGGTACCACAAACCAAGATTAGGATAGCATCTTAGGTACCTAAAGATCCTCTTCACAGCATAAAGGTGACATTCTTTGGGAGTCACTTGATGACGTGCACAAGCACACACAGCAAACATAATGTCAGGTCTGGAGGCATTAAGATACATCAAGGATCCAATCATGGATCTATAATGCCTGACATCAACATCTTTCCCATCTCCAATCTTTCCCCAAGGGTGTTCTCTATCCATAGGAGTAGTATCCCTCTTTTCATGTGGAGAAAAGCCAAACTTCTTCAAGATCTCAGCAACATATTTATCCTGGGAGATGAAGATACCATCTTCTTTCTGCTGAACTTGTAAACCAAGAAAGAAGTTCATCTCCCCCATAGCACTCATCTTGAATTTGTTTGTCATAAGCTTGGAGAAATCCTCACTCATCTTTGGATCAGTAGACCCAAAAATGATATCATCAACATAGACCTACACAAGCAACACATCCTTGCCTTTCTTCTTTGTAAATAGTGTCTGATCTATGGTGCCCCTCTTGAATCCATTGTCCACCAAATAGGTAGACAGAGTACCATACCATGCTCTAGGGGCTTGATGAAGGCCATACATAGCCTTTTTGACTCTATACACTTTATCTGGATGCTCTGGATCCTCAAAACTAGGAGGTTGCATTACATATACTTCCTCAACAATGGTGCCATACAAGAAAGCACTCTTGACATCCATTTGATAGACTGTGAAGCCCATGCAGGAGGCATAGGCTAGAAAAATCCTAATAGCTTCAATCCTTGCATCTGGTGCAAAGACCTCCTCATAGTCTATCCCCTCCTCTTGTGTATAACCTTGAGCCACTAACCTTGCCTTGTTTCTGACCACAATGCCTCTTTCATCTCTTTTGTTCCTGAGAACCCATCTTGTCCCTATAGGTCTGACATATCTAGGACAATCAACCAGCTCCCAAACATCCTGAATTGCAAATTGGTGAAGCTCATCCTGCATTGCTTCCACCCAACTTGGTTCTTTGAGAGCATCAAATATTTTCTTGGGTTCTTCTTGTGACAGAAAACATGCAAACAAACATGCTTGCACAAGAGGGGTATCAACCTTATTGTGTATATTGGCAATAAACCCACCAAGACCTTGATGAGATCTTCTAGTCTGAACTGGAGTCATAATATCACCAATGATCTGAGATGTGGGGTGATTCTTCATTGTGGAAGTGAGAACCCCTCCTTCAAAAATTCTGGTGTCCTCAACCTCATGCTCCATGTTGCCAATGTCTTCTTTATCAGACTCTCTTATGTCAACATAAGGATGACCTTCTTCATAAGAATTGGAAGGTTCACCTTGTTCAAAAGTGGAAGAGAAAAGATGTGCAAAGGTGTTGTCAACGTCTGAACCTTGTTTGTCAGCGCTTGGGCTAACAACGCTTGAACTGTTGTTGTCAACGTCTGAGCCATCAACATCTGAATTAGTCTTGTCAGCGCTAGATTTGCCTTTGTCAGCGCCTGAAGGACCATGCATGTTTGTATCTGGTGGTACTTGAAAACCACCAATATCTTGTCCAGCAGCAGCAGCAGCAGCAAAAAACATCTGTCCAAATGGGAATTGTGACATATTCAAATGTAGGAGATGCCTTTTCTGCTTGTGATCCATCCTTTTCATGAACCTGTGTACCTGAAACATTAACAACTTGTTCTTCCACAACACTTGAAGTTACCTTCACAATGTCTGGATTAGTGACAGGTATATAGATTAAAGTTCTAGATAAGGGTTCCAAATCAAACAACCAATTAGGACCACTTTCAGGATCACTAGGTTTATTCTCTAAGAACCTAACATGTACTCTCTCAACTATACGTTTGTCCTCTTTAAGATAAACCCTATAACCCTTACTCTACACTGAATACCCCATGAAATAGCCCGTATCACCTTTTGCACTAAATTTCCCTAAGGCATCACTAGTGTCCAACACTACTACATGACAACCAAAAGGTCTGAGAAAACCAATATTAGGTTTTCTTCCCCAAAGTAACTCATAAGGTGTTTTGTTCTGAATTTTGTTAACCAATGCTCTATTTTGCACATAGCATGCTGTATTAACAGCCTCAGCCCAAAAGGCTATTGGAAAGTGAGCATCAGCCAACATTGTTCTGGCTGCTTCAATTAGGGTTCTATTTTTCCTCTCAGCAACCCCATTTTGTTGTGGGGTTCTAGCAATACTAAATTGCCTAGTAATTCCTTTCCTGGCACAGAAATCATCTAACTTCTTGTTCCTAAATTCTCCACCATTATCACTCCTAAGCATTTTAACCTCATTGCCAGACCTTTTCTCAATCTGAGTGATAAAATCAATAAGAACATCAGCTGTGTCACTCTTCATAGCTAGAAAGAATGTCCAAGTAAATCTAGAAAAGTCATCTGTGACAACAAAACAATATGACTTACCATTCAAACTTTCTATATTTGTTGGACCAAAGAGGTCCATGTGAAGTATATGAAGAGGTCTGGAACTAGTATGCACCTGTTTGGACTTGAATGAGACCTTGTGCTGCTTGCCTTTAAGACATGTAACACAAGAGTGGTCATTGTGGAAGGCCTTCTCAGGCAAACCATCAACTAAACCAAGCCTCACAAGTCTATTTATATTTTTAAAATTTATGTGCCCTAGTCTCCTGTGCCACAAATTACTTTCATCTACTGAGGCCTTAGCATAAAAACAAGACATATTTGAATTCATTTTAATCCCATTTAAATTCACATTATATATGTCCTTATGCCTAGGTGTTCTATACTCAATATATTTCTCATCAGGGATCTTAAAATCCTTGTTTAACACCAAACACTCAGTATCAGTAAAAAGAACCTTATTTTTGTTATCACAAACTTGTGATACACTAAACAGGTTGTAATCAAGTTCTTTTACCAGGAAGACGTTCTCAAAACGCACATTATTGGTGAGAAGGGTTCCTTTGCCTGTGATAGTTCCATATCCTCCTCCAAAGTATACCTTATCACCATCTTTAATAGGGGTGAAGTTCGTCAGATAGTCTTCCTTCCCTGTCATGTGCCTTGAGCGTCCACTATCCCAATATCCATAATCATTGATCTGTCTTTGAATGCCCTGCACATTAAGAAAACAAATTAGTTTTCTTTGGGAACCCAAGTCTTAAAAGACTTGGATTCATCTGGTTGTTCAATAAGAACAGACTTAGTTCTCACAACAACCCCATTTTCATCCTTTTTAGGATGAAATACCCAGTTAACCCCAATAGGTTTTGTAATGACATTTGATATATAATTAAATCTATTGCAAGTCATTGAAATTCCATTATCATTAGGGTTTTGATCTTTCTTGGGTCTCCATGTTAAGCTTGTAAAAGCTCTAGACCCCTTACCTTGTGGCTGCAAATATTTAGGTCTGGTCACGTTTCTGTCAGCGTTAGAATTTGTCCTGTCAACGCTGAAATTACCCTTGTCAGCGTTGAACCTAGGGTTTGCTACAGGAACCCATTGCCTATTTGACCAGGTGTTTGTCTTTTGAAATGGTCTTTGTCCATGAGTGTTAGACCTTCTAGAAAAGAATGGGGCAGGTCTAATCACTTGTGGACTTTGCTGCACACAAGGTTTGGGTCTGACAACGTTTGACTTTCTAAAAACGTTGACTTTCTTCCTGTCAGCGCTGAAATTGTTCCTGTCAGCGCTGGCTTTGGGAGCGTTGACACACTTGTATGCCAAATATGAGAAGCTACCACAAGTGTAACAGGCTTTCTTAGACACAACCTTAGGTCTAGTAGAGAAGAAACCTGTTCCATGATTGCTAACTTGGCTCTTGGGTGACCTATTATTCCTATACATCTCTGCATATTTAATGGTAGGTCTTCTAACAGTGTTTGAGCCTAGGTTAACAGCTTTACCAGTGATTGGGTGAGTAACCTTAATGGGTGGTGATTCATTGGGACTTTCACATAGCAAACCTCCCTTAACAAATAAAGTAGGGTTAGCTTTCTTCCACTCATTTAGGTCAGTTAATTTTTGTTGATACTCTTCCACTAAAGTGACAACTCTTGGTGGAGGAATGAATTCCTCTTCTTGGCATTCTGGTATACCAGTCCAAGACAAGTCCTTTCTAAGGACACCATAGAAGTCACCAGCTGGTGGTGGAACCAGAGAGTAATCATTCATCCCAATCCCAGTCATGTCCTTAGGATCCCTTTGTTTAGCTACACAGTCTCCTAGGGTTTGGGTGGCTCTATCAAATCTTTGAATTTTGAAGTCAACATTATCTTTATTCTTAATGGCCTTATCTAACTTAGCCTGTAGGTCTCTATTAACCTTTGTCATGATGTTCCTAACATCCATACTACCCTCTAGCTCATGTTTTAAGATATTGATCTTATCTTTTAAGTCAAATTCCATTTTCTTGTATTCAGAAACGGTTTTCTCAGTTTCAGTAAGAGCTAGTTGGTAATTAGACTATTTACACCTTTCAGTACTCATATCATCTTTTAGTTTTAACACCTCTTTGTTAAGTCTTTCAGTGTTTAACCTACAACCTTTGCTACAAAAAGCATCATCATATACCTCATTATCAGATGAAGAGGAGGAGTGTGCCATGAGAGCATATTCAACATGCTCTTCTTCTTCAATATCAGCAACCAAAGCTTTATCCTCTTCAGCATTCTTGGCCAGATAGCTCCAATCCCATCTTGTACCATCAATTCCTTGAACTGCAACCATGGCTTTGGAATCCTGAGCTTTAACAACCTGACTTGAGGGTTTACCAGCATCAGATCTTCTAGGAGATCTGCATTCCCTCATGAAGTGCCCCATACGATGACAGTTGTAGCATTCAACTTTGGATTTATCAAATCCAGCTGTGTCTTTAGCATTGAAGGTCATCTTCTTTTTAAACCTTCTGTTCCACCTATTTGCTCTTATACTGGCAAGAGCCATGTTCTTTAACCACTTGATGTCCATCTCTTCCAAGTGCTCATCACTTATCTGCTCAAGGTCCTCATATGTAATCACTGAACCATTAGGCAAAGAAGCAATGTAGGCACAAACAGTATCCAAATCCAAACCAGCAGGTTTAACTCTTGGGGAGTCATTCTTTAATGTGTCAGCGTCTGAAAAAGAGACATTGACAGGACTTGTTCCAGCACTGACATATGATGATCCAGTAACTGGATGCATATAAGAGTCCTTCTGATTGAATTGACCTTCACTATGAGAGAAGAAGGCCATGTTGTTGGTGGTAGATTTGCTTCCATGCTCTGAAAGAGTTTCATCTTCCAACAATCTTAGTTTGTTGTAGATGTCATCAAACGAGGAGCTCTTGTAAGTATTGTTGGTAAGAATAGATCTTGCCTCAATCTTCCATGCCTCACCAAGACTTTTAAGAAAGGTAGCATTGGTGTCAACATCACCAACTTGTGTCCCCAAGAAGGACAATTTGCTTGTGATGTCAAGCAACCTGCTTCTCACACTACTTAGTTTATCATTGGGTTGAGCTTTGAAGACAGCATAATCATGCAGAAGTTGCTTTTTCATTTCTTCCTTAGTATCTGCATTGCCACCATATGCAACTTCAAGTGCTTCCCAAAGATCCGTAGCAGATTCATAGCCTCTATATTTGTGCTGGTTTTCTTGTCCCAAAGAGACTTTTAGAATATTTAGGGCTTTCATGTCAACCCTTTTCTTTGCAATATCTTCAGCACCTACAGCTCTACCATCTCCAGGTTTTTCTTTCTTGTCCTCTTCAGGGCATCCTTCAACAGCTGTTCTTTGACTAATGGCATCAAGAATCTTTTGAGCCTTGAATGAGTTTCCATATTCAATAATCTCCCAGAGTGTGTAGTCATAGATCCCCAGATATTGTTCAAAGTTGAACTTCCATAAGTCAAAGTGGGTTGCATCAAGCATGGGAATCTTGATGTTAGGTAAGGCTGAGGAGGAGGAGGTTATTGCTTCAGACATGATGTTGTTAGGGTTTCTGAGAAAATTAGGGTTTTGGTGTTTTTAGGGTTCTGGTGTTCTTCAAAGATCAAAAGTTCCTCAACAAGCTCTGATACCACTTGTTGATACCAAACTTAGATCGATTAGCTTTGTGTATACGAGATTAGATCAAGTAATACACGTAGAGAAACCTTTGTATATGCTTTGTGAATCTAAGTGTTATGCGGAATTTAACACTTAAACAAGAACACACAAGATATAAACAAACTTTCACTTTGATTATCAATGTAGAACTTGCTTACAATGAAAGATGTTTATGAACGAAAACTTATGTAAAACTTATATCAAACATTAACCTAAAGGCCTTCTTTTATAGATACAAGAAGCCTTGTACAATAAGCTACGTATCAGCTATTCTAGGTAAAGATAAACATAGAAAATACATTGTCGTTTCTATCCTTACTAGAAGTATTCTAGAATATAATAAACGTATAGATTATATCTTCCATCAGTGCTTGTCTTCAATGTTGTCAACGCTTGACTTTAACTTGTCAACGCTTGAGCTGTCAGCGCTTGCTTTGTTCTTGTCAACGCTTGAATTGTTCTTGTCAGCGCTCAAGTGATCTGGCCTTAATTTATTCCCAACATGTTTAGTTTTAGAATGATGTACAGGATTCTTAATAATGCATAAAGTGTTGTTATTGTCAACAAATATCTTGGTATGCATGAAATCATACCCATAGTCCAACATCTGGTTCTGAATCCACAAAACTTGTCCACAACAAGCAGCTACAGCCACATACTCTGCTTCAGTTGTAGAATTAGCCACCACTGTTTGTTTCTTGCATTGCCAAGATATCAATCTGCTCCCAAGAAACTGACATCCACCAGTTGTGGATTTCCTATCAAACTTATCACCTCCATAGTCACTGTCTGAATATGCAATCAGCTCTAATGGTGAATCCTTTGGGTACCACAAACCAAGACTAGGATAGCATCCTAGGTACCTAAAGATCCTCTTCACAGCATAAAGGTGACATTCTTTGGGAGTCACTTGATGGTGTGCACAAGCACACACAGCAAACATGATGTCAGGTCTGGAGGCTGTAAGATACATCAATGAACCAATCATTGATCTATAGTGCCTGACATGAACATCCTTTCCATCTCGAATCTTTTCCCAAGGGTGTTCTCTATCCATAGGTGTAACATCCCCAAATTTATAAAACTTAGTACAGCGGAAGACTCGTTGGTGTTACGGGATAGCACATTACTCACATCATAGACAACGCATAAAAATCGTGTCGTTTAATAATAAAAGCATTTCCATTCATAAATATCAAAGTTACATCGGTCCCAAGTCATTACATTTCATACAAAGTTTTACAAAGTATTTGAATGGAAAAATTGTTTAAGTGCGG
This sequence comes from Glebionis coronaria, assembly GCA_025667525.1. Classification (NCBI taxonomy): domain Eukaryota; kingdom Viridiplantae; phylum Streptophyta; class Magnoliopsida; order Asterales; family Asteraceae; genus Glebionis; species Glebionis coronaria. Next base: position 272,405,562 of record CM046881.1, read on the forward strand.
GCCATGAATTCTTGTCGTCTTCCCGAGAATTACCTTCAAGTACCTGAGATAAAACATGTTAAAAGAAAAGGTCAGCGATAACGCCGAGTGAATTCATAGAGTTTAATAAATTCCATCAGTATAACTTTGGTATAAAATTAGTACCAAAAATCAATTCGTACAAATCATTGTAATAGGCCGTAAAATAGCCAAAATCATTTTATACAAATCTTTATAATAAGCCATAAAATAGCCAAAATCATTTTATACAAATCCTTATCGAAAATCATAATATAGGCATTTGCCTTAAAATCAATATACGAGCCAATGTCGTAAAAACATCATACAATACGTCTTATGACGTTGTATAAAATCAAATAAAAACCGTTATATGAATATGGTTATGAAAACCAAAATACCAACATAATATCAATAGTATGACCCAGTATTGCTAGTCAGGCAATACATCGTAATTCGGAGCGTCCAGTAATATTTTGGTGATTGGATTATTATAAGCCGCATGACATTGTTACCTTACTAAACCAAAACGGGTAGCTAACCCGATACAAATTTTGCCCATCTAAAGTAGCGTGTCGTCACAAAGGTCACGCTATTGAAATCTTCTCATACATTAATTCGCTTACCAATCAATGTGGCACGACGGGGATCAACCGTCAAGGCGCGAACTGGGGTGATCGTCCCCAAATAGTACTATTAAATGCATAAGCGTCTACCAACTCCCGGTAGTTCACAATTCATGCTAATGGGACTTTGAGTGACATAACCTAACTTTAATAATCCATTTAATTTCATCTATCGGGTCCTTTAATCATTTATCGGGTCATACAATCGGGTCATTCAATCATTCGGGTCCAAAATCAATAAACAAACAATCGGGACAAATGGTGTCCTATTTTTATAAAACTAACATGTTATCTCCCTCGCGGGCTTATAAAACATTTATAAAAACATTTAAAAGAGTGCGAGGCTATGAACTCACGTTGATGTGGGAAGGCGGTTATCGGCGATTTGGATGTACGGTACGTGCTTCAATCACGGAAACCTAGACAAATAATAATCGGTCTTAGACGTTTGTCCAATGACTTTCTAAAAATAAAAATTATGTATACATATGATGATTATATATATATGATGATCAAGTGGGTTTACATATTCTCGTTTACTCCTTTTAGTGTTATATGTCGATAACTTTTATATTAGTTTACTAGTTTTACCCGTTTACGTGTCTTAAGCCCAATAAGCTTATTATAAGTTATTTAACTTATTTTAATCCATTTTGTACCTATATTATCAGTATCTATACTTTCCAAGTTGGGCCTAAATGGGTTAAGCCCAATAGATTCTTTTTACAAGTTTTTATCCTATTTAGTCCATTTATTAGTCCAATATGTTTATTTAACTTGTTAATGTCCGTATGCCCTATAGTTCGGGTTTTATCGGTTTTTACTTGTTACACATGTCTATATATCAGTATATAAGTTTTATAAAGTTTTCATTAGACGGGTCCAACCATCTAAGTTTTATTTAACAAAAACGTTAATTTTACGGCGATAGCCGAAAAAGTCGTAAAAATCAAGTTTATAGTTTTTATTACTTATAAACATTATTTCACCACCATTTATATAATTTATCCATTTGATTACCCTTTTATATATATTTATATAAATAAGTTTTATAAGTTAGTGGGTTTTTATTTTACATTTTATATATTAAAATGTGAGTGCTTATATAATAGTATTATTCTTTAATTTCCAAAAATCTGATTTTTAACTTCATCTTCACCAAAACTGCCATATCTTGAGTTCTATATGGAGATAGAAGCTCAAATTTTTATCACGTAAACTACATGATATTTTCTACATTTAACTCTTCTATAGCTACTGTTGAATCATCCTTTAAGTATTTTCTAAAAATCGTCCAAAACAGTAACCTCAGATTTATACCCTAAACTTGTTTTGATCATATCTCACTCATTATTTTGATTCCATTGCTTGGCCAACTCTCACATGTGTACAAGACCCATAGCTTACTGTAAATACATTCTACTTCATAATTTTATCAGTCCATGACCTGTTTACTTACTGTTTTATACAGCCATGTAAATTAATCAAGATTTTAACCTTGTTTCATATGGTTTTTCACCTTTTTAATCATGTTTATCAACAACAAATCCCCACATAACATTTTTATCATCATATAATCATCAAAAATATATACAATAGGAAATAAAGTACATGTTTACATAATCAAAATAATAAGAAGTTGAGGAGGACAATCTTTATACCACCAACTTGATGAAGGTTATGAGTTTGGCAAGGTTTTGGATGGAGAACTTATGATGCACCAAGACCACCTTCATGACCACCATTCTCCATGGACTCCTTGTGGAAAAATCAGCCCCAAGACATCATGAATACTCCTCCTTGGATCTTATAAGTGCCACCAATCAATAGGGTTTTGAAAGGGCTTCAACATATGCAAGTATAACATATGGTTTCATGGTTGAATCAAGATCAAAGGGTATTTTTGGGAGAGATATGGGACGGCACCTTCAAGCTAGAGAGAGAGAGTTTGGTGTGGTTTGCATGTTGGAATGAGAAAAGTGGTATTTGGTTGTTAGTTTTGATGTGTAGTTAGCTTACCAAGTAAGCTTAAGATGACAAGTGTGGTAGCTTGGCTAAATAGATGACACCTTATGGTGTAACTAGTTACTTAGGCCGGTTTTGGGAGTGGGGTGGGACAAGTGTCCCACTTGTCTCATCCCATTTATTTACGGGTACTCCTCGATTCTAGTTTCCTCGATTTGCGTGCCCTCGGGTCGTTTTACGAAAAACGTTTTTATAAATTATGAATCACCGTCACAAAACGAATCCAATAAAAATTGTCTCATCAAAAACGGAGTTCGAAAACGTAAATACGTAATCCTAGGGTTTCTGGTTTAGTCGTAAAGGACGTAAAAATAAAATCGTAAGTCCTAATCTCTTCTCGTAAATTTGTGAGTTTATGAACCAACACAAATTTAAAACTCCAAAATAATATTCTCAGATAAATTTATTTTCTGAAATGTCGGACTGTCACCAAAGACGGTGTATGTAAACGTAAGCACGTAACGTAGAATCCTCCGGTTTAGACGTAGTCGATGCTACTCCAAGACGTAATTCCAAGTTTCTTCCCAAAAATATGTGAGTTCATATTGTATCATTAAAATAATATTTTCAAATAATATTTGAGAATAAAATATCAATCGTAAATTGACGGATTGTCACAGCATTTACCCCTAAACAGGATCTTTGTCCTCAAAGATCATCTTACCTTACTACTCGCTTCTTATAGAGTTAAAGCCATGTGGGTATTTCCTCCACATTCGGTCTTTTCTCACAAGTGCAATTCATTACAATACGCGAGTTTCATTAAACATAACTACGGGAATAAGATCAGGCTTAATGTTGACTTACTTTCTCTATCCATGATGTTCACGGGTTTTTGATGAATGCAACTTTTCGCCGATCTAAGCTTTACTAAGAAGAATTCAGATTTTCACTTGATAGATATTCAATCAAGTTCGATTTACGAAACATAATTCGCGCAGTCTTTGAAGTCCTAGAGTAGATCCAGCTTATATGCCTTTCAATCCCAACTTTTACATCATCTCAATGGTCCCAAACAACGGGGACTTATATCCCATGATTTGTCAGATCATGAACTCATTTTTTTCCAAAGTTAAAAATTTTGGCATAACTTCGCTACCCATTTGGCACTTCAAGATCTACATTTCACTTTCACATAACCTCTTGCCCACTATCAGCAGTCAATAATCAATTCCTAATTTCAGCAATCATTCAGATCTCGCGGATCGGGTATTTTGCAAGAATAGGTTCGCCATCATAGGAAACCTTAAACCTAAGAGACACGTCCAACTCACAATGGGTGTATGTAGGATGTCTTCATCTCAACTTCTGCTCACAGATGCTCTAATATTTAGATCCTAACAAGATTCGATCTCAATCCTAATATGATAGTTATCAAGGATAATCCTTCCAAAGGAAAACGATTATACGATCTATTACCAAAGGTCATTCATTCAATCATAAAACAACACTTATATTACTCTGTATCGTTACTTTACCTCGTCCCTTCGATTTGGGATGGTACATAGTACTCTCATCAAGGTTCGTTCTCAATGATTTATGAGCAAATCTCTAGAAATTCGATGCGAAGCGAGGATCTTGATATAGATGATCGATACAGGCACACTATGTTTACATAATTCTTTTGCATTTATCATTAACGGGAATGATATTAGCAGATTTGGTCAGTCTGTCGACGATGACCCAAGTCGAATCAAATTCAGATGATGACCTTTGCAATAGCTAGACGTTAACTAATGTATGAGGCGATGCCTGCCTTCATAATTGCCCTTAGTACAACTTCTTTAGACAAAGATACTTTTAGTCAAATATGACATACATATAATACTTATACTTACAAATTCCAACATAACTATATCTCACAATCCTCCATATTTAGACAATCACATGTGGTCTTTAAAACATTCAACGCTATTAGCTTCTCAATTGTAATGGTTCACATTAGACGCTAACCCCTTTTTTTATTATCTATTTTATCCTTTTTACAAACATTGTTTATTTTTATATCGTTCGGCAATTTATTTTACACCTTCATTAATAAGGAACATGTCCTAACTGGTTCTTTATCTTTTATACATAATGCGTCAGTATCTATATTCACTTCTCATGATGATATAATTATCATATTCACAATTCACTCAGATATTCTTTCTATATTATGCGTCAGTAATTACATTCACCTTTCTTCATATTTTCTAAGTTTTAGTTTCTTCTCATCTATCATTTTTATCAGTTTTTCTCAATCCGGCGTCTAAAGCGTCGATAATTATCATAATTAATTAAATAATTATTAGTTAATTTTTATGAAACGTAATAGTTTTAAATTTCTTAGTTCGACCAATTATATAAAATGTTCAAAAATAAATTTGAATTTAATTAACAAGATTTTTGTTGATTTATCGAAAATATTGAATAAGATTCGTAAATGTTCGAAAAACCTTTGTTTATACTTTGGTCACAGTTTTCTTAGTTGAAAGCAAAATTGTCGTTTTAAGTTTTTAGGTTATGGTATAAATGGTTTTACTCAATCCTTCTTAAGTTATCTTGAGGTATACACAAACATTTACCCCTAAACAGAAGTTTAGTTAAATGGTTTGTGTATAAGGGAATAATCCCTTAAAATCCTTTGTTAAAACAATTGTCAAAACATATTTCCATTTCTTTTTGGTGAAATCCAAAGTCTTAAAAGGGCTCTTAATTTTTGAAGAGTCAATTTATATTCCATTATCCTTTTAATCACATAGTCAAATCATGTAAAGGTTCAAGTCTTTAATCACGTGTTAATTATTCAAGGTTCAGGTTTACACTCTTCGGCCAATTTAGGGCAATCTATAATTAATTATTAACTCCTTTCTATTCTTATAAATAAACAAATAGTTCTTAATGATCACGAACATGAATTTATCAAATTACAGCCTACACACGTGATTCATCATAATTATGAATACTACATGTGCATTGGTCAATCCAAACGACATCACGTGGAACTCATAATGTTCATTACAGGTACCGGATGTAGTGATTGGAATACATAATCTCTTTCACAGATGCGAAGTTGATGATAACCATGCCGTGGATCAAATATTTAAAACATACGTTAGAACCTTGTAAATGATCGAACAAATCTTCCATTTCGAGTTATGGATATCGTTTTCGATTGTCAATTTACTCAGTCACAGTAATCTATAAATATAAGGAATGATAACACCATAGCTCTTCAGGATGACAGGCTTGGTATAATAAAATCTTTCTCCGACAACTCTCTCAGTTGTACGGTAATTCCTTAAATTTAGATGGTGCTGACGTACAGTCAGGGCCGTCTCGTTGATTTCGGAGGCCCTGTGCTATATTACGTTGGTGGCCCTTTCACAAAATCGACTACAAAATCAAAAACCTTAACTAGGTACTAGTTACACACATTAGATTCTCTAATTTAGTCAATAGTAACTTGTGTATATAGTTTTTTTTTCATTTTATGATTGATGTTATGTTTTTCTATTATAATCACCTGAATTTCATAAAACTTAAAAAAAATCTTAAAATTAACTCTCGTATATCATATGAAAGTGTAGTATTTTTTTATAGTGTGTGTTAGTGTGTGACTAATTTTCTTGAAACATAATTATAGCAAATATATTTCTTATATACACTATACCATGATAATTTATTGGGATAAATTTTTGAGAAAACAAATACAATCTTGTGCATAGATATTTTAGTATATAGATTGATTGTATAAAATGAAGCTAAAAACAATATAGACACGTAGCTTATTAGCAAACTTTAAACTAGAAGGGTTAAATATGAAATATAGCAAAAACAAAACAAAACTTTTGAAATGCGCCTCATCTTCCTCCCTGTAAAACCCTTTCTCCATATTTTTACTTCATTGAAACTAATTTTGAGCTCTATTTTTCTACCGTTACTCAAATCACTAAACTAAAACATTGCCAAACGTATGAATTCAATCACAAAACATCATTCTCTTGAGTAAAAACGTCCAGAAGTAAGTTTAGACAAAGATTACAGATCTAGAAATTGGGGTCCTAAGAAAATGGAGGCCCTGTGCCGTTGCACACCTCGCACATGCTAAAATCCGGCCCTGCGTACAGTGCACAAGCCACAGGTGCAGCACCGGAAATATAATCAATACCAATTTCAACTTGCCTTAATAGCAAAAGTCTAGGTAATTCATCAATAAATACTTCCTAAGGTTTCAGATAACCGAAACATCTTTTTATAAATTCATATTAGGTTCTTTCTAGATTATAATATCTATGACTAATTCACAACCATTCTCGTTATAATTTCATGTCTAAATGCAGGATATGATCATCCATCAAGAATTATTTAGATCACTTTTGATAATCAACATCTTATCTTTTAGGGAAATTCTACTCGAGTTCCCAACAATTAAGACAATGTCGTCATGTCATAATCAATCAATTCATTCCACTGGCACTATCAACTTTCCAGTTTGGTTGACGTCGATAAGATGCGAACTTCTCAAAAGACTAATAATAATTCACAATCCTTCACCAATTCAAGGATATTAGGATACACAACTACCATTAAAAGAGTAAGGTCAACGCATAATCTATGCGAGAGAATTTCAAATCAGATACAGATGAAAACATCTAACGAATATAAATATATCCCATGTTTTCATTAATTTGAGTACGCATTCGAAAGCTCCTCAGATCGTAACCCAGGTCATTCAAATTAAATCAAATCATAAGAAATGATAAGAACGTCAATACATCCAGTCGGGTATCAACACTCGGTAATCAGATACTTTTCCTAAGAATCTCACTACGGGAGAATTGGACAAGAAAGAATTGTCAATTGTCAAATAAGACAATTTCCACAGATGAGTAAATTCGACTCAGAATAATAGATGGCACGGGCACATATGTAGATGTCTCTAACATTATGTCCCTATTTTGCACTTCTTGCAGATCTCATAAAATTTAATCTTTCACAATCTTTAAAGAAAATGTAGTGTATATTAATCAGTTTTATGGTGACTACTAATCAGTCTTGCATAGTTCATTCCAAATTGTATGTAGGCGCGCAACTATATACAATTTCAAGATTAACGATGCAATACTCAGTTCGTCAAAATTTTATCATTATGTTTATAATAAAAACATTTTCATGCTTAATTCTTAAATAAGGATCAAGAATAAATTTACAAAGATTTTCTTTGTTACGGAAACAGTTAAGTTTTCCAAAGCGTCTCATAAACAACTTCATTTCAATAACAATCACTTATAAATCTCACTTTTAAATAATCCATATAGTGATGAAAATTCAAATTTTCTCAAAGGATACCGTTTTAACTTTATAAAAACAATGTGTGATCTGCAAAAGAGTGATGAAGAGTTGTTCACCAAGAACTTAACTACAACATGATAGGAAATGAGCTTAGCCGAATAATCATGAGGTTCATGATCTCGATGGCACTCTAAAAGAATAATTCACAGCGTAACTCAAATCAAGATAAGTATTTGTTCAATGGTTCCATTACTAATGCGAACATTAGGATGAAGCAAGAAAAGATAGATAACATCGATACATGTAGAACTTAGCAATCAAAGGTAGTCTTTTCATTAATCACAAATAAGTCAAATTGTACCGTAACACATTATGTGTCACTATGTCATACAATTCCAATATCTCATCCTACCAACTGATGTCTCAGTTAAGTTAGGGGTTATTTTAAAAGATACCTCAATGAATACTAATCTACAAGAGTCATTAGGTGTTCCATATGTCCTGGAAGATCCATTGGTCCCAATTCAGAAGAAGATTTCTTCAATTTATTTCTTGGACACTGGGCATCCTCATTAGTGGACAATGGCCTAGGAACAACACTTAACACAAACTAACAAACATTTAAAACCTTATAGTTCAATCACAGAACTTAACAACTTCCTCTTAACAATCTCATATTTCATACGGGTTAAATTTTACTTTATTCAAGTTTTAACCAATTTTATACTCAATTCAATATCCTACCTCATATTCCAATACTTACAACCTTATTCTTCGGCCTTGTAAAGGCAATACAATCTCAATATGAATCAACACTTAATTTCCAATCCTATTAGCTCTTACAACAATAATTATCAAATAAGTCATTAATATGAAATGACTTGATCATTCCACTAGACTTCTCGGAAAGGTATTAGTGGCATGAGGCTTTTGGGTAATGATTCCAATGACAGCCTCAAGTGCAACATTCACCCTTTCGATTTCAAATTTAAGAATTGGATGACAACGAATCAGATGACATCTTTCTAGGTGGTAGCGTTTTGTCAAACTCCACTCTATAAGAAAAGATCGTCATGACATCGATATCAAATTTAATCTCGCCAATTCTTTTTCAATATCACGATCAACTAATATCTACATTTCTACGAATATCAACCATTTGTTGGGATCATAAATATCCACAACTTGGTTTAGATCTTAGCTAGAATTCCTACGAGAATAGCTTCGATTAATTTACTAGGGGATTTAGGGTACATTGTGACAATCTACGTCGTATAAATACCTCGTATAAATAATCAAAATAATCATCAAACAATCATGTAATAAAATTACATCATATATATATATATATAATCCAAGTTATATATATATTAAAATAACACTTCTCAGTCTTGGCCTTGTCGGTAACTCGGGAATTCTTCGGCACCGTTATAGTCAAAAGATTTTTAGACATTTTTAGAAAAATGTTTTTAGTTAAAAGATTTTGAAAAGTTTTATTCAAAACCTTAGTTTTAAAAATCTTTCGTTCTCTATAACGAGAGCTCTGGTACCAAACTGTAACACCCCCAAATTTATACAACTTAGTACAGCGGAAGACTCGTTGGTGTTACGGGATAGCACATTACTCACATCATAGACAACGCATAAAAATCGCGTCGTTTAATAATAAAAGCATTTCCATTCATAAATATCAAAGTTACATCGGTCCCAAGTCATTACATTTCATACAAAGTTTTACAAAGTATTTGAATGGAAAAATTGTTTAAGTGCGGGCCATGAATTCTTGTCGTCTTCCCGAGAATTACCTTCAAGTACCTGAGATAAAACATGTTAAAAGAAAAGGTCAGCGATAACGCCGAGTGAATTCATAGAGTTTAATAAATTCCATCAGTATAACTTTGGTATAAAATTAGTACCAAAAATCAATTCGTACAAATCATTGTAATAGGCCGTAAAATAGCCAAAATCATTTTATACAAATCTTTATAATAGGCCATAAAATAGCCAAAATCATTTTATACAAATCCTTATCGAAAATCATAATATAGGCATTTGCCTTAAAATCAATATACGAGCCAATGTCGTAAAAACATCATACAATACGTCTTATGACGTTGTATAAAATCAAATAAAAACCGTTATATGAATATGGTTATGAAAACCAAAATACCAACATAATATCAATAGTATGACCCAGTATTGCTAGTCAGGCAATACATCGTAATTCGGAGCGTCCAGTAATATTTTGGTGATTGGATTATTATAAGCCGCATGACATTGTTACCTTACTAAACCAAAACGGGTAGCTAACCCGATACAAATTTTGCCCATCTAAAGTAGTGTGTCGTCACAAAGGTCACGCTATTGAAATCTTCTCATACATTAATTCGCTTACCAATCAATGTGGCACAACGGGGATCAACCGTCAAGGCGCGAACTGGGGTGATCGTCCCCAAATAGTACTATTAAATGCATAAGCGTCTACCAACTCCCGGTAGTTCACAATTCATGCTAATGGGACTTTGAGTGACATAACCTAACTTTAATAATCCATTTAACTTCATCTATCGGGTCCTTTAATCATTTATCGGGTCATACAATCGGGTCATTCAATCATTCGGGTCCAAAATCAATAAACAAACAATCGGGACAAATGGTGTCCTATTTTTATAAAACTAACATGTTATCTCCCTCGCGGGTTTATAAAACATATATAAAAACATTTAAAAGAGTGCGAGGCTATGAACTCACGTTGATGTGGGAAGGCGGTTATCGGCGATTTGGATGTACGGTACGTGCTTCAATCACGGAAACCTAGACAAATAATAATCGGTCTTAGACGTTTGTCCAATGACTTTCTAAAAATAAAAATTATGTATACATATGATGATTATATATATATGATGATCAAGTGGGTTTACATATTCTCGTTTACTCCTTTTAGTGTTATATGTCGATAACTTTTATATTAGTTTACTAGTTTTACCCGTTTACGTGTCTTAAGCCCAATAAGCTTATTATAAGTTATTTAACTTATTTTAATCCATTTTGTACCTATATTATCAGTATGTATACTTTCCAAGTTGGGCCTAAATGGGTTAAGCCCAATAGATTCTTTTTACAAGTTTTTATCCTATTTAGTCCATTTATTAGTCCAATATGTTTATTTAACTTGTTAATGTCCGTATGCCCTATAGTTCGGGTTTTATCGGTTTTTACTTGTTACACATGTCTATATATCAGTATATAAGTTTTATAAAGTTTTCATTAGACGGGTCCAACCATCTAAGTTTTATTTAACAAAAACGTTAATTTTACGGCGATAGCCGAAAAAGTCGTAAAAATCAAGTTTATAGTTTTTATTACTTATAAACATTATTTCACCACCATTTATATAATTTATCCATTTGATTACCCTTTTATATATATTTATATAAATAAGTTTTATAAGTTAGTGGGTTTTTATTTTACATTTTATATATTAAAATGTGAGTGCTTATATAATAGTATTATTCTTTAATTTCCAAAAATCTGATTTTTAACTTCATCTTCACCAAAACTGGCATATCTTGAGTTCTATATGGAGATAGAAGCTCAAATTTTTATCACATAAACTACATGATATTTTCTACATTTAACTCTTCTTTAGCTACTGTTGAATCATCCTTTAAGTATTTTCTAAAAATCGTCCAAAACAGTAACCTCAGATTTATACCCTAAACTTGTTTTGATCATATCTCACTCATTATTTTGATTCCATTTCATGGCCAACTCTCACATGTGTAAAAGACCCATAGCGTACTGTAAATACATTCTACTTCATCATTTTATCAGTCCATGACCTGTTTACTTACTGTTTTATACAGCCATGTAAATTAATCAAGATTTTAACCTTGTTTCATATGGTTTTTCACCTTTTTAATCATGTTTATCAACAACAAATCCCCACATAACATTTTTATCATCATATAATCATCATAAATATATACAATAGGAAATAAAGTACATGTTTACATAATCAAAATAATAAGAAGTTGAGGAGGACAATCTTTATACCACCAACTTGATGAAGGTTATGAGTTTGGCATGGTTTTAGATGGAGAACTTATGATGCACCAAGACCACCTTCATGACCACCATTCTCCATGGACTCCTTGTGGAAAAATCAGCCCCAAGACATCATGAATACTCCTCCTTAGATGTTATAAGTGCCACCAATCAATAGGGTTTTGAAAGGGCTTCAACATATGCAAGTATAACATATGGTTTCATGGTTGAATCAAGATCAAAGGGTGTTTTTGGGAGAGATATGGGACGGCACCTTCAAGCTAGAGAGAGAGAGTTTGGTGTGGTTTGCATGTTGGAATGAGAAAAGTGGTATTTGGTTGTTAGTTTTGATGTGTAGTTAGCTTACCAAGTAAGCTTAAGATGACAAGTGTGGTAGCTTGGCTAAATAGATGACACCTTATGGTGTAACTAGTTACTTAGGCCGGTTTTGGGAGTGGGGTGGGACAAGTGTCCCACTTGTCTCATCCCATTTATTTACGGGTACTTCTCGATTCTAGTTTCCTCGATTTGCGTGCCCTCGGGTCGTTTTACGAAAAATGTTTTTATAAATTATGAATCACCGTCACAAAACGAATCCAATAAAAATTGTCTCATCAAAAACGGAGTTCGAAAACGTAAATACGTAATCCTAGGGTTTCTGGTTTAGTCGTAAAGGACGTAAAAATAAAATCGTAAGTCCTAATCTCTTCTCGTAAATTTGTGAGTTTATGAACCAACACAAATTTAAAACTCCAAAATAATATTCTCAGATAAATTTATTTTCTGAAATGTCGGACTGTCACCAAAGACGGTGTATGTAAACGTAAGCACGTAACGTAGAATCCTCCGGTTTAGACGTAGTCGATGCTACTCCAAGACGTAATTCCAAATTTCTTCCCAAAAATATGTGAGTTCATATTGTATCATTAAAATAATATTTTCAAATAATATTTGAGAATAAAATATCAATCGTAAATTGACGGATTGTCACAATAGGAGTAGTAACCCTCTTTTCATGTGGAGAAAAGCCAAACTTCTTCAAGATCTCTGCCACATATTTATCCTGGGAGATGAAGATACCATCTTCTTTCTGCTGAACTTGTAAACCAAGAAAGAAGTTCATCTCCCCCATAGCACTCATTTTGAATTTGTCTGTCATAAGCTTGGAGAAATCCTCACTCATCTTTGGATCAGTAGACCCAAAAATGATGTCATCAACATAAACCTGAACAAGCAACACATCCTTACCTTTCTTCTTTGTAAATAGTGTCTGATCTATGGTGCCCCTCTTGAATCCATTGTCCACTAAATAAGTAAACAAAGTACCATACCATGCTCTTGGGGCTTGATTAAGTCCATACATAGCCTTCTTGACTCTATACACCTTGTCTGGATTCTCTGGATCCTCAAAACCAGGAGGCTGCATCACATATACCTCCTCAACAATTGTTCCATAGAGGAAGGCACTCTTGACATCCATTTGATAGACAGTGAAGCCCATGCAGGATGCATAGGATAAAAAGATCCTAATAGCTTCAATCCTTGCAACTGGTGCAAAGACCTCCTCATAGTCTATCCCCTCTTCTTGTGTATATCCCTGAGCCACTAATCTTGCCTTGTTTCTGACCACAATACCTCTTTCATCTCTCTTGTTTCTTAGAACCCATCTTGTCCCTATAGGTCTGACATATATGGGACAATCAACCAGCTCCCAAACATCCTGAATTGCAAATTGATGAAGCTCATCCTGCATTGCTTCCACCCAACTTGGTTATTTGAGAGCATCAAATATCTTCTTGGGTTCTTGTTGTGACAGAAAACAGGCAAACAAACATGCTTGCACAAGAGGGGTATCAACCTTCTTGTGAATATTGGCAATAAATCCACCAAGACCTTGATGAGATCTTCTAGTCTGAACATGAGTCATAATATCACCAATGATTTGAGAAGTGGGGTGATTCTTCATGGTAGAAGTGAGAACTCCACCTTCAAAAAAACTGGTGTCTTCAATCTCATTCTCCAAGTTGCCAATATCTTCTTCCTCAAACTCTCTTTCATCAACATGAGGATGAACCTCTTCATATAAATTGGAAGGTTCACCCTGTTCAAAAGTGGAAGAGAAAAGATGTGCAAAAGTGTTGTCAACGCCTGAACCTGTGTTGTCAGCGTATGAGCCATCAACGTCTGAATTGATCTTGTCCGCGCTAGATTTGCCTTTTTCAGCGCCTGAAGGACCATGCATGTTGTTATCTGGTGGTACTTGGGGACCACCATTATCTTTTCCAGCAGCAGCAAAAGCATCTGTCCATATGGGAATTGTGACATACTCTTGTATAGGAGATGACTTTTCTGCTTGTGATCCAACCTTTTCATGAACCTGTGTACCTGAAACATCAACAACTTGTTCTTCCACAACATTTGAAGTTACCTTCATAATGTCTGGATTAGTGAAAGGCATATAATTTAAAGTCCTAGATAAAGGTTCCAAGTCAAACAACCAATTTGGACCACTTTCAGGATCACTAGGTTTATTTTCTAAAAACCTAACATGTACTCTTTTAAGTATACGTTTTTCCTTTTTAAGATAAACCCTATATCCCTTGCTCTGCACTGAAAACCCCATGAAGTAGCCTTCATCACCTTTTGCACTAAATTTACCTAAGGCATCACTAGTATCTAACACAACTACATGACAACCAAAAGGTCTGAGAAAACCAATATTAGGTTTTCTTCCCCAAAGTAACTCATAAGGTGTTTTGTTTTGTATTTTGTTGACCAATGCTCTATTTTGAACATAGCAAGCTGTATTAACAGCCTCAGCCCAAAAAGCTATAGGAAAATGAGCATCAGCCAACATGGTTCTGGCTGCTTCAATTAGGGTTCTATTTTTCCTCTCAGCAACCCCATTTTGCTGTGGGGTTCTGGCAACACTAAATTGCCTAGTAATTCCTTTCTTGGCACAAAAATCATCTAACACTTTATTCCTAAATTCACCACCATTATCACTCCTAAGCATTTTTACTTCATTACCAGTCTTCTTCTCAATCTGATTGATAAAATCAATTAAAGTGTCAGCTGTATCACTCTTCATAGCTAAAAAGAAAGTCCAAGTAAACCTAGAAAAGTCATCTGTGATGACAAAGCAGTAAGATTTACCATTCAAACTCTCGATATTGGTTGGACCAAATAGGTCCATATGAAGCAAGTGAAGAGGTCTAGTACTAGAATGCACCTGTTTAGACTTGAATGAGACCTTGTGTTGCTTGCCCTTAAGACATGCAACACAAGAGTGGTCATTGTAGAAGGCCTTTTCATGCAAACCATCAACCAAACCAAGTCTCACAAGCCTGTTTATATTCTTAAAGTTTATGTGCCCTAGTCTCCTGTGCCATAAATTACTTTCATCTACTGAAGCTTTAGCATAAAAACATGACATATTGCTATTCATTCTAATCCCATTCAGATTCACATTATATATGTCTTTATGTCTAGGTGTTCTATAGTCAATATATTTCTCATCAGGGATCTTATAATCCTTGCTTAACACCAAGCATTCAGTATCAGTAAACAGAACTTTATTTTTGTTATCACAAACTTGTGATACACTAAAAATATTGCAATCAAGTTCCTTTACCAAAAATACGTTTTCAAAACGCAAGTTCTTGGTGATAAGTGTTCCTTTGCCTGTGATAGTACCATATCCGCCTCCAAAGTAAACCTTATCACCATCCTTAATGGGAGTGAAGTTAGTTAAGTAATCTTCCTTCCCTATCATGTGCCTTGAGCATCCAGTGTCCCAATATCCATAATCATTGACTTGTTTTTGAATGCCCTACACATAAAGAAAACAAGTTAGTTTTCTTTGGGAACCCAAGCCTTAGCAGACTTGGATTCATCTGGTTGTTCAATAAGAACAGGCTTAGTTCTCATAACAATCCATTTTCATCCTTCTTTGGATGAAATACCCAGTTAACCCCAATAGGTTTTGTAATGACCTTTGAAATGTAATTAAATCTATTGCAGGTCATTGAAATCCCATTATCATTAGGGTTTTGATCTTTCTTTGGTCTCCATGTTAAGCTTGAAGAAGCTTTAGACCCCTTACCCTGTGGTTGCAAATATTTAGGTCTGGTCACGTTTCTGTCAGCGTTGGATTTGGTCTTGTCAACGCTGAAATTTCCCTTGTCAGTGTTGAACCTAAGGTTTGCTACAGAAACCCATTGCCTATTAGACCAAGTATTTGTCTTTTGAAATGGTCTTTGTCCATGAGTGTTAGACCCTCTAGTGAAGAATGGGGCAGGTCTAACAACTTGTGGACTTTGCTGCACACAATGTTTGGGTCTGACAACGTTTGACTTTCTAACAATGTTGACTTTGGGAGCGTTGACACACTTATATGCTAAATGTGAAAAGCTACCACAAGTGTAACAGGCTTTTCTAGACACAACCCTAGGTCTAGAAGAAAAGAAGCCTGTTCCATCATTGCTAACTTGGCTCTTAGGTGACCTAGTATTTCTATACATCTCTGCATACTTAATGCTAGGTTTTCTAACAGTGTTTGAGCCAAGATCAACAGCCTTACTAGTGATTGGGTTTGTAACCTTAATGGGAGTTGACTCATTAGGACTTTCACATAGCAAGCCACCCTTAACAAATAAGGTAGGGTTAGCTTTCTTCCATTCATTCAAGTCAGTCAACTTTTGTTGATACTCTTCAACTGGTGTGACAACTCTTGGTGGAGGAATGAATTCCTCCTCTTGGATTTCTGGTAAACCAGTCCAAGATAGGTCCTTTTGCTGGACACCATAGAAGTCACCAGCTGGTGGTGGAACCACAGAGTAGTCTTTCATCCCAATCCCAGTCATGTCCTTAGGATCCCTTTGTTTACTCACACATTCTCCTAGGTTTGTGTGGCCTTATCAAATCTTTGAATTTTAAGGCCAACATTATATTGATTCTTAATGGCCTCATCTAACTTAGCCTGTAACTCACCATTAACCCTTTCTATGATACTCCTAATATCATTACTAGCATTCAACTCATGTTTTAAGATATTTATTTTATCTTTTAAATCAAATTCCATTTTCTTGTATTCAGAAACTGTCTTCTCAGTTTGAGTGAGAGCTAGTTGATAGTTAGACAGTTTACATCTCTCAGTACTCATATCATCTAATAATCTTAACACCTCTTTGTTAAGTCTCTCAGTATTTAACCTACAACCTTTTACTACAAAAAGCATCATCGTATACCTCATTATCAGATGAAGAGGAGGATTGTGCCATGAGAGCATATTGAACATGCTCTTCTTCTTCTATCTCAGCAACCAAAGCTTTATCCTCTTCCCCATTCTTAGCCAAATAGCTCCAGTCCCATCCAATACCATCAATGTCTTGTACTGCAACCATGGCCTTAGGATCTTGAGCTTTAACAATTTGACTTGAGGGTTTGCCAGCATCAGATCTTCTTGGAGATCTGCATTCCCTCATGAAGTGCCCCATACGATGATAGTTGTAGCACTCAACTTTGGATTTATCAAATCCAGCTGTGTCCTTTGCATTGAAGGTCATCTTCTTCTTAAACCTTCTAGTCCACCTGTTTGCTCTTATACTAGCAAGAGCCATGTTCCACTTAATATCCATCTCTTCCAAGTGCTCATCACTTATCTGCTCAAGGTCCTCATATGTAATCACTGAACCATTGGGAAAAGAAGCAATATAAGCACATACAGTATCCAGATCCAAACCAGCAGGTTTAACTCTTGTGAGTCACTTTTGTATGTGTCAGCGTCTGAGTATGAGGCGTTGACAGGACATGTTCCAGCGTTGACACATGATGATCCAGTAACTGGATGCATGTAAGAGTCCTTCTGATTGAATTGACCTTCACTATGAGAAAATAAGGCCATGTTACTGTTGGTAGACTTGCTTCCATGCTCCAAAAGAGTTTCATCTTCCAACAGCCTCAGTTTGTTATAGATATCATCAAAAGTAGAACTTTTGTGAGTGTTGTTGGCAAGTATAGATCTTGCCTCAATCTTCCATGCCTCACCAAGACTCTTATGAAAAGTGGCATTGATATCAACATCACCAAGTTGTGTCCCCATGAAGGACAATTTGCTTGTAATGTCAAGCAATCTGCTTCTCACACTACTAAGCTTCTCATTAGGTTGAGCCTTGAAGACAGCATAATCATGCATGAGTTGCTTCTTCTTCTCTTCCTTAGTATCTTCATTACCACCATATGCAACTTCAAGAGCTGCCCAATGATCCTTAGCAGATTCATAACCTCTGTACTTATGCTGGTTCTCTTGTCCCAAAGAGACTTTCAGAATGTTTAGGGTTTTCATGTCAACCCTTTTCTTTGCTATGTCTTCAGCAGACACAGCTCTACCGTCATCAGGCTTTTCTTTCTTATCTGCTTCTGAACATCCAGCAACAGCTGTTCTTGCAGCAATGGCATTAGCAATCTTTTGAGCTTTATTGAATGTGTTTCCATATTCAATAATCTCCTAGAGTGTGTAGTCATAGATCCCTAGATATTGCTCAAAGTTGAATTTCCACAATTCAAAGTTGGTTGAATCAAGCATGGGAATCTTGATGTTTGGCAAAGGTGAGGAGGAGGTTATTTCCGGATTTGACATGATGTTGTTAGGGTTTTGAGAAAATTAGGGTTTTGGTGATTTTTAGGGTTCTTGTGTTGTTTAAGATCAAAAGTTCCTCAACAAGCTCTGATACCACTTGTTGATCCTAAACTTAGATCGATTTAGCTTTATGTATACGAGATTAGATCAAGTAATACACTTAGAGAAACCTTTGTATATGTATATGACAATCTAAGTGTTATGCGGAATTAACACTTAAATAAGAACACACAAGATGTAAACAAACTTTCACTTTGATTAATGATATCAAACTTGCTTACAATGAGAGTAGTTTACGTACGAAAACTTATATGAACAAATAACCTAAAGGCCTTCTTTTATAGACATAAGAAGCCTTGTACAATAATCTACGTATCAACTATTCTAGGTAAAGATAAATATAGAAAATACATTGTTGTTCCTATCTTTACTAGGAGTAATCTAGAATACAATAAACGCGTAGAGTATATCCTTTCATCAGTGCTTGTCTTCAATGCATCAACGCTTAACTTTGTCTTGTCAACGCTTGATTTGTCAGCGTTTGTTTTACTCCTGTCAACGCTTGTTTTACTCTTGTCAGCGCTCAAGTAGACTGGCTATAATTTATTCCCAACATGCCCCTCTCACCGGTGACTCTCTCTTTGTAGGAGAATTCTTCCTAATATAATGCGTTCTCCAACTATCTCCAAATCTCACGCCAATGCTCTAGGCGTCTTTCTCAATTAACCCTATAGTATGCTCATACCAAACACTAGTCTATAAACGGTATACTACGCGTGCTTCCCATCGTTTCTTCCCTTGCCATAATCCTTCATAAGGCATTCCATACATATTAGGCTAACTTTTACGCAAAACCCTCTATTCCATCACATCCCTACGCAATCCTTCCAACTTCTCAACTACGTGACTTCTCATTCCTCTTGAAATATGAGATGAATTAATCAGTCTATCGACTATCACCCATCTCTCGTCGTACTTATTCCTGCACCCCATTATGTATCCCTTTCACCAACTTCGTCCTTACATCGCTCTTTCTAAGCTACTCCTATCTATGTAGGAAGTATAGTCTACGTCCCTTTTTTCCATATGATTGTCCAAGCCACGCAACATACATGTTGACGTGTTCTCTGCTTTAGACAACTCAACTCGTGCAACCTACATACTTCATCCAAGCCACCCTAATACGTCATCCATATAGTTCAAGTTCGTCTCAGCTTCACTTCATTCTTCTTATTCCATGTCTCATCAACCATGCTTGCCTTTCCCAGATGGTACTTGTCCTTGCAATTTTCTTTCATCACTTAACTCCACCCATCACCTTTTCCAAATGTTCAATCAAGATGATTAAATATGTGTTGGAGACGTTCATGATCTGTATAGATCATTCTCTACGTCTCGTACCCCAAATGCCTCTAGCATTCTAGGCAGATATAACAATCCAGCTCCACTAACTAAGTCTATCTAGTTCTTCCAAATCTTTATTTCCCACAACGTATAAACAACCGCCTTTCTTTGTCGTTCTCGTATACATCCAAATCCTTGCTCCACGTATCGTCATGCTTCGTGAATTCAACCAGTCCTTCCGATAATTCCAAGATCTGCTCATTATCCAATCCACCTCTTCAGCCTCCAAAACGCTTCCTCACCCTTCTTCACCTTGCCCCTTGCTGGTTCCACGCTATGCCATCATCTCTGACTACTCGTCCTGGCCAACTTAATCCTAAAACTCACACTTGAAAATCTCATGTATAATTCCTTTTCCTAACAACTCCAAAACCAACTCATAATTCGCCTCACTCTCCTTCTTAGATTTGAGTAGATCAAGATGTCGTCGATGCTCCCGATGACAACTCGTTTATATATTGTCATGCACCCCCGGTTCATTGACTCCATGAAAACTGCTAGCGCCTCGGCGAAGCCAAAATCATAACCGTAAACCCAAAGCATTCATACAACATCCTTAGCAGTTTCAACTACGTCCTCCTTGCACCATCTCTTAGAAGCAATACGAATAAATTTCTACCTCGTTCTACTCGCGAAAATCTACACATATTCTAAAAGACCAATACTTCCTCTTATCAGACCACTCAACCGCTTTTCACTGCCAATCTACTACTAAGCAACTCAAATTTTACCTTGCATCCGTTGCAATTTCTAACAACTCTTGCTCTTAAAATCATTTCATCAATAATTTCCGTGGAAAGGCACTAACTACAACTCCTCTCACTTCTCCTACTTGCTCTATTTATGGTTCTACCTCAAAGAAATAGGCAAACCTACTAAATCTCAGGAAATTTTTGGAAAACTTACATGCCTTACGAACAATCATAAATACCTTTGAGGTATTATATCCCCTTCCAACACTCTCTATGGCGCGTTACTTGTGCCAATATCCATACATTATACAAATTCCTATTCATCTCCCTTGGCACTCCTAAGAGACCTCATGACCACATTAGTTCGTCTACGAACTTTTAACTCTTTCATCCCCGCTAAGGGCATTCCGACCATTCTCTCAGGGCCACCTACTTAATCGTGTAGGCGCGACCAAGTCTTTCATATGTCTACCTCAACGCTCTCAATCAATACGAACCCAAAACTACATCCTGAATCCACTAGATACGATCAACGAATCAAACCCACGGATAACTAACGACATTTCACGTGCACGAGTTAAAACAGACCAAAAACACGAAAACTCAAAAGGAAAACTCAAACATGTACCAATTCAAATGACTCATGACAAAGAAAAATGATCCAAGAAACACTTAATGGCAACCAAAACATCTTATGCCCCGCGACATATTATTTAAACCGTGCACAAGATCGACTTTTCCAAAAGAATATAATTTTTTTTCTTTCCTCGCCACATCTATGTGACTCAAACAATCTACAAACAACCTTCTAGATGATCTCAAAACTCAACTCAAAGACTAGGTATCCCGTGCATCCCAAATCATAAAAAAAACTACTATTCAAAACTCAACCTTGAACCTGTCACTTGTACAAAAATTTCGATCAAGCTACTGACGCCCCATGACTATACATACCAAATATTTGAAAAGTACATTCCGAGTACATAATTTTAGACTTTTGAATCACCCAAAAAGCTTTAAAAACGAACAAGTTATGACCAAAACAGTTTTATACTAGTTGTTTTTTTAAAAAAAACTAAAGAATCCTCTTAGTAATTAACGTAATCCTTTTTAAATGAAAAGAAATAAATGTATGTGAAATTTTCATGAACTTTGTTTAATCTTTCATAAATAATTATAAATGACGTATATTGATTAAGCTCACTTATATAAACTATTTAAGTAGAAAGAAATTTTATTTCTCTTTATTTTAAAGAAAGTCTTTTAGAATTTGAAATAAATAAGTGTTGATTAAAAAAAATCTTATGTTACATCTTGTTTCAAACACGACTCCAACACATTACCCTTATTTTACCGAATACAACCAACTATCTAACTCTATATTAGATTTCCAA
Organism: Glebionis coronaria; assembly: GCA_025667525.1. NCBI lineage: Eukaryota > Viridiplantae > Streptophyta > Magnoliopsida > Asterales > Asteraceae > Glebionis > Glebionis coronaria. The sequence continues at coordinate 272,427,664 of CM046881.1, forward strand.
GTCCTTTTTTTTCAATATATACCGACCAAAAGAAATGTAAGACCCAACACAAAAGATTTCATTATCTCAAAACAAATCCCAAGTTATTTCAATAGACTTAAAACCAAGAACACCATTTTAAAACGTACACGTGAAATACGAAACTCAAAGAATATGCTACAACGGAGGTTTAATATCAAAAAACCGAGCTAGCCATCCTCCTAAGGATACAATCGATAATTGTAGGGGATCATACATATATAGGCATATCGGGATACATATACTTAAATCCGTCTAACATCTACTATACAAGCATGTACTAACCCTCTTTCATGCAATCATACTTAGGAATCCATTGAAGTTGTGGTTCTTGTATAACTATGTTGGCCACCATACTTATACAATTACCCTTCCCCAATGCACTCCTTCCTATAATGACACTTATAAGAATTAATACAACACATAACACATATATTGTGACAATCCGTCAATTTATGATTGATATTTTATTCTCAATATTTATTTGAAAATATTATTTTTAATGTTATAATATGAACTCACTTATTTTTGTGAAGTAATTTGGATTTACGTCTTGAAGTTTAAACCGGAGGATTCTACGTTACGTGCTTACGTTTACATACACCGTTTTGGTGACAGTCTGACATTTCAGAAAATAAATTTATCCGTAAATATTATTTTTGGATTTCAAATTTGTGTTGGTTCATAAACTCACAATTTTACGAGAAGAGATTAGGACTTACGATTTTAATTTAACGTCCTTTACGACTAAACCGGAAACCTTAGGATTACGTATTTACGTTTTCGAACTCCGTTTTTGATGAGACAATTTTTATTAGATTCGTTTTGTGCCGTTGATTCATAATTTATAAAAACTTTTTTCGTAAAACGAACCGAAGGCACGCAAATCGAGGAAACTAGAATCGAGGAATACCCGTAAATTAGTGGGATAAGACAAGATAAATCTTGCCCCACCCCACTAACATGGGACGGCCAAGATGTGCCACCACATCACAAGATGTGGCAACATGTAACTAAATACTTACACTTGTAAGCTAAGCTTACAAGTTAAGCACACTTTCCATCAAAACCACCATCTCATACCATTAGCTCCATTTCCCTCATGCAATACCACACACATTTCTCTCATCCTCTCTCAAATGTGCCGTCCCATATCACTCACAAACACCCAATCTTGATCAAGTTTAACCATGAAATCATGTGTTATTTACACACATGATGAAGCCCTTTTGAAGCCCTATTGATTGGTGGTGATTATAACATCCAAGGAGGAGTTTCCATGGATTCTTGGGGCTGATTTTCCACAAGGTGTTCATGAAGAATGGTGGTCTTGAAGATGGTCTTGGTTATTCACAAGTTTCTCCATCAAAATCCATGTTTTGATCACAACCTACATCATCATGGTGGTATAAAGATTGTTCTCCTCATCCTCTTGTTATTTTTGATTATATAATATTGTATTTCTTTTACTTATATATATGTATATGATGATGAATGATGATTAAAAATATTGTGTGGGGATTTGGTGTTGATAAACATGCTTAAAAAGATGAAAAACTATAAGAAACAAGGCTAAAATCTTGTTTAAATTTTTGGCTGTATAAAACAGTAAAGAATCATATGATGAACTGATAAAAATGGCATAGATTAATGGATATACAGTAAGTAATATATCTTGTACACATTTGAGAGTTGGCCATGCAATTGAATCATTAGGATGGTGAGATATGATCAAAACAAGTTTAGAGTACAAATCTGAGTTCACTGTTTTGGACGATTTTTAGAAAATACTTAGAGGCTGATTCAACAATAGCTATAGAAGAGTTAAATGTAGCACATATCATGTAGTTTATGTCATAAATATGTGAGCTTCTATCTCCATATAGAACTCTAGATATGGATGTTTTGGTGAACATGAAAATAAAAATCAGATTTTGAGAAATTAAAGTATAATAGTATTATATAAGCACTCAAATAAAAATAGTATAAAATGTGAATTAAAACCCACTAACTTATATAAACATTTATATAAATATTTATAAGGATAAATAAATGGACATTTTATAAAAATGGTAGCTGGATAAGGTTTATAAGTTATAAAACTATAAACAAGATTTTTACGACTTTTTCGGCTATTACCGTAAAATTAACGTTTTTGCTAAATAAAACTTAGACGGTTGGACCCGTCTAATGTAAACTTTATAAAACTCATATACTGATATATAAGCATATATAACAAGTAAAAACCGATAAAACCCAAACTATATAACATACGGACATTAACGGACCAAGTTAACATTATTGGACTAATAATACAACAAAATGGGCTAAAACACTTATAAACTTAATTATTGGGCTTAACCCATTTGGGCCCAACATGTAAAATGTAAATACTGATAATACAAGTATGAAATGGATTAATAAAAGTTAAAGAACTTATAATAAGTTTATTGGACTTAAAATATGTAAATAGGTAAAACTAGTAAACTAGTATAAAAGTTATCGACACATAACACTAAAATGAGTAAACGAGAATATGTAAACCCACTTGATCATCATATATATATAAAATCATCATATGTATACATAATTGTTATTTATAAAGTCATTGGACATGAGTCTAAGACGAGTATTATCTGTCTAGGTTTCCGTGAATTGAAGCACGTACCGTACGTCCGAATTGCCGATAACCCGCCTTCCCACATCAACGTGAGTTCATAGCCTCGCACTCTTTTAAATGTTTTTATGAAATGTTTTATAAACCCGCGAGGGAGATAACATGTTAGTTTTTATAAAATAGGACATCATTTGTCCCGATTGTTTGTTTATTGATTTGGACCCGAATGATTGTATGACCCGATTGTATGACCCGATAAATGATTAAAGGACCCGATAGATGAAATTAAATGGATTATTAAAGTTAGGTTATGTCACTAAAAGTCCCATTAGCATGAATTGTGAACTACCGGGATTTGGTAGACGCTTATGCATATAATAGTACTATTTGGGGACGATCAACCCAGTTCGCGCCTTGACGGTTGATCCCCGTCGTGCCACATTGATTGGTAAGCGAATTTATGTATGAGAAGATTTCCATAGCGTGACCTTTGTGACGACACGATAATTTAGATGGGCAAATTTAGTATCGGGCTAGCTACCCGTTGTTTGGTTTAGTAAGGTAACAATGTCATGCGGCTTATAATAATCCAATTAACTAAATACTGCTATACACACCGAATTACGAGGTATTGCCTGACTAGCAATACAGGGTCATACTATTGATATTATGTTCATGTTTTGGTTTTAAATAACCATATTCATATAACGGTTTTTATTTAACTTTATACAACGTCATAAGACGTATTGTATGATGCTTTTACGACATTGGCTCGTGTAATGATTTTTAAGGCAAATGCCTATATTATGATTTTCGATAAGGATTTGTATAAAAATGACTTTGGCTATTTTATGGCCTATTACAATGATTTGTACAAAATGATTTTTGGTAATAATTTTATACCGATGTTATATTGATGGAATTTATTAAACTCTATGAATTCACTTGGCGTTATCGCTGACCCTTTTCTTTTAACATGTTTTATCTCAGGTACTTGAAGGTAATTCTTGGGAAGACAACAAGAATTCATGGCCCGCACCTAAATAGTTATTTCCATTCAAATGCTTTATAAAACCTGTATTAAATACAATGACTTGGGACCTATGTAAATTTAATATTTATGAATGGAAATGCTTTATTATTAAAACGACGCGACTTTTAAGCGTTGTCTATGATGTGAGTAATGTGCTATCCCGTAACACCAACTAGTCTTCCGCTGTACTGAGTTGTATAAATTTGGGGGTGTTACAGTTTGGTACCAGAGCTCTCGTTATAGAGAACGAAAGATTTTTAAAACCAAGGTTTTGAATAAAACATTTCAAAATCTTTTAACTATAAACATTTTTCTAAAAAAATGTCTAAAAATCTTTTGACTATAACGGTGCCGAAGAATTCCCGAGTTACCGACAAGGCCAGACTGAGAAGTGTTATTTTAATATATATATATATATATATATATATATATATATATATATATATATATATATATATATATATATATATATATATATATATATATATATATATATATATATATATATATATATATAACTTGGATTATATATATATATATATGATTTAATTTTATTACATGATTGTTTGATGATTATTTTGATATTTATACGAGGTATTCATACGACGTAGATTGTCACAAGGAACCCTAAATCCCCTAGTAAATTAATCGAAGCTATTCTCGTAGGAATTCTAGCCATCCTAGATCTAAACCAAGTTGTGGATATTTATGATCCCAACAAATGGTTGATATTCGTAGAAATGTAGATATTAGTTAATTGTGATATTGAAAAAGAATTGGCGAGATTAAATCTGATATCGATGTCATGACGATCTTTCCTTATAGAGTGGAGTTTTACAAAACGTTACCACCTAGAAAGATGTCATCTGATTCGTTGTCATCTAATTCTTAAATTGAAATCGAAAGGGTGAATGTTGCACTTGAGGCTGTCATTGGAACCATTACCCAAAAGCCTCATGCCACAAGTACCTTTCCGAGAAGTCTAATTGAATGTGTGAGTCATCTCATGCTAGTGACTCATTTGATAATTACTGATAAAGGAGTTATAGGATTGGAAATTAAGTGTTGATAATATCGAGCTTTTATTGCCCTATTAAGGTCTAAGAATAAGGTTGAAAGTATTGGAAAATGAGGTAGGATATCGAATTGAGTTTAAGTTGGTTAAAACTTGAATAAAGTAAAATTTAACTTGTATGGAATATGATATTGATGAGAGGAAATTATTAAGTCATGTGATTGAATTATAAGGTTTTAATTGATTGTAGGTTCGTGTTAAGGGTTGTTCCTAGGCCATTGTCCACTAACGAGGATGCCCAGTGTCCAAGAAATAAATTGAAGAAATCTTCTTCTGAATTGGGACCGATGGATCTTCCGGGACATGTGGAACACCTAATGACTCTTGTAGATTAGTATTCATTGTGGTATCTTTTAAAAATAATCCCTAACTTAACTGTGACATCAGTTGGTAGGATGAGATCTTGGAATTGTATGACATAGTGACACATAATGTGTTACGGTACAATTTGACTTGTTTGTGATTAATGAAAAGACCACCTTTGATTGCTAAATTCTACATGTATCGATGTTATCTATCTCTTATTGCCTCTTTCTAATGATCGCATTAGTGATGCAACCATTGAACAAGTACTCATCTCGATTTGAGTTACGTTGTGGAATATTCTCTTTGTATTCCTGAGTGCCATCGAAGTCATGAACCTCATGATTATTTGGCCAAGCTCATTTCCTGATATATATTGAAGTTAGTTCTTGGTGAACAACTTTTCATCACTCCTTTGCAGATCACTAATTGTTTTTATAAGTTAAAACAGTATCCTTTGAGAAAAATTGAATATTCATCACTATATGGATTATTTAAAGTGAGACTTATAAATAATCATTATTGAAATAAAGTTGATTATGAAATACCTTGGAAAACTTAATTGTTTTCATAACAAAGAAAATCTTTGTAAATTATTTTTTTTATTCTTATTTAAGAATTAAGCATGAAAATATTTTTATTATAAACATGATGATGAAAGTTTGATGAACTGAGTATTGCATCGTTAGTCTTGAAATTGTATATAGTTGTGCGCCTACATACAATTTGGAATGGACCATGCAAGGCTGATTAGTAGTCACCATAAAACTAATGAATAAACACTAAATTTTCTTTGAAGATTGTGAAAGATTAAATTTTATGAGATCTGCAAAAAGTGAAAAATAGGGACATATTGTTAGGGACACCTACATATGTGCCCGTACTATTTATTATTCTGAGTCGAATTTACTCATCTGTGGAAATTGTCTTAATTGACAATTGATATTCTCTTTCTTGTCCAATTCTCCCGTGGTGAGATTCTTAGGAAAAGTATCTGATTACCAAGTGTTGATACCCGATTGGATGTATCGACGTTCCTATCATTTTTTTTATTAGATTTCATTTGAATGACCTGGGTAACGATCCGAGGAGCTTTCGAATGCGTACTCAAAATTATGAAAACATGGGATATATTAATATTCATAAAATGTTTTCGTCTGTATCTGAATTGAAATTCTCTCGCGTAGATTATGCGTTGACCTTACTCTTTTAATGGTAGTTGTGTCTCCATATATCCTTGAATTTGTGAAGGATTATGAGTTATTATTAATCTTTTGAGAAGTTCACATCTTATCAACAGTAATGAAACTGAAAAGTTGATAGTGCCAGTAGAATGGATTGATTGATTATGACATGACGACATTGTCTTAATTGATAGGAACTCGAATAGAATTCCCCTAAATGATAAGATGTTGATTATCAAAAGTGATCTAAATAATTCTTGATGGATGACCATATCCTGCATTTAGACTTGAAATTATACCGTGAATGGTTGTGAATTAGTCATAGATATTATAATCTAGAAAGAACTTAAAGAAAATTTATTAAAAGATGTTACCGTTATCTGAAACTTTGGGAGGTATTTGCTGGTGAATTACCTAGACTTTCACCATTAAAGCAAGTTGAATTTGGTATTGATTATATTCCCGGTGTTGCATCTGTCGCATGTGCACTGTACGTCAACACCATCTACATTAAAAGAAGTACCGTACAACTGAGAGAGTTGTCGGAGAAAGCTTTTATTCTACCGAGCTCGTCATTATGAAGAGCTATGGTGTTATCATTCCTTATATTTATTTGTTGAATTACCGTGAACTAAGTAAATTGACGATTAAAATCTATGTCCACTACCCAAGATGATAGATTGTTCGATCATTTACAAGGTTCTATCATATGTTTTAAAAATTTGATCCACGGCATGGTTATCATCAACTTCGCATCCGCGAAGAAGATTATCTATTCCAATCATTACATCCAGAACTTGTAATGAACATTATGAGATTCATGTGACGATGTTTGGATTGACTAATACACATGTAGCATTCATAAATTGGGTGAATCACGTGTGTAGGCTGTAAATTGATAAATTCATGCTTGTGATCATTAAGGACCATCTGTTTGTTTATAAGAATAAGAATGAGTTAATAATTAGTTATAGACTGCCCTAAATTGGCCGAACATTGAAAACTTGTACCTTGAGTATTTAACATGTGATTAAAGACTTAATTCTTTACATTATTTGACCATGTGATTAAAAGATAATGGAATCTATATTGACTCTTCAAAAATTAGAAGTCATTTAAGACTTTGGATTTTACCAAAAAGAAAATGGAAACATGTTTTGACAAATGTTTTAACAAAAGAATATGTAAGGAATCATTCTCTTATACCCAAAACATTTAACTAAACTTCTGTTTAGGGGTAAATGTTTGTGTGTACTTCTAGACAACTTAAGAAGAATTAAGGAAACCATTTAAACCATAACTTGAAATTTGAAACGACAATTTTTGCTTTTCAACTAAGAAAATTTTGACCAAAGTATAACCAAAGATTTTTCGAACATTTACGAATCTTATTAATTATTTTCGATAAATCAACAAAAATCGTGTTAATTAAATTTAAAATTATTTTGAATATTTTCATATAATTGGACGGACTAAGAAATTTAAAATCTTTACGTTTATGTTTCATAAAAATTAAATATTTATTATTTAACTAGTTGTAATAATTATCGACGCTTTAAACATCGGATTGAGTAAAACGGATAAAAATAATAGTTGAGATAGAACTAAGACTTAGAAAATGTGAAGAAAGAATTTTCGAATAAATACGGTCATGATAATTATTCCATCTAGGAAAGTGAACGTAATTACTGACACATTATGTGTAAAAGATAAAGAGCCAATTAGGACACGTTCCTTAATAATGAAGGTGAAAAAATAAATTGCCGAACAATTTAAATATGAACGATGTTTGTAAAAAAAAGATAATATAGATAATAAAAGGGGTTCACGGCTAATGTGAACCATTAAAATTGAGAAGCCAATAGCGTTAAATGTCTTAAAGGCCACTTGTGGTTGTCTAAATATGGAGATTTTGAGATATAGTTATGTTGGAGTCTTGTAAGTATAAGTATTCTATTTATGTCATTTCTGACTAAAAATATCTTTGTCTGAAGAAGTCGTACTAATGGCAAATTATGATGGAAGACATCGCCTCATTCATTAGTAAGCGTCTAACTATTGCAAGGGTCATCATCTGAATTTGATTTGATTTGGGTCATCGTCGACAGACTAACCAAATCTGCTAATATCATTCCGGTTAATGATAGATTCTTGATGGACAAATTGACTCTTTCGTATTTAAAGAAGTTGTGCAAACATAGTGTGCCGTATCAATCATCTCTATCAAGATCCTCGCTTCGCATTGAATTTCTAGAGATCTGCTCAGAAGTCATTGAGAACGAATCTTGATGAGAGTACTGTGTACCACCCTAATCGAAGGGACGAGGTAAAGTAACGATACAAAATACTATAAGTGTTGTTTTATGTTTGAATGATTGACCTTTGGTAATAAACCGTATAATCGCTTTCCTTTGGAGAGATTATCATTGATAATTATCGTATTTAGGATCGAAATCGAATCTTGTTAGGATCTATATTAGAGCATCTACAAGCAGGAGTTGGGATGAAGACACCCGACATACAACCATTGTGAGTTGGACATGTCTTTTAGGTTTAATGTTTCCTATGATGGCGAACCTAACCTTACAAAATACTCGACCCGCGAGACCTGAAATGATTGTTGAAATTAGGATCTGATTATTGACTGTCGGTAGTGGGTAGGAGATTATGTGAATATGAAATGTAGATCTTGAAGTGCCAGATGGGTAGCGAAGTTATGCCAAAAAATTTAACCATAGGAAAATGAATTGACGATCTGAAAGATCATGAGATATAAGTCCCCGTTGTATGGGACCATTGAGATGATGTAAGAATTGGTTTGAAAGGCATATAAGCTAGATCTACCTTAGGACTTCAAGAGTTGCGTGAATTATGTTTCGTAGATTGAAATTGATAAAATGTATATCAAGTTAGAATCTGATAGTTTCTTAGTAACGTTTAGATCGGCAAAAAGTTGCATTCATCAAAAACCCGTGAACATCATGGATAGAGAAAGTAAGTCAACATTAAGCCTGATCTTATCCCTGTAGTTAGGTCTGATGAAACTCGCATATTATAATGAATTGCACTTGTGAGAAAAGACCGAATGTGTAGGAAATACCCACATGGCTTTAACTCTATAAGAAGCGAGTAGTAAGATGATCTTTGAGGACAAAGATCCTGTTTAGGGGTAAATGCTGTGACAATCCGTCAATTTATGATTGATATTTTATTCTCAATATTTATTTGAAAATATTATTTTTAATGTTATAATATGAACTCACTTATTTTTGTGAAGTAATTTGGATTTACGTCTTGAAGTAGCATCGACTACGTTTAAACCGGAGGATTCTACGTTACGTGCTTACGTTTACATACACCGTTTTGGTGACAGTCCGACATTTCAGAAAATAAATTTATCCGTAAACATTATTTTTGGATTTCAAATTTGTGTTGGTTCATAAACTCACAAATTTACGAGAAGAGATTAGGACTTACGATTTTAATTTAACGTCCTTTACGACTAAACCGGAAACCTTAGGATTACGTATTTACGTTTTCGAACTCCGTTTTTTATGAGAGAATTTTTATTAGATTCGTTTTGTGTCGTTGATTCATAATTTATAAAAATGTTTTTCGTAAAACGACCCGAAGGCACGCAAATCGAGGAAACTAGAATCGAGGAATACCCGTAAATTAGAGGGATGAGACAAGATAAATCTTGCCCCACCCCACTAACATGGGACGGCGAAGATGTGCCACCACATCACAAGATGTGGCAACATGAAACTAAATACTTACACTTGTAAGTTGAGCTTACAAGTTAAGCACACTTTCCATCAAAACCACCATCTCATACCATTAGCTCCATTTCCCTCATGAAATACCAAACACATTTCTCTCATCCTCTCTTAAATGTGTCGTCCCATATCACTCACAAACACCCAATCTTGATCAAGTTTAACCACGAAATCATGTGTTATTTACACACATGATGAAGCCCTTTTGAAGCCCTATTGATTGGTGGTGATTATAAAATCCAAGGAGGAGTTTCCATGGAGTCTTGGGGCTGATTTTCCACAAGGTGTTCATGAAGAATGGTGGTCTTGAAGATGGTCTTGGTTATTCACAAGTTTCTCCATCAAAATCTATGTTTTGATCACAACCTACATCATCATGGTGGTATAAAGATTGTTCTCCTCATCCTCTTGTTATTTTTGATTATGTAATCTTGTATTTATTTTACTTATGTATATATATATGATGATGAATGATGATTAAAAATATTGTGTGGGGATTTGGTGTTGATAGACATGCTTAAAAAGATGAAAAACTATAAGAAACAAGGCTAAAATCTTGTTTAAATTGTTGGCTGTATAAAACAGTAAAGAATCATATGATGAACTGATAAAAATGGCATAGATTAATGGATATACAATAAGTAATATGTCTTGTACACATGTGAGAGTTGGCCATGCAATGGAATCATAGGATGAGTGAGATATGATCAAAACAAGTTTAGAGTAAAATTTGAGCACATATTATGTAGTTTATGTCATAAAAATTTGAGCTTCTATCTCCATATATAACTCTAGATATGGCTGTTTTGGTGAACATGAAAATAAAAATCAGATTTTGAGAAATTAAAGTATAATAGTATTATATAAGCACTCAAATAAAAGTAGTATAAAATGTGAATTAAAACCCACAAACTTATATAATACATTTATATAAATATGTATAAGGATAAATAAATGGAAATTTTATAAAAATGGTAGCTTGATAAGTTTTATAAGTTATAAAAACTATAAACAAGATTTTTACGACTTTTTCGGCTATTACTGTAAAATTAACGTTTTTGCTAAATAAAACTTAGACGGTTGGACCCGTATAATGTAAACTTTATAATACTCATATACTAATATATAAATATATATAACAAGTAAAAACCGATAAAACCCGAACTATATAACATACGGACATTAACGGACCAAGTTAACATTATTGGACTAATAATACAACAAAATGGGCTAAAACACTTATAAACTTAATTATTGGGCTTAACCCATTTGGGCCCAACATGTAAAATGTAAATACTGATAATAAAAGTATGAAATGGATTAATAAAAGTTAAAGAACTTATAATAAGTTTATTGGACTTAAAATATGTAAATAGGTAAAACTAGTAAACTAGTATAAAAGTTATCGACACATAACACTAAAATGAGTTTACGAGAATATGTAAACCCACTTGATCATCATATATATATAAAATCATCATATGTATACATAATTGTTATTTATAAAGTCATTGGACATGAGTCTAAGACGAGTATCATTTGTCTAGGTTTCCGTGAATTGAAGCACGTACCGTACGTCCAAATTGCTGATAACCCGCCTTCCCACATCAACGTGAGTTCATAGCCTCGCACTCTTTTAAATGTTTTTATGAAATGTTTTATAAACCCGCGAGGGAGATAACATGTTATTTTTTATAAAATAGGACATCATTTGTCCCGATTGTTTGTTTATTGATTTGGACCCGAATGATTGTATGACCCGATTGTATGACCTGATAAATGATTAAAGGACCCGATAGATGAAATTAAATAGATTATTAAAGTTAGGTTATATCACTAAAAGTCCCATTAGCATGAATTGTGAACTACCGGGATTTGGTAGACGCTTATGTATATAATATTACTATTTGGGGATGATCACCCCAGTTCGCGCCTTGACGGTTGATCCCCGTCGTGCCACATTGATTGGTAAGCGAATTTATGTATGAGAAGATTTCCATAGCGTGACCTTTCTGACGACACGCTAATTTAGATGGGAAAATTTAGTTTCGGGCTAGCTACCCGTTGTTTGGTTTAGTAAGGTAACAATGTCATGCGGCTTATAATAATCCAATTAACGAAATACTGCTATACACACCGAATTACAAGGTATTGCCTGACTAGCAATACAGGGTCATACTATTGATATTATGTTCGTGTTTTGGTTTTAAATAACCATATTCATATAACGGTTTTTATTTAACTTTATACAACGTCATAAGACGTATTGTATGATGCTTTTACGACATTGGCTCGTGTAATGATTTTTAAGGCAAATGCCTTTATTATGATTTTTGATAAGGATTTGTATAAAAATGACTTTGGCTATTTTATGGCCTATTACAATGATTTGTACAAAATGATTTTTGGTAATAATTTTATACCGATGTTATATTGATGGAATTTATTAAACTCTATGAATTCACTCGGCGTTATCGCTGACCCTTTTCTTTTAACATGTTTTATCTCAGGTACTTGAAGGTAATTCTCGGGAAGACAACAAGAATTCATGGCCCGCACCTAAATACTTATTTCCATTCAAATGCTTTGTAAAACCTGTATTAAATACAATGACTTGGGACCTATGTAAATTTGATATTTATGAATGGAAATGCTTTATTATTAAAACGACGCGACTTTTATGCGTTGTCTATGATGTGAGTAATGTGCTATCCCGTAACACCAACTAGTCTTCCGCTGTACTGAGTTGTATAAATTTGGGGGTGTTACATATATCCATCTACTCACATAAGCTCATAACCACATAACCAAAAAAAGTCCAAAACTCCATCCATTAAAATAACATAGTCAAACTCTTGAAATACATAAATCCATAGTCTAGCTAAAACAGCATAGACTAAATCCTAAACGAAAACATAATCAGTTATAAGTCATGTCGCCCATAAGAGTGGAAACAGCTTAAAATCCTGCATATCCACCTACTCTTAATAACTCGAACCACCACATGATTCTTAGGGAACATGACTTAAACATTAAAAGAAAAAATACTATACCTCAGGTACATAAAATAACCCAACAAAAGATAGAAACTACCATGTACTAAATTATGTACTATAATGTACAATTTAAGCAAAATACGACAATGACTAGCGTGGATGATTATGGTTCAACCAGCACTAGTAACACCCCGAAAAGAAAATAACATGTGGCTAAGTATGAACTACTATGGTTCAACCCATACTAGTCAAAACTTAACAAACATCGCAAGTAAAAACCAATAACATCCAGAAAACTTTAATTAATATAAAATGCACACATACTCCTATGACGCCTATATGCAGGGACCCTTAAGCTATAAAATAGGTTACTAGACTAGGCAACCTAATTCTCTATAACCATTGTCTCTGATACCATTCTGTCACACTCTAACATGGCGGAATATGGGGCGCAACGCATGGATATCATCACAACAATAGCGTGTCCATAGAGAGAACTATATGAATTAGAAATGTCATAAAAGGTGACACAAATGTCATGACAATATCTCATCAATGTAAGAGTCTAGGTAAGTAGGTAATAGTCCTACCTCTTACCCAAGACAAAAAAATAACACAAACAAATAAACATATAGGTTCATAGTATCACTTATTGAAACAAACAGAAAAAAATAAACTAAGAAGGAACGGGGATCTCCTTCTAAATGCATTCCTACGCGACTCCAATCCTAGCCACATATGTTCTCACGCTTAACCACTTTATCACCTGAAAGAGACACTAAAACACGTCAACATAATGTTGGTGAGAGTCATAGGTTTAGACTCCAACCGAAAATAGATATAAGCTGTGAATAACAACCATCAATAAAAGAACATATGGACAATATGCTACAAGTATGCATTAACAACTAACATTCAAGATCAATCATTCCAAACCAAATCCAAGGCTCCCAGCCTTACCAAACACCATGGTACCATAGGCGCCCATACACCTATGTACCAATCCCAAGGCCCCGCCTTGTCATTATCCATTGGTCCCATAGATGCTCACACATCTATGTACCTCCCCAAGGCCCCGCCTTGTCAACATCCCCTTGGTACCAAGTCAAACCACAATAACTGAGACGGTACGTGTCCCCCGATCCAAATCATATACACAATCAAGAATCACATAGCAGTTAATCACATAAGTGTACACACAAGTCCATCACAAACCATTAAAACATTCACAGCCTTAGTTACAAAACCGTACAGTGTCTCTTCCATCCCGTCTGGAAGTCAAAAACATAAAAAGATATGGGACTATGAAACTCACCTGATAGCACAGCAAGCTAGCACTCCTGCAAACCTATAAAATCATACACAACACACTTAGCTCAGGTCCTAACACCCAAGTTAAGTAACAACCACGGAGGTGAATCTAATCCCCCAATTCTCACTATCTAGTTCTCCCACTACAAGCTATTCTATACGTAAAAATTCAGTTTTTCCTGGTATAGTTTACTAGTCATTAAACGACCACATGAAGTGAAGTTAACACCACACTTGGATTCTACCCTACTGGATTTATGTTTTTATATGATATAAGAACTCCAAAAACCAATTTTACTTTCTACTTATATGTTTAACCCTTTTGTTTAGTCTCTACACCAAAAGTCATTTTCATAAAGCTGATTTTCTGTACATGCTAAATGTTTGACACCAAAAGCCCAACCTAAACACCATAACTTTTATTGAAAACCTCCAGTCCTTTTATATACATTATAAAGAGTTCCCAAATCAAAATCTTTGGCTATCTCATCCGTTTGGTTAGGTTTTGACTCAAATTCCCGAAATCCAAATTTACTCCTGAACAGCGCACTGTTTTTGTAAAAATTGTTTGACGACCTTCCCGAACTCCATTTTCGACCAACCTTAAATTTTTGAAAAGTAGACTCTCTGAACTTAATTTTAAAAAAAATAAACTCGACCAAAGGTGCTACCTACTGCCCGGAACAGTCGACACAAAATAGCCCTAAAAATCAGACTGTTTTACGCCTTTATGCACTAACCTTCTAAACATCATTAATTACCCCTAAATTATTAAACAAGAACCCTAAAATAATTAATGGATCTTAATTAGTATATTTTTCTAGAAAATTAATAAAACCCTAATCATCTCAATGATGGTTAATTAACATTACAATTATGATTAATTAATAAAAACATGAATTAAGTTAAGGTTTTAATTGATTACTTACCTTGAATCAAGAAAATTTTATGACACCCTAAGAACCCTTAAGATGATCGACGTGAATTTTGTCTCCAGAGATTTTATTAGATTTGTTTTTAGTTAAAATCCTTATATAGATTAGTTAAACAAATCCTAGCCCAATATAAAAAGCCTAGTTACCAAAATTAGTTTTCTTTCTTTTTTTTCCTTTCTTTGCGTCACATAAACGACCAAAACACCCAAAAATTTCGTTTTTTTTATTATTTTTTTTCTTTTATTATTAATTAAAGTATAATTAACATTAGCTTAATTTACCTTAATTTATTTCAGCTCCTAAAGCCTCCAAAACCTTAAAACCGTAAAACTAGTCAGTTTTACGCGTATACCGTAAAAGACACTAAAATATACAGTTTTATAAAAACTCTTGGAATTTGAAATAAACTTTATTTTTAAGTCCTAAAGGACTTAAAACCATCTCGAAAAATATTCCCGTGACTAATTACCTTATCCGAGACCTCCAAATGCTAAACCCTAAACCGCAAAAAAATACGATTTACTATAATACATATACGTACACATAAAACACCAAAATAACACCATTTCATTTCATAGTCACTAATTTGTGAGCTCATGAACATGAACTAACCGTTTCTCGATTTACTTATGAGTACTTTATACCCATAAACGATATCCACGTCAACCTCGTTCACGCAAAATAACATGTAAACACGCAAATCACATAGTCACACATAAATTAACCTTAAAATAAGACCAAGTGATGAACCTCAAAACCACGGTTGTAACATGTAGATTAGATATCTTAACTCTTAGCCAAATCTTTTATCTCCTTGTAATTAAAGCATGAACACATTGAGGGTGCCAGCGTTGTGGACTTCCGACTAAGGTGGGTCATAACCACTAAGTAGAAGGTATTCAGACCATGGGACCGCGGAATTTGGCCTAATATATATATATATCATAAATAAAGAAAAGAATAAGATTAAAACATGACCTCAAGGAGCCTTAGGGTGTGGAGCATGTAGCACGAACCTTGTCATTAGAGCCTTAGGGTGTATGGCATGGTGAGTGTTGAATAAAAATTGATCAAAAATCAATTCCCTTGTTTATCGTTCAAGGAGCCTTAGGGTGTGGACAATAGATAAGGAGCATTTTTACATCTTAAATACCCTAAGGATATATGATGTGAACTTGCTAAACTCCACATAAAGTCTACATGACTTTGGAGGAATAATTAATAAGTAGTACTATTGGCCAAATTTTGGATCCAGGAATTTATTCCCCAAATCGTGTTAAATCATCCTTGATGTGGGCTTACTTTAGTGACAACGTTTTTGAGGACGAGGTTAGGTTTTGAGTGTCGGGTTTGCACCGTTTTGCCTTCATTTTTGGACTAATAATTATTCAATAAGTCAAATGAGCCTACGGGTGAATGACAATCCTTAAAAGCTAGAGATACAACTTAGGAATTGGAGAAAGAATACTACACAATTGTCTTATATAAGTGGTTTTAACTTGAGAACTTATGGTAAACAATGATCTCGTTTTTAAGCTTGGTGTAGGGAACGTGAAACTTGAGGGTGATTAATATTCATGACACCAAAGCCCTAATTTAAGTCTTAGATTTCTTTACGAGTTTCTTCCATCAAATAAATTCCAAGTTAATTAATTGTTATAACTTCTGTTTCCTTTTAAATTTTTATCTTTTCATCGTAGTAGTAATAGTATATCTTAATAAAGGCCGAGATGGGTTAATTATGAGAAAAATGTAACTTTATGCTTTAAAATTATGCATTGCATGGGGTCATTGCAATGGTCAAGTGTAGGGGATTTAATAAGTGTGTAAACACTTATCCTTTTGCCACTAAAATCAAGGAAAAACAAGACATAATCATGTGTTTAATATCGTAAAAGTCGGAATTACGCGAGGTTTTGTGTTTTTGTGTGAAATAGGTACAAATGATCAAAAGGAAAGAAAACACGGGATTTCACGGTCAAATGTTGAAGAAAAGTCCAAGAAAGAGACGAAGACAAAGTCAAAGAACCAAAAGTGTGCCAAAGATCACAAAAACCGGCAAATTCGACACGAGTTCAAAGAAAAGATCATCAAAGCCAAATTGAGCTCATTTTTAGTGGATTTAATATTATTGGAGTTAATTGGGCCAAGTGGGTCCCACATTTGGGTATTGGGCCCAAACGCCCAATAAGGATGCTAAAAATATTCAATTTTGGTTAAAAGCCCATACCAAGCCCAAAACAAATAATCTAAGGGACGGAAGGAGTATATGGGTTTTCAAGCCCATTTGGTTAATAAGTAAATGGGACGGAGGAAAAAAATGCTAGGTCAAAACCCTTGGTCAAACTTCACTCACACACACTTATTAAAACGATTTACTGTTGTTCCCATTCAATCCATAACACAAGATTTAGAAGAGATATTTGAGAGAGAAAGAGAAGAAAGTAGAGAGAGAAACAAGAGAGAATTTGGAAGGTTAATGTTTACTAGAGAGAGAAAGTAAAATGAACCAACACCCTCTTCCACACATGGAAGAGGGTTTATATACCCTTGGCCTTTTGGGCCGTGGGCTTTGTTTCCTTGGGCCGGGCTTGGCTTTGCTTTGGGCTTACGCCCCTAACTTATACAATATTAGCTTAAAGTCCAAGCCCGGTTTTCCCGACTAACCTATTACAATATAAGACCTTTTAACGACTAAGATGACCTATTACATTCTTGTTCGGCTATATAAAATATAGGGCTAACAATCTCCCCCAATGTATCGGTCATCTTAAAAAGCTTAAAAAGCATAAGATGATTGAGTGAATACATTCTTGTAGAGGATATCTTCCTGCTTTGGTCTTGTATCTTGGTCTTGATCTTGTTTGTAACAGCTTTGTTCCTTCATGCTTTCGTGATCTTTATCTTGAGCCTTTGTCATTTGACTTTGAGTGCTTGAGATCTTCATCTGTACTCCTTGTGACTAAGATGACCTATTACATTCTTACATTCTTAGGTATCTTGATTATCGCCATCTTGTGCTCTTGTGACTTCTGAATCGACATCGGTTGTATAGCTACGCCACCTTCTTGATATGCAGCAACATATATAGACACGGATGAAATGGCTTTGAACATTTCACCCTAACTCGGTAGCGTTTTACCTCCGGTCGGTGAAGACCGTTAAATGGTATTAAATACCGTACCTGTGATCAGGTAGATTCGATTAAGAACCTCCTTAACAGGGTTTCCCGGCGGTAGAAGCCAGTTCTCTTTACTCGACCGTCTCAAAGCAGACTGCGAACGTAAAGAGTGAATCATAAGGATAAATTATCTGTCTGATTAGAGTCGTCAATTCAGATTTCCTGGAACAAGTTTGATTCTAAAAGAATCGCACCATTGTTGCTTTCCAGTTTGTCACAAGCTTGATTAATAGAGAATCTTGCGAGTTACCTACCGCAGTGCTGTTTAATGTTGACACTGGAAGGATTTCCATTCGTCACTGTGAACACTAATGAGTGTCACTCTGAATGTTCTGGCAAGATCACGTGGATTTTGCGAAGAAACCTGGAATCAAGTTTGAATCAATTAAGAATCGAAACTTAGTTGCTTTCCAGTTCTCACAAGTTTGATTCGTGTAGAATTGCACAAGTTACCTACCATGAGCTTGTTTAATGTTGGCTCAAGCAGGATTTCCATCTTCATTGTGAATCGTATCACTCAGATGTTCTGGCAATATCACAAGGATAATGCGTAGGACTCGATTGTGTCCTAATGAGATGATAGATAGATCTCGATTGGCTCTAGACTCAATAAGTGCATTTTGGTAATCGGAGGCTGGAGCAGACTGCCACCTTTTCAATATTAACTGACTCGGAGTGAGAAAGTCAATAGATACGTGTTGATCTCCGTGACAATGAGACAAGTTTCTTTTGAGAAAAACTCGAATGGCTGGGGAAGGGTTGTACATCGCATCACTGGGTCCATGACACTTGTCTTCAAAAGATGTGTTAACCCGGTTTCTAGCTAAGTTGCATAGAATATTCAACTCCTTCAATGCTTACCAATACGTCATCATTAGCACCTTGTTGTGATTGTTCTAGTGCTAACTTAAGTAATTGGTCCGCATTCAGCTTCATTCCACTCCATCTTTCCTAAGGACAACTATTTCTAGCTATGGAATGTCCTTGGGTAGATCCCTCCGGTTCTGGTTGGATCATAGGACTTAGTTTCCTATCCTAAACCACCTTTTGACTACATCGTTCCGTCGTAGATAGTAGGTTGTTTTGGGTATAGATCATAACCATAAACCATTGAAAACCATTCAAAGTGCTTGATAAAAATCAAAACTTTTAACACTTTGAAAGTTTTATCTTTTCAAAAAGCTCCCCCTACACACATGCATCGATATACGAAATAGTTTGGCATGTGAAGGAAAGAGTTGCACTTGAGTCTTTAAGATCACATGTTGCGATATATTACATTTTAATCACATTTTCTCCCCTATCTCTAATATAAAAACATCATATTAGAGATACTAATTGATTAAAATATGACAATTTCTGAAAACCGATTGGGAGAGAAACATGTGTGCACGAATGAAGCATGGAACATTTTCAGTCAGGTCGCTCCCCCTCAACAATATATGTGTGTCTTGAGACAAAATTTGACAAAATTTTAGAATAACGACACCACAAAATATGTTGAGGTACGGAGTTGAGATGTCTTTTCCAATATAATATATTACATTTGACAATTTCATATCATTTTCGGAATGTGTTGGATACATAAAATATGACAATTTTGGAGATGTACCCAACAACATTAAAGGCTTGATTTTAAAACGCTCCCCCTCAAAAATTGATCAAAATAACATATGACATTTTTAGATATAAAAACCTATTATGAGGGAGAGAGTGTTGAACACACTATTTTGAAAGATTTAGAAAAACCTTTTGAGAAATTCTTGAAAAATTGTGTTCAACGGTTTTAAAATAATCAGGATAGAAAAATTCTCTTCTATTGCTTAGGGAAAAAGCACTGAAACGTACACTTCCCGTGCGGTTCCGTTTTTCATGAGCTCAAAACTTAGATTGTTTTGTGACTAGCTCATGACCGAGAAAAATAAATTTCCCGTTGTGAAGGATAAGTTATCATCCGTGATAAACTTTCCTTAAGTTGAAGTTCGAGTTCTAAGTTGACATTTACTTAGAAATCGTTTTTCATGAACTTAAAAACTTTGAATGTTTTTATGAGAATCTCATGACCGAGAAATATGAATTTCTCGTTGAGAAGGATAAGTTATCGTCCGTGATAAACTTTCCTTAAGTTGAAGTTCGAGTTCTAAGCTGTGATGCGCTTAGAAGTCATTATGAGAGAATATCAAGCAGCTTCATTTGCCAAAACCTCCAAGTCTTCTGGAGTCATATACTTCATACCAAGACGGCCAACGAGATACGCAAACCTATCTTTCGATAGAGCTTTTGTAAACAAGTCTGCCAGCTGGTACTCAGTTCTGACAAAGTATAATTCCACGATGCCGCGTTCCACTTGTTCCTTGATGAAGTGATATCTGACATCGATGTGCTTGGTGCGGAAGTGCTGAACCGGATTGCAAGATATGGCGATGGCCGACTTTGAGTCACAATACATAGGTATTTTATCAAAGTGGAAGCCATAATCCGTGAGTTGAGTTCTCATCCAGAGGACTTGAGCACAACACGCGGATAGAGCCACATATTCTGCTTCAGCTGATGAGAGCGAAGTGCAATCCTACTTCTTTGACGACCAACTGACAAGCTTGTCATCCCCTAGAAATTGTATGCTACCAGAAGTGCTTTTTCGACTATCAAGACAACCTGCGTGATCAGAATCTGAAAAAGTTGTTAGATGAAAATCGGTTTCCCTCGGATACCAGAGTCCCATGTGAATGGTATTCTTAAGGTATCGAAAGATCCGTTTAACCTCTTTGAGGTGCTTTTGAGTAGGTCTGGCTTGATATCGTGCACAATAGCATGTGGCATGATGAATATCAGGCCTGCTGGCTGTAAGGTACATAAGTGACCCGATCATACTGCGATATCGCGTTTGATCTACGGGATATGAGTACAAGTCAGCGTCTAGGGATGTGGTCGACAATGGTGTACCAACGCGAGCACATGAGGTCATACCATGCTTTTTAAGTATCTCTTGAGCATACTTAGCTTGGTTAATGAAGATACCACGTGGGGATTGGTGAATCTGGAGGCCTAAAAAGAATTTTAGCTCCCCCATCATTGACATTTCAAATCTGCTGTGCATTAATTTTTCAAAACATTTTGAAAGTTTTGGGTTCGTAGAACCAAAAATAATGTCATCAACATAAACTTGCACCAGCATTATGTCATCCCCATATTTATTAGTAAAGAGAGTAGGATCAATAGAACCTTTGGAGAATCCTTTGGACACCAAGAAGTTTGAAAGTTCTTCGTACCATGCCCTTGGAGCTTGTTTAAGTCCATATACAGCCTTTTTGAGACGATAGACTTTGTCAGGATGATGAGAATCGATGAATCCTTCCGGCTGATTCACATACACTTCTTCCTTCAAATGACCGTTGAGAAAAGCAGTTTTAACGTCCATCTGAAAAACCGTGAAGCCCTTATGTGCAGCATAAGCAAGGAATATCCTGACTGCTTCCAAACGAGCAACTGGAGCGAATGATTCATCGAAATCTATCCCTTCTTGTTGACGATACCCCTTAACCACAAGACGAGATTTGTTTTTTGATGATGGTTTGTTCTTCATCCAGTTTGTTTTTCCAGATCCATTTGAAATCTAAAATTGACATTCCATAGGGTCGGTCAACAAGTTCCCAAACATTTAGGCGTTCAAACTGATGAATTTCGTCTTGCATTGATTCTATCCATTCATGATCAGTCATGGCTTGTTTGATGTTTGTAGGTACAGTTGAACTCACGGTGAGTGCATACATACACACATCGCCATCGGTTTCGAGTTGTCTGCGTGTTCGAACCGGTTGTGAAGGATTTCCAATGACTTGCTCCAATGGATGATCATGTGTCCAATGGTGAGTGGATGGATATGGTTGGTAGAATGTATGCATGTTGGACGGATCAACATGTTGAGTAGAAGACTCTCCGACTTCGTGTACCGGTGTACCGAACCGATTGATAAATTCTTCATCGTCAGGTTGTGCATCGACTGCTTGATTGTTGTTACCTCCTTCAACATTGACGGTTGGTGATGTTGGTTGTATGATTGTTTCTTGAGTTTGTTGAGTAGCCAATGGAATAGTCTCTTGAGCAACGGTTGTTGAAGTAGATGCTGTTGTGTCTTTTTGACTTTGTTCGGGTGCATCAGTAGTGGTGACTGCGGAAGGCTTTGACACAACTTGATTGTTTCCATAGTAATATTCATCAAACATTGGATCATATAAATCAACCAACTCATTCATATGTGTTGTATCCGTCGATTCTGCTGTAGGAGTACTTTGTTGACATTCTTGCACGGGACGTACACTGTTTTGTGTAGGTGCCATTGCTGGACATTGAGGTGCGGGACTTGAGTTGTTGTGATCAAGTACCATTAGTGGCAATTCGTCAAAGTTCACATGAATTGTTTCGACAATAATCTTTGTTCTCTTGTTATAGACCCGATATCCTTTCGACAATGTCGCATACCCCACAAAAATACATGCATCACCTTTTTCTTTCATCTTGTCGAGATTCTCACCGTCTTTAAGAATGTAGCATAAAGATCCAAATACGTGAAAGAATTTGACAGTAGGTTTCCTGCCATTGATGATGTGGTAAGGTGTCTTTTCATGTCTAGGGATAACGAGAGAACGATTCTGAGTATAACAGGCAGTTGCAATTGCTTCAGCCCAGAAGAATAGCGGTAATTTTGAAGCAGAGAGCATTGTTCAAGCAGCCTCAACCAAAGTACGGTTCCGCCTTTCAACAACGTCGTTTTGTTCAGGAGTTCGAGCAATAGACGTTTGATGTTCGATGCCTTCTTCTTGAAAGTAAGATTGCAAGTTCTTGTTCAAAAATTCAGTACCCTTATCCGTTCTTACGGTT
Source organism: Glebionis coronaria (assembly GCA_025667525.1). Taxonomy (NCBI): domain Eukaryota; kingdom Viridiplantae; phylum Streptophyta; class Magnoliopsida; order Asterales; family Asteraceae; genus Glebionis; species Glebionis coronaria. The sequence continues at coordinate 272,450,974 of CM046881.1, forward strand.
AAGACTTGAGCTTGAAGATTGCGTTGTATCATCTTGAGAAAGTTTTTGAGAACCTCTGGAGTTTCATCTTTGGACCTTAAGAAGAAAGTCCATGTGTATCTAGAATAATCATCAACAATCACGAGAATATACTTTTTCCCGTTAATACTCTCTACACGCATGGGACCACATAAATCCATGTGTAGAAGTTCCAATCGTCCTTTTGAGCTTGGGGTAGTCTTTGATTTGAAAGACTTCCGTTTTGCTTTCCCCAACTCACAAGAAGAACAAAGATGGTCTTTGATGAATTTCAACTTAGGAAGACCGGTCACAATATCATTCTTAGAAAGCAAGTTGATGGTGTCAAAGTTGAGATGTGACAATCGTTGATGCCATAACCATGCTTGAGATGAAGAAGCTTTAGCCATTAAGCAAATTGGATTTGTTGAAGATGTGTCTTGAAGAGTTACTGTGTAGAGATCAGAACCACGAGAACCTGTAAGAAGGTCATTCCCATCGTAGTCTCTAACATAGCAAGTAGATTTCTGAAAAGCCACTTCCAAATCCGCATCACAAAATTGACCAACCGAGAATAAATTGTGATTCAGTCCCTCGACGTAATAAAACCGTTTTATAGTGATATTCCCTTGAACCAAGTCTCCATATCCGAGTATCGGTGCAAATTGATCATTTCCAAACCGTACCGTACCCAGAAACTTCTCCACGAAGTTAATGAGAAGCTTGAGATTTCCCGTCATGTGCTTTGTGCACCCGGAGTCCATTATGAATAGGATGATTTCGACGAGCTGCAGAAGAATTAGAAGACAATGTAGCATTTGACAAATGGGAGCCCTTGATAGAAACGGGTTCCAAAATAGTAGTGGGCCTAGATGTAAAGTCTACAGGCAAGCTGATATTCCTAGACCCAATCACTAAAGTGGTTAACTTAGGTACCCATTTGTATCCGGGTGATGTAAATCTCAAATACTCCCGTGTACATGTCCTAATCATGTTCTCATATAGCTTCTTTAATCTGTTTTGTTTACGCAGAGTAGTGGAGTCTAACGCACTTAATTTCTTAAGTGGTTGATCAGTGGATTGGTTCAAAGTTCTTGTGGGTTCTCTAGTACTAGTGGGCACAGGAATAGGCTTCCTAGTTCTAGTATTTACGCCATTATGATTAAGAGCACAAGCATCATGATTGAAAGTACGAACACATTTTCCACATTCAACACAAACAAATTCAACATTCGAGGTCTTAGCATTTAAACTGTCATTACATGCAGTTACAGACGTTTTATTCATAGAAAACTTAAGATTCCTACGGTGGTCTTCTACTTCCAACTTCTTTCCTTGACTATTATTAGGCATGACCTAATCGTGCATTCTATCGCTCTTAAGCTGTGGTCCGCTAACGCTAGTAGTGGGGATCACTCCTGTAGAAGAAGACACACGTTGATTAGTTTTCTTAATATTCTGAGGTAACCGCGATGTTCCAGTTTGAGTGGGCTTAGTGTTCATCTTATACATTCCAGGTGCTATCACATTAGTGCTCTTATCATTTCCTATCTTAGGCAAAGTCTGTGGGGATTGTCCCAAAATAGATGATTTAGGGCATTTAACAGCATTCGGTTGACGAACGGTGGATGGTTTACCCAAAACAGACTTTCCTTTGATTTTCTCAATGAGTTTCTGTAACTCACTTATGGCTATGTCCCTTTCTTTTAGCTGAGCTTTCAAATCATTTATTTCGAAATCTTTTTCATTTAGTAGACGAAATGAAGAAGCTGACATTTCTTGGCACTTTTTATGATTATGAGATTTTTCACCTTTTTGTAAAGCAAGTTCAAGAGAAATGGAGTGCTTCTCAAGTTGAGAAAAACTTTTCGAAAGTTTGTTATATGATTGAATTTGTTTTGAAAGCTCTACTTCAAGATTGCGACATTTCTCGTCCGATTCTGACACAAGACATGCTACATGACAATATTGATCAAGATCGGTATACACACCAAGTATAGCATTCATATGGTCAGCATAAAAGTATTCCTTAGAAAGTCGATCAATTTCGTTAGAAAGTTGGTGTTCTTGTGTCTTTAATTTAATTTGTAGAAAATCAACTTCATCTTCAAGAGATTTGACATAGCTTAAATCAGTTAACATTTCCTCAGTGAGAGCATTATAAAACATTTCCACATTTTTTGAAAGATCATCAATGGTTGGAACAATGCATTGTTGAATGACGACTTCTACTTGTGGGTTAGGTTTAATATTCCAAATGGTATCCCTAGAAACTTTTTCATAGTCGACGACACCTTTGTACAAATTTAAAACCCCTTGTTTTATAAACTCAAATTGCTGAACACTTTTGCTTTTCTCATCCCATTTACGTTTTTCATCCAAAATTCGCTTTTCTAACAAAATTGATTGCTTTTTGAAACTCCTTTTTAAAGAAACTTTCTTTTGTGGTTCATCACTTGGTGGTGGAACACTATTATACATATTTTGTTCTTTTGAAAGTTCTTTTTGAGGGACAAACTTAATATGATTGTTAGAATCAGAAAGGTTTATTAAATCACTTAAGTTTGATTGACTTTCTTCTTGTTGACGAATGATTTCGTCGCAGTCAGGGGAAAGAAAAAGAGCAAGATTATCAACATAACAACCGATATCATAAAGAGCAGGCTTGGTACTTTGAACTTTCTTGAGATATTCAGGCTTGACAAAACTCGTTTTCATATTTCTATTGAGCATATTCATAGTTTGAATAGACTGACCTGTTTTGTAAACAATGTTGTTTAACGTGTCGACTCTCTTTTCCAAAGCAAGAATTTTTTCAATATCCTTTTCTTCACGAGTTTTATAAAGCTCAGTTTCTTCTTTGTTAACCGACTCTAATTCAGTAATTTGGAGTTTATGTAGCAGAAGTTGTTCTTCAAGTTCCGATATCTTCTGTTTTGACATATGAATTTCGTGTGTTACTTCAGAACAATATTGTTCGTTGAGCACCTTACGTTCATATACCAAACCATTAGCTATTGCAACTCGTCGATCAGCTTCTTTTACATAATCACACTCTTTAAGCCTGTCTATCTCCTCGACTAAGGATGTGTTTGCTTGCTTCAAACGTTTATTAGCATCTTTGTTTTCCTCAATTTCATGTTTTAAAGAATCAATTATAGACGCAAGCAAATCACGGTCCTCATCCGAGTCAGTATCCTGAGCAGCATTACCGTCATCATTACACATATGATGTGAATCCGTAGAGATATTGCTATCCTCCGTGTCCATTACATATGTGTCATTGATGCTTTCGGGTTGCTCAGGATGACGTCGTTCATTAGCAAACACATTATAGTTATCATGTGATGGTACCTTTTCAAGTGGCTCAGAATCATAGATGGGTCCAGAAGTATCATCAGTTCTGGGATCACTTCTTGAATCTTTGCCATGTACACATAATGTGCCTCTAACTCTTGATCATCGGCTTCATCATCAGTGTCATCACGCCAGTCAACTTCATCTGCTGTGAGTGGAATTCCTGCTTCTTCTTTCTTACACAGCAGCATCTTTTCCTTGTGATACCCTGAGTCCTTAACCCGTTTTGGCTTCTTGCATTCCCTAGCCATGTGCCCAAATCCCTTGCAGTTGAAGCTTTGAATCCCAGTCTTTTGCACAACCGGAGTGTCTACAGTGTCTCTCGCCCCAACTTGATTCGGCATCCTTTGATTATCATACCTAGCATCACGATCATACCGAGGTGCATGATCAACTTCCTTATATCTTGCATTGGATGATGATCTGAGGTTGTTGTTGGTAGGTTTGTAGATCTTCTTATAAGTTGTGGTGAGTAAAGACATGAGTTCTTCAATCTTCTTGTCCCTTGAAGTTTGTTCATCATCACTGTCTCCATCTGACTCAGTGTCATACTTTGGAGGTGGAGTGGGGACAATTGCTTTTGCTTTGTGTTTAGAAGCAGCTAGAGGTTTGGTGGATGAGCTTGATGACTTCGAGGAATGAGTAGGTGGTTGTTGACGAGGAACGGGTTTTGTTGAAGTAGCAGCCACAAAAGCAATAGAATTAGCAGACCGTTCTGCCTTTTCAGCCATTAGTTCATTCACTTCATTATGTTGTTTCAAGATATCATAAAGTTTGTGGTAAGATATAGTCTTGATATCCTCCCTTTGTTTGACCAAAGTCACAAACCTTTGCCATTCCGGTTTGAGTTGAAGTAAGAACTGAACATTGGCATGATGATTGGAGATGGTGCACTGATTTCTGACAAGCTCATTCATCATTTTGTAGAATCTCGAGTAATATGAGTCAATGGATTCACCATCTTCAGATGTGAATTTTCCAAACTCCCAAAGTAGATTAGTCTCGAGATCTTGAACATTGATCGACTCACCTTGCTTCAATCGATGAATTGCATTCCACATTTCCATAGCATTAGGACATGCATCAACTGTGGAATAGATATCGTTATCAATTCCAGTGAGTATGAAGTTTACAGCATCAGCTTCATCTTGGAGGAGTTTCTTTTTCTCAGCAGAACATGTGTCAAAATCCTCCATAGCTCGTATAGTTGATGAAGTACCATCCTCTGCCTGTGTGATAATTGGTCTGAATTCAAAAACTGGAGGTGGATTCTCAAGGCAGTGACGAAGAGCAGTTCGGTTTTATTTTCCGTCGAGAAATCTATGAAAACGAGATCTCCATTGAACGTAGCAACCGGCAGTGAGCACAGGTGGATTACCGTTGCCACCTTGTTCCAAACGAATTTGATTAGCAGTTGCAGTGTTGATGTTGTTGTTAGACATGGTGAATACTTGTGAATGAATTGCAGATCTTAGTGGATTTGTTGTGATGATGTGTGGTTAAAATTGAAATTCCGAAATTTCCAGAAAATTTTTTTCTCAGTCCGACAATAAATTCCTCAGTCTGACAAAACGGTAAGCCGAAAAATTTTGTATCGCCAAATTTTGAATTTGAGTTAGAAATAGCCAAAAACTAATAGGGAAAAAATTTGATTTTACGTGACCTAAAAATTTTAACTCTTTTTTTTTTTTTTAATCTTCGTGTAAACGATGTTCCTAAACTAGTCTAGATAGTGGCTAAGTCTAAAAATTACTCAAACAAAATATCCATCGGAATGCCCATCGGAATAACCTTTTCGGAATGACCTTGATCGGAATACCCTAATCGGAATAAACCCTATCGGAATACCTTGATCGGAATACCCTAATCGGAATGTCAAACCGGAATACCCAATCGGAATGTCAAATCGGAATGTCTTGTCGGAATACCCAATCAGAATGTCAAATCGGAATACCCAATCGGAATGTCCAAATTGGAATACTAATCGGAATACCCAGTCGGAATGTCAAATCGGAATGTTTTGTCGGAATACCCAATCGGAATGTCCAAATTGGAATGACCAATCGGAATGTATAAACCCTATTCCGATTACACTAATCGGAATAACTGTAAGCCCTTTTCTGATGACCTGATCGGAATAATTCCCACTTTTCTCGGACAAAACTCAACCAATTCGTGATTTTAAGCCAAAAAATGATCAAAACACCCAAAAATTTTGTGTTTTTAGCCAAGGTAACAATACCAAATCTCTACCACAACTATGTAGAAGATTTGTATCAAGAAAAAACCATAAAAAACACAAGAAAAAATTTTTGGACGTGATATATAGATCAAAATGACCACGAAAAATCAAGAACACACCACACAAATCTTCAATCACCTATCCACTATAGGCTCTTGATACCTGATATGAGCTTAAACTCATATCCTTTTAACAACAAATAACCCTAAAACATGAAGCAAAATACCAATTTATCTTGCAAAAACAGTGTTATGTGGTATGTTTGTGTTTGTGTACACTTGTGTAGGTAAAAAGATACATTTCCAAGCAAACAAGGAATAATCAAGCTCAAATTGATGAAAAAGACAAGGAAGGATCAAAAGTGACAAGACTTTGAAGTACAAGGACCTATCTTGACAAGTTGTCAAAGTTAAAGGACTAAAGTGCAAATATTATGAAAGTCAAGATTCAAGTCAAACTTGGTCAACTCTCAAGCCAACTCAGTCAAAGGACCATTTTGTTCAAGAATGAAAGTTGAAGGACCAAATATGTCAAAAGAATGAAGCTGCTAGCTCAAAAATGCAATCTGCCAAAGTATAGGGACTAATTCTGCCAAGTTTGGAAGATTTTTACTAGCTTGATCCATGTGAAACCATTTCAACCAATGAGAGAAGAGAAAAATGAGCACACGGATCACCAAGCCATGCAATTAATACCCAATCACAACAGTTGGATCCGTGTGATCAATTTTTAACCATTCATGTGATGACATGTGGCATCTTCTTCATCAAAAATATTTGCCAGGATCGCGTTTGAGCTACAATCCATTTCATGAAAAGATGTCAACACCAAAATTGATCATTTTGAAGAGACGAACACAATGGTACAAGTCAATTAACATGAAATCAACTATTGAAGAAAGGCCCAATTTGTGTTCATACTTGGAAGAGGAAATTTGCAGAATTGTCCACGTGGAGAGCTGGGATTGGTCCCAACACGTCACCAACCCCAACAAACTCCTCCTTCATGCCTATAAATAGATTGATTAGCCTTCATTTGTAACAGTTAGCAATTTGTAGAAAAACACATAGTTTTTTTAATTCCTTTCCCTTTCCTCCATTTTTACCCTAGCTACTCAAGAGTCTGACAAACTCTTGAGTTAGTTAGTTAGTTACTTACCTTCTAACAACTTTGTAACCGTTTTCCATTAATAAAGTTTGAATTCATCCTTTCCCGCCAAATCTGTTCTTCATATTACTGCTCATTTCCTGCTGCTATTGGATACTTGTGTTACTGCATTGTGTTTGTTATGATCATTCCTTGATCATAACTTACTTTGAAGAAGTTTGTTAGCTGTTTGAGAAGAATTCAGTTCAATCCATAGTTTTTTGAAGATTTCAAGCATGTTGATGATTTCTGTTGATTTGTAGCTGAATTTGATTGATTGATTGTTGTCCTAGTGATAAGGTGGTGGTTATCACTAGGCTAAGAGAGCACAGCGCTCCTCTTCTTCTCAGTGGTTAACTACAATAGGTGCAAACGCCTCTTGTTTCAATTCCTCTCAATTGTTGATGCATGCTCAATTCTTAGATAACTTTGCTTGATTGAATGATAAAAGCTGTTTAGTTTGTTGATTGATTGATTCCAGAGTTCTTATAGCATTAAGTGTAGCTTAATCTAGCTTATTGTTTTAGAATTTAACATGTTTTCAGCTTTTGTGAGCCAGTTTTAGCCTTCCTTGCTATTCTGAGTTTTAGTAGTTGTACTTGTTTGAAACTAGTGCTAGCATACTTCATTTTGATTACCAAACTTAGTTTGATAGAGTTCTTAGCTCAGTATTAACTTTTGCTCATAAAGCTTTCATAAAAATTCCAAAAAATTTAGAAAGGAGTGTTTGGCAACAGTGTTTAGACATAATCATTGTATGATTTGTGTTGATCTAGTTGTTAAAAGTTGGATTTTAAGCTTGTTCTAGTGTAGTGTGATCAAATAGGGTGCATTTTAGTTGGTAACCTTCACTCATAGGTCTTATTGCTCAATTGTGTACTTGGATTCTTTGTGATTCAGATTTTGAACATTAGCATTTCTCAAACTTGCCAGATTCAAATCATTACAGCCTTTTCATTTCTTAATCTTTTTCACTAAAACTTGTTCCTAGATCTCAAGTAACATCCAAAGTTTTAGTGGTATAGAAGAAATTCTACAGTCTTAGGAAATAAGCTAGAAAATAGCTTTTTGGTCAAAGCTGAGCATAGCTCAATTTCTGTAATAAAATAGCACACTGATTTCTTGGTTCTCTTAATCCACTTCATTAATCTTGTGATTTTCTTTTACAGAAACATGTTAAAAGTGTTCATAATTGATTTTTGAAAGTTTTAGTTTTTTGTAAAATTTTGGTCAACGCTGGTCAACATAAGCCCATTTTCAGCTTAATTCAAATTCCCAGCTTATTACTTGATGAAAAATGTTCTAGTTTGATTTCCCGTTCATTAATTGAGTTGCATAATCAGTTTCAATAAGAAAAGCTAGTTGTGACTGTCTAGATTTTGCTGTAGCTTATTTTGAGCTTATTAATAAGTTCTCATTTGCTTATTTCTCAATTTTAGCTAAATTCCTTGTTCACACGTAGCTTAATTTGAATTTGAAGAGTTTTGCAACTTGTTTCATTGAAAATGGTTCAGTTTTAAGCTCAAACGAGCTTATTTGTTTCTTTAGCCCGTTTTGGCTTATTAAGTTTTCAAAATTTGCACTTAGGTCCTTGATAGTTTTAACAGTGTTAAATTTTAGCTAATCTCCCTAATTTTTAGGAAATTGCACAATTAGGTCCTTTCTGTTTTTGAATTAGTTAATTGCAGTTTAAAAGTTTGTTAATTTGTTACATTTTAGTTAGTTTGTTTTAGAATTTACATTTTTTATCCTTGTAGTTAACTGTTTTTCATTTTTAGTCCGTAGATTTGTTATAATTTTCATTTCAAGCATTTATCTTTCCTAGAATTTACATTTTCAGTCCTTTAAGTTTCATATATTACATTTTGAATATTACTTGAATAAAAACTTGGTATTTGCAAGATGTTTTACATATAAGTAGGTAATATTTTTCCGTTTTGCAAGGCTTTGTTGAATTAGCAAATAGAATATCCAAACAAGTTTAACAACCAAAAACAGTTAAAAACCCGATATTGGTTGGACTTTCCATTAGCAAGAACTGAGAAAAAACAAACTGCATTATACTCAATATTAAATGGCGCCGCTGCCGGTTCTTTGACTACACGAGAGACTATCGATTGCGGTTTTCATTGGCTTTTGGGATCCGTTCACTTTGTGAACGTTATTTTTACGTATCATAAATCAAAAACAAATAAAAAATCAAAAAATATAAAAATATATAAAAACTAAAAAATTAACAAAACAATTCTTTTCCTAAAGAATTGACAAAAAAAATAAAAAATCCAAAAAGCAATCTTTTTCCTAAGAGATTGCACCCAAAAATATAGATTATTGGATTCTCTCGGTTTTTATGTACATATAGTATTTTCTCTTAAAAAACTCATAAATACAAAAATATTTTCCATATATTTTTATAAGTAAATACGTATACGTATAAGAACAACCAATCTACATATTCTCCATAAGTATTGCCGAGGCAATACACCGTGTTGAGGGGCGTTCCGGTCCTTGACACGTGTATCGATCAAACAAAATAAAGCAAGAATAGATAAATACTCTCAATAAGCAACAATTCGAAGAATACGAACATTTAAGTGAATAGAAAGGCGATGTGCTATAAAATGCCATCTAAGGGTCAATAGGTACTTAAGTGCTTCGCGCCACCTAACCCCCCGTTCACTTGTAAGTATTCTAAGAAGGAAGGCTTCATTGAGGGTCTTGCACCCAAGTAGTACATACGTATATTGTTATTTTCTTGTGGATATTTAATATTGAAACTCGAAGAGGATAATCCATTTCTCTTCAAAGTCACACGAGAGCTTCTCTCTCATTCCTCGTATTGAGTTGCATGCTCACTCGCGGGCGTGCACAAATACCGATTGGTGTACAACCTCTTCCTCCGAAAAGGAAGAAAAAGAGAAAGAGTAAGACCACCATCGTCCACCAAGCCGATCACGAGAATCGTGCTTTGACTCCACCACAAGAAGCCATGGCTATTGATAATCGCTCTTTGTATGAACGTATGCAAACCAACATTCATGGATATACTAGTGCTATTAAGATTCCCGACTTTCCCGCAAACACATTTGAGCTACATACATCTATGATCAATATGGTTTCACAATCACCTTTCTTTGGTAACAAGAATGAGGATCCTCATGCTCACCTTAAGAGATTCCTTTCTCTTTGCAATAACATTAAGCATAATGGGGTTCCACATGAGGTGATTAGGTTGATGTTAGTGTCATTTTCCTTAGAGGGAATTGCTAAGCATTGGTTAGACACCCAACCACCCGATAGTATCACCACATGGGATGGTTTCACCACTAAGTTTTTGAACAAGTTCTTTCCTCCACATAAGACTATGGCTTTGAGGACTTTAATTATGGGCTTTCAACAAAAACCTAGTCAATCCTTTAGTGATGCTTGGGAAGAGTATAGTGAGTTATTGAGGCGATGCCCTAATCATGGATTGGATCTAGTTCACCAAATCAACCTCTTCTATGATGGCCTTAAATCTCACCACCAAGATTCACTCAATGCTTCCGCGGGAGGGAATATTCTTCTTAAAACATATCAAGAGTCTTTGGACATCATTGAGACTAAAGCAATGGTTCAAACAAACAATCCATTTGAAGAAAAGGTTCATGTTATCCAAAACAATTCTCAAACTTCTTGTGACAACCAACTTCTTAAATTTCAACAAGAGATCCTTCAACAAGTCAAACAAGGACAACAAGAAATGACTCATGAGATAGTTCAAGCCTTTAAGACCGTTTCATTGAACAATTCTTCAAATAATGTGAATGCTATTGCCATTTCTTGTGTTACTTGTGGAGGTCCCCATTCTTATGAACAATGTGATAAGGTGCAAGGGTATCAAGGGGAATGCTATGCTTACCAAGAGGAACATCGTGAACACTTCAAGCCTAATATCAATCCAAATAACCTTTCTTACAAATCCCAAAACTACCTTACTCCACCCGGATTCCCACCCCAACCACCCACCCAAATTCAACAAAATCCTCCTCAAATTTTACCAAGGAATCAAGGGCAAAGACCGCCTTACCAAGGAAATAACTACAAGGCACCCAACAATGTTCAACATCAAGGAAATACCTTTTATCTACCACAACAAGGATTTAATCAACCACTTCCATTTATCCCCAATCAAGCATATGCTCCAATACCAAATCAAGCTTACCCTCAATTTCAAAATCAAGGATATGGGATGTAAGAGACTCAAGAGTATGTTGACAAGAAAATGCGTGAAATTGAGAAGAGAATGAATGACCAAATGAAACGAACATTGGATGACCAAATCAATAGGGTTTTAGTGGCAATAAATCAAAGACCACAAGGGGCTTTACCTTCCAACACACAAACAAACCCTAGGGCCAATGTCAATGCTATTACAACAAGGAGTGGAACAACAACAAAAGATCCTTCACCTCCTAAACCTACTATTGTTCAACCCACTTGTGCTCCTACTTGTGACAAGCCTTCTACTTCTACTTCACCTCCTCAAAATGTTCCTATTCACTCAAACACACCTTCTCAACCACCTCATACTTCTCCTTTACCTTCCACACTTCCCAATGAAGAAGCTAACAAAGACAAATCTTCCACTACTACACCTATTCCACCTACACCAAAACCTACTCTTCCATATCCTTCAAGGTTGAAAAAGGACAAGTTAAAGAACAAGGATGACATCCAAGTCTCCAATTTCTTAAGAATGTTCAAGCAACTCAACATCAATATATCCTTTGCGGAAGCTCTTGCTTATATGCCAAAGTTTGCTAAGATGTTCAAGGATTTGCTCTCAAACAAAGAAAAATTGGTTGATTTGCCCAACACATCCCTTAATGAAAATTGTTCCGCGGTGTTACTTAAAACCTTACCAACAAAACTTGGAGATCCGGGGGCGCTTCTTGATACCTTGTAATTTTCCTGGTGTTGAAAATTGCATGGCTTTGGCGGATCTAGGGGCGAGCATAAACCTCATGCCTTTATCGGTTTGGAAACAACTATCTCTTCCCGAGCTCACTCCCACTAGGATGACTCTTGAACTAGCCAACCGAACCATAGCTCACCCCGTAGGTATAGCGGAAGATGTGTTTGTAGGTGTGGATAAGTTTACCTTTCCGGCCGACTTTGTAGTGGTTGATTATGACATGGATCCTAGAGTGCCTTTGATTGTTGGTAGACCGTTTTTGAGAACGGGTCGTACTTTGATAGATGTGGCGGAAGGAGAATTAATTATGAGAGTAGAAGATGAGAGAGTGGTGTTTAAGTTAGGGAAAGTTTGTGATAGGAAAGAGGTTAAGGAGTCTAGACCTTGTGAGACTATTAACATTGTGGATGTGCTAGATGAAGTGTGTAATGAACACTTTCATGATGCTTGTAAGAGTGCTGGTGATGAGATACCCCATGTTGAAACCGTGGCCTCAATTGCTCCCTCTTTAACACCTTTTGGAGAGAGTGATTTCCTTTTGGAGGAATTTGAGTCAAACTTTCTTGGTGATGATGATTCTCCCATTAATTGGGAAGAAGATATTCTTACAATCCAAAAGTTGCTCAATGAGGACCCTATTCCTTCTCCTATTCCACAAGAGATTACTATTGAGAAACCTTCCATAGTACAACCCTCCATAGAGAGTCCACCTCCCATTGAACTTAAGGACCTTCCATCCCACTTAGAATATGCTTTCTTAGAAGGAAAAGACCAATTACCGGTGATCATTGCTAAAGAGTTGAAAGAGGATGAGAAAGAGCAACTTATTGAAGTTCTTAAGAAACATAAGAAAGCTTTAGCATGGAAAATATCCGACATAAGGGGAATTGATCCACATTTTTGTACACACAAAATCCTTATGGAGGATTACTATAAACCCGCCATTCAAAACCAAAGGAGAGTTAACCCAAAAATCCATGAGGTTATTAAGAAAGAAGTGATTAAACTCTTAATGCGGGTATGATTTATCCCATTTCCGACTCTCCATGGGTTAGCCCGGTTCATTGTGTTCCTAAGAAGGGTGGAATCACCGTGGTGCCTAATGAGAACAATGAGCTTATTCCCACGAGACTTGTGACCGGTTGGAGAGTTTGCATTGATTATAGAAAACTCAATGAGGCAACTAGGAAAGACCATTTCCCGCTTCCCTTTATGGATCAAATGCTTGAATGCTTAGCGGGAAATGAGTACTATTGTTTTCTTGATGGCTTTTCGGGTTATTTCCAAATACCCATTGACCCTAAGGATCAAGAAAAGACCACATTCACTTGTCCCTACGGTACATTTGCTTACAAGAGGATGCCTTTTAGCTTATGTAATGCACCGGGGACGTTTCAAAGGTGTATGATGGCGATTTTCCATGACATGATAGAGCAAACCATGGAGGTTTTTATGGATGACTTTTCCGTATTTGGAAACTCATTTAGCTCATGTCTCACCAATCTTGAGAGAATGCTTAAGCGTTGTGAGGAAACACGTTTGGTGCTTAATTGGGAGAAATGTCACTTTATGGTGAAAGAGGGGATTGTTTTAGGACACAAGATATCCAATAAGGGATTAGAAGTTGATCGAGCTAAAATTGATGTGATTGCTAAGCTTCCCCCACCCACCTCGGTTAAAGGTGTGAGGAGTTTCTTAGGTCATGCGGGATTTTATAGGCGCTTTATACAAGATTTTTCTAAGATAGCTAGACCGATGACTCACCTCTTGGAGAAAGAGGCTCCTTTCATTTTTAACCAAGATTGTTTAGACTCTTTTGAGACTCTTAAGGAAAAATTGACTAAGGCTCCCGTTTTGGTTTCTCCAAATTGGGAATTACCTTTTGAGCTTATGTGTGACGCTAGTGATTATGCGGTGGGGGCCGTCTTAGGACAAAGAGTTAATAAGCATTTTCAACCTATACACTATGCGAGTAAAACCATGACCGGTGCACAACTTCATTACATTACCACGGAAAAAGAGTTGCTTGCTATAGTATATGCTTTTGAGAAGTTTAGACCATATCTTGTGCTTTCCAAAACCATAGTGTATACGGATCATTCCGCTCTCAAGTATCTTATGACAAAACAAGATGCTAAGCCTAGGCTTTTGAGATGGGTTTTGTTGCTTCAAGAGTTTAAGATAGAGATTCGTGATAAGAAAGGGGCCGAGAATTTAGCGGCGGATCATTTGAGTAGACTTGAGCATCCTTTTCAAGGAGATTTCCCACACCAAGAAATCAATGAATCCTTTCCATTAGAGGAGCTCATGTCTATCTCTTCCCAAGAGGATGCCACACCTTGGTTTGCGGATATCGCAAACTATCTTGTGGGCAATGTGCTTATTGAGGGTCTTACTTATCAACAAAAGAAAAAGTTTCTTAAGGAAGTTAAGTATTACTTTTGGGATGATCCATATCGTTTTAGGCAATGTGCGGACCAAATCATTAGACGGTGTGTAGATGGGCCCGAGGCATTTAAGATCTTAGAGGCGTGTCATAAAGGACCTACGGGTGGACATTTTGGGCCTAACTACACTGCCAAGAAAGTCTTTGATTCGGGTTACTATTGGCCTTCCATTTACAAAGATGCCCATGAAATGGTGAAATTTTGTGATGTTTGTCAAAGACAAGGAAAAATTACACAACGTGATGAGATGCCACAAACTTTTATCCAAGAGTGTGAGATATTTGACGTATGGGGCATTGATTTCATGGGACCTTTTCCATCCTCTAAGGGAAACAAGTATATACTTGTGGCGGTGGATTATGTGTCCAAATTTGTGGAGGCTAAAGCCTTACCTACCAATGATGCTAGAGTGGTTGTAAAGTTTTTGAAACAATTGTTTGCTAGATTTGGTGTACCTCGGGCCATCATAAGTGATCGTGGTACGCACTTTTGTAATGATCAATTCACGAGAGTTATGAAGAAATATGGAGTGAATCATAGACTTTCTACCGCGTATCACCCTCAAACAAATGGTCAAACCGAGGTCACAAATCGTGGTATAAAGAGAATTTTAGAGAGAACGGTGGGAGAGCATCGAGCTTCTTGGTCGGATAAGCTTGATGATGCTTTGTGGGCGTTTAGGACGGCTTTTAAAACACCAATTGGTTGTACGCCTTATAGGCTTGTGATGAGACGGCTTTTATACATGGTCTCATCGTTCTTTTTGGACTTAAAATGCATTAAATATCATTAAAATACCCAAATATATGCTTGTGTTTGTTGCTTGTGTATTTTAGGTACGGATATTGAGAAAATGACAAAAGATCACAAGAATCAATCAAAAACGAACACGGGAAACGAAGCCGCACGATGAACCAAGCCCTAGTGAGGAATTTTCCAAAGAAAACCCTTGAAGATTTGAAGAATATTGAAGATTGGTCCTCCAAGTTTGAAGAATTGACACTTTATACCCTTGTATCTTCATAATTACAAGTTTGGTCCCTAAAGTTTGTCAAAATTACAAAAAGGACCCTCAAGTTTGAAGAATTGGCAAATTTAGTCCCTCATCAAATCTAAATTGTCAAATATGGTCCTCCAAGAAGTCAACCAACAAGTCAAAGCCTTGAAGTTTGAAGATATGGCAAATTCAGTCCTTGGAAAATGAAGAAATTGCATAAATGGTCCTTGTTTCAAGTTTACAAAAACATTGTGCCAAAAATGACAAGTGTTGAAAGTTAAATACAAAGGAAATGGGATTTGTGAGCTGATAATACAAAATGAATGAAACAAAAGAAATGAGGGACCATTCATGACCAGACAACAAACCTCCCTACACCACTTATATCCTGCCACATCACCCCCACCAGTCCATCTAATTTAAAACGAACCAGTTCATGACCTGTTAAACCTTTTTGAACCCACTCACTTTACTTAAACACATTTAATTAATCAAAAGTGGGGGAAACCCGTTATTTAAAAAGTAATCCCCCAAAATGAATCAAAAACTCCACTGTTCACCACCACTAATCCTTAGAACCCTAATTATGATTATCTCCAAATCAAAGGGATTTTAAACAATTACCTCCAGATTGCTAATTCATGTTATCCTCACCCTAACCCACCTCACCAATCACTCTCACACATACCCCATGTGACTACCCAGCCTTCCCCTGCCCCACGCTTTTAACAAAAAGACAATCCTTGACAGCAATCCAACGAATATCGTGCTCCCTACGCTAAGATGAACGTCCAAGATGGGTTTTTCCTCACTGGCATCCTCACAACCTTCCAAAAACCTCACATGGGCATTTGACGAAATTCAAATGTTGAGTATCAAATGAGCATATTCCAGGGAATCATCCAAGGGCTTATTGGGAAGTTCAGCATTAGGGTTTTTACCTTCTAGAATCATCAATGTAGCCTATTTAAAGGCATGTTAGGACTTAGTATAGTTGTTCTTTTTTTTCTCTCCGTTTTGTCACAAACTTGTAAAGCCACTTTTATTATTGAAATAGAAATGGTATTGGATTGTTGATGAGAAGAAAAGAGGACCATCTTTACATTTAAGCATTTACGTTTCCAAGTTTTGATTTCAAGTTTTAAATTTTGTTGGCTACTTAATCTGTTAAGTTTTTTTTTAACTGTCCAAAAGCTTTAAGCTAGACCATAAGCCTGATAATTTGAGTAATTATCAAGCTTATGTGAAGAGTAAGGCTTTTGTGGATTTGGCTTGGTAAAAGTTTTTAAGAAAAAAAAAATTATTACTCATAAGTTTTCTTATCCTTTATGATAAGCCCAAGTCAGCTTAATTAATAAGCTTGATTGAGGCTTATTTGTTGTAACACAGAAACATTGTCTTTTCTTTTCTCTTAGCAGGATCTCTATTCCAATTCAGTTTGAAGACATTATTGGAGTGTGTGTCAACAGTGACCACCTCCAATCTTTCTTTTCTGCTTACTTGATCACAAATTCTAGCACAAGCCACCAGCTTGTAGGAGGTGGCTTATCAGCCACTGTTGGGCTTGGAAGTAAGCCCAACAAGGTATTCCTTGTTTACTTTTCTTTTTAAAATTTTAAGTTTCTGAAAAAAGTGTTTTATGTGATTTCTGCATGAAAGTTGTTTTATGTGTGTTAATCTGGATAAATTCATGTTATTTTGTTATGATATGCATGTTAGAAGCATTCTTAATCAGTTTGTTTAGCTCTTGTGTTAATTTGCTTTGAAAATTGTTGATCTCTCTTTTCTAAAGGGGTGTTTGGATACAGGTTTATCCAGGACTGAATGGTAAAATTTTGAAGGTTAAAAGGTGTTAGATAAGTTTGTTAGGGTTGCATTTAGTTGCTAACTAGTTAGTTTATAGATTGGTGCTAGTTTGAAGCAAATTGTGTGTTTGAAAAGTGAAAACTTAGCTTAAATCTGCATGGTTATTTATCTGCCTGTTTTGATGATTTTGTGTGCTTGGGATTCATAATTTGTTAAGATATAGTTCATTCTAGGGCTTGAGTTTGTTTGAGTATCATTTTGTGAGCTTGTATGCAAAAGTTTGGGACTTGGAAGATCATTTGAATGCTTGTAATCTGTTAAGGAACCACCAGACCCTAGGATTTATCACAGCAATATTCATAAGCTTGATTTGGTTTTGATTGTTCATTTTTCTGTGCTAAGTGTGTTTGATTTTTGCTATTTACTGACTCCTTGTGCTTCAAAGAGCACAAGGGTGCCTTATTGTCCCAAAAAAGCTATCAAGATAAGCTTTCCTAAGCTTGTTGAAAATCAAACCAAAATTTTACACTGTCAGTGGGAACTCCTTTCCCACTGCTAGTGTCTTTTTTACCACTGCTGAGCTAAAGGACAAATCCAGTCCACTTGTCACTATCAGTTTTCTTGTATTTTTGTCTTTAGTGGGTAAAAAGTGGAATTAGACCTTGAAACCAGTGCCATTATTTTTCTTATTTAATTTAGGATTTTTCTGATTAATAAAATTTTTATTTACTGTTCATTTAGTAATTTTTAGGTTATTTAGCTATTTTTAATTAATTTTAAAGTTTCTGTTTTTGTCTTTTAGTGCCAAAAAGTAATATTTTTAGGTTTAATCAATT
The DNA here is from genome assembly GCA_025667525.1 of Glebionis coronaria. NCBI lineage: Eukaryota > Viridiplantae > Streptophyta > Magnoliopsida > Asterales > Asteraceae > Glebionis > Glebionis coronaria. The sequence goes on from CM046881.1 coordinate 272,468,759, forward strand.
TTTCTGAACTTAGAATAATATTTTAAGGTTTTTGGTTTAAAAATTAGTTACTGTTCACCTTTTTAATTAATTTTTATAATTAATTTAAGTTAATTAGGGTTTTAATTAAACTAGTTTTGTCATTTAGTGGGAAATTTAATATTTTTCAAGATTTTTCATTTTTCTACTGTTCATTAGAGTAAATTAGGATTTTTAAAATTGGTAGATTATTTTTAGCATTATTTAATTATTTTTTATAATTATTTTAATTTTAAAATAGTTTTTAGTAATTTAAAAATAGAGAAATAGTATTTAAAAATCATAAAAAATACTTTTTAGTTTTTAGATAATATAAGTAAGTTATTTGTTCCATAAAATCATATTTTGGACATTTTGATTAATTATATTTAATTTTAGGGCTTTAATTAGCATTTAAAATTGAATATTTAATTAATAAAAGGTTTTAAAATATTTTATTGGATTTTATTCCTTATTTATAGTATTTTAGACTTGTTTTAGCTTATAATTAATTTTTAGGTTGAAAATTTTTATTTTCGTCGTTTTTACGGTTTTACGTTCACGCCTTTTTCGTCATAGTTTAATTAGTTTTCGTAACCGTCTTTTCTTTCCTTTCTCATTTCTTTTCTTCTTGATCATAAGCACAAACATCATATATCAACTCTTAACACAACGCACTAGCCTCCTCGAGAACGAACTCACCTAGGGTCACTCACACACGGTTTTCCTAAATCGTCGTGCACACTTGCCCTATTTTAGTTACTTGTTTTTCCTAAAGCAAGTTGACTAAATTTACAACATCAATTTTGGCGCCGCTGCCGGGGAGGCGTGTTGTGTTTTGGTTGAACCATTGTTGTTTTTATATATAGCCATAAAAGTATTTGTATTAATAGCACTCTATTAATACGTATTATCGTTTTTCGATTTTTGTGTGAATATTATTACTATATTGTATACGTAGAACAATAAATTTACAAGTACTCCAAATACGTGAGCGATCACAACCTTGATTCGGGATTTCATCACTCGATCATTGTATTCGAATCTCAAACCAAATAAAAAAGGCAAAAATAGATAAATACTTTCGTGAAGCTTGATTTTGATAATACAAACTATAAGGTGGGTATAAGGCGGTTGTATTTCACGACCTAAAGGAAAAAGGCTCTTAAGTGCTTCGCGCCGCCTCGTTTCCTCCGCTTGCTTGTGCGTATTTGATTTTGAGAGTGAATCGAGGGTTTTGCCGCCCAAAGTATTACTAAGTATCATATATATTTTCTTGGTTTCATTTGATTAAACCCTCTTGAACGATTTGGTGTTCCACCATCGTTCTAAAGTCATCGAAGGCGTTCACTTCACGTGATCGTTTTCATTCCTTGAGGCTTCTTTAATCGAGAGATTTGATTAAGGAGGAGATTTGTAGATTTTGGTCTACTTAATACATTCCAAAAAATCCAAAAAGTTAAAAACAATCAAAAACCACAAAAAAAAAATTGAAAAGTAAAAATACCAAAAAGAATCTTCTTTGCTCGCCTTCTCGTTGTACGTGACGTATGCAAACTCGCTCTAAAGCTAGACGTGCTCGTAAACGAAGAAACAAATCACTCACTCCTACTAGTGAGGACTCTCCTACTGACGAACCCATTGTAGTGAAAGAAGCACCCATGGCTAATCGAACTATGATGGAGTTGCTTCAAGCACCCACCGAGGGTTATGGAGAAGCGATTGTGATTCCCGCTATCCTTGCGGAGAAATTTGAGGTTAAGACGGGTTTGTTGTCCATGATTCAAAACAACAAGTTTCGAGGGGACGAAAAGGACAACCCGCATAACCACATTCGCCAATTTAATCGTCTCACCGCCACGTGCAAGTTTAAGGACGTCTCAAACGACTCGATTAAGATGATGCTTTTTCCGTATTCCTTAGCGGGGCCCGCAAAAATTTGGTTAGAGAAAGAGCCACCCAATTCTATATTGACGTGGAAGGATCTCGTTTCAAAATTCGTGAACCAATTTTTTCCGCCCTCTAAGACTACGCACTTGAAAAACGAGATTTTGAAGTTTTCGCAAGAGTTTAATGAGAGTTTTTCAACGGCTTGGAATAGATTTAAGGAAATGTTGCACGAATGTCCTCATCATGGTTTTTCCGACTTACATCAAATAGACACGTTTTACAATGGCTTGAACGATCATGAGCGTGATTATCTTAATGCCGCCGCGGGTGGTAATTTCTTGTGTAAAACGGTCGAGGAAGCATTGGTAATTATTGAGAATAGGTCTAAGGTGTATAGTCCTCGTAGCACGTCGAGTGTTCGTAAGGCTTCGTCTTCATCTTCACCTAGTTTGTCACACACCGTTGATGCTTGCCAAGTCGAGGCTAATTTGGAGAACAAAATTTTTGATATAGTGAAAGGCTTGTTAGTTGAGTTTAAAGTTGGTGAACAACCCGCTCCCGCTACGATTAAAGCGGTTGAGGTTTCTTGTATGTATTGTGGTGGAGCTCACGACTATTCCGAGTGCATTACCAACGGTGGTAACACTTCGAGTGCCTTCGCGGCCGCGGGAACTTATAACCAAAACGGTCAAGTTCCTCGCACTAATCAATTGACTCCACCGGGTTTTTCACCAAATCAAAATGCTAACAATTATCGAAACAATCAAGTTGGTTACCAAAGCAATCAAAGGAACAATTATAAGGGTAATAACAACTATGGGAATCAAGGGAGTAGTAGTAATAGCCAATTGTAAAATCAAAATCAAAACCGTAATTTTCAAAATGCAAGTCAAGGTCTTCAAAATAACAAAGAACTCCCATTGGACTTTTTGAATTACACTACTTCAAATGATAAGATTATGGAAAACATTCAAGAGCAAATGGCTAATCAAGCTAAGGAGACGGCTAAGAATGCAAAGGAGTTAGCTAATTTCATTAAGGAAAATCTAGCCATGAGGAATGAATTGAAAAATGATTTTGCTAACCAAATTCGAGGTCAAAACAACAAGATAGAGCAAAGTCATGCTAGGCTTGAACAAAGAATTGACCAAAAAGCCGCTAGCCAAGATTTGAAGTTTAGTAGTCAAGATGCTAAGCTTAATGCAATTTTAGAAGCCGTAATGGGAAACAAAGCCTCTACTTCGGGTAGTTTGCCTAGTAACACCGTTTCAAACCCGAAGGGAGAGATGAAAGTGATTACCACACGAAGTGGTAAGACACTTAAAGAACCAACTCCTCAACCAATTACTCCAACGGTGGAGGAAATTAAGGAAGAACCCGAGGTGGTGGTCGAAAAGGAGCATATTTCAAGCCCACAAAGTACCGCTCATGCCACACCTACGGTTGACCCATCACCCATATTGGAACCCGAGATTCCAAAGGCTATGCCTATGCCCCAACCCACACCACCCTTGCCTTACCCATCGAGACTTAGGAAGGAGAAACGACAAGAGCGCGACAACTACCAATTTGAGCTTTTTATGAAAATGTTTCGTGATTTGCACTTTAATGTGAGTTTCGCCGATGCCTTGGTCATGATGCCTCGATTTGCCGCTAACTTTAAGAGTATGTTGAACAACAAGGAAAAATTACACCAAATGTCTAGTTGTTCGTCGGTTTATCTTAATCGCATACCTCAAAAAGTCGGTGATCCCGGTAAATTTTTGATCCCTTGTGCAATTCAAGATATGGAAGAATGCTATGCCTTGGCCGATCTTGGTGCTAGTATTAACTTGATGCCACTTGCAATCTACAAGTCGCTCAATCTTCCTAATCTTACTCCTTCACGAATGTCTATTGAGTTGGCCGACCATTCCACGATTCTTGCATGTGGTTTGGCGGAAGACGTTTTTGTGAAAGTGGGGAAGTTCTACTATCCCGTAGACTTTATTGTTGTTGACATCCCCACGGATCCTCAAGTTCCTCTTATTTTAGGTCGTTCGTTTTTAGATACGTCTATGGCTTTGATTGATGTGCATGCTAGAAAGATCACCTTACGTTTCAACGACGAGGAACTTGTTATAAACGCAACTCAAAATTCTCAACTTTCTCATGTTTATTCCGTTGCTACCATAAACCTCGTTGATATGATCGACGTGGTTTGCGAGGAATTTTCACAAGAAGTTTTAGGGTTTGGTGATGAAGAAACTAGTGGCAATCCCACTATGTTAGATCCTATTCTTGATAATTCGACACCAACCTTCACTCCTTTCGAAGGTGGTGGTTTTACGTTGGAAGAATTCGATGTTCCACGTACTTGTGACGAAGACCTCGACAACTATGAGGACTTCTCGATTATCAAGGATTTTCTCAACGATTTCCCATTTCCTCCACCCGAGGAGGTTATGAGTATCGAGCCCAAATCTTCACTTGAGGAACCACCTATCCTCGAGTTGAAAGATTTACCTCCTCACCTCGAGTATGTCTATTTGGAGGAGGACGACAAGTTGCCGGTTATTATTGCGAAGGAACTTTCGGATGATGAAAAAACCGCACTTGTCGATGTTCTTAAGGATCACAAAGGGGCGATTGCGTGGAAGTTATCCGACATTAAGGGAATCGATCCCAAATTTTGTACACACAAAATATTAATGGAGGAGGATTTCAAGCCAACAATCCAAAGTCAAAGAAGGGTAAACCCCAAAATTCACGACGTCATCAAAAAGGAGGTCCTTAAACTCCTTGACGCGGGAATGATTTACCCTATTTCCGATAGCCCTTGGGTGAGTCCTATTCATTGTGTCCCTAAAAAGGGAGGGATGACCGTTGTGCCAAACGATGCCAACGAGTTAATTCCCACTAGACTCGTGACCGGATGGAGAGTGTGCATAGACTATCGAAAGTTGAATGAAGCCACTCGAAAAGACCATTTTCCCTTGCCCTTCATGGACCAAATGTTGGAGCGTCTTGCGGGAAACGATTTCTATTGCTTTCTAGATGGTTTTTCCGGTTACTTCCAAATTCCCATCGATCCTCGTGATCAAGAAAAAACTACGTTTACGTGTCCATATGGAACGTTTGCTTATCGTAGAATGCCATTCGGACTTTGTAATGCACCGGGAACTTTTAAACGATGCATGATGGCTATTTTTCATGATATGATCGAGAAGACGATGGAAGTCTTCATGGATGACTTTTCCGTGTTTGGTGATTCCTTTACTTCGTGTTTGTCGAACCTTGAGAGAATGCTAAAACGTTGTGAGGAAACCAACCTTGTGCTCAATTGGGAAAAGTGTCATTTTATGGTTAAGAGTGGAATCGTCTTAGGGCACAAGGTCTCGAAAGCGGGGATTGAGGTAGATCAAGCTAAGGTAGACGTCATCGCCAAATTACCTCATCCCAAAACCGTCAAGGGAGTTAGGAGTTTCCTAGGCCACGCGGGCTTTTATCGACGATTCATCAAGGATTTCTCGAAGATTTCTCGACCCATTACACATCTTCTTGAAAAAGAGGCACGTTTTGTCTTTGACGAAGATTGTGTACGAGCCTTTGAGATCCTTAAGAGGAAACTTACCGAAGCTCTCATTCTTGTTGCTCCAAATTGGAACCTCCCCTTTGAACTTATGTGTGATGCAAGTGATTACGCTATTGGGGCCGTTTTGGGGCAATGTCATGATAAGCATTTCTTGCCTATACACTATGCTAGCAAGACGATGACCGAGGCTCAACTTAAATACACTACAACGGAAAAGGAGTTCCTTGCCATGGTGTATGCATTTGAGAAATTCCGACCCTACCTCGTCTTGACGAAATGCATAGTGTATACGGACCATTCGGCTATCAAGTATCTCATGGCTAAACAAGATGCAAAGCCGAGATTACTTCGTTGGATTCTCCTCCTTCAAGAATTTGATCACAAAATCGTTGACAAAAAAGGAGCCGAGAATCTAGCGGCCGATCATCTCTCTCGTTTGGAAGATCCTCACCAAAGTGTTTACGAGCCCAAGGAAATCACCGAAACATTTCCGCTCGAAACACTTGGTGTAGCGAATTCCAAACTTGATTCTTCTACCCCATGGTTTGCGGATTTTGCAAATTACCATGCGGGTAACTTCATCATTAAGGGTATGACAACTCAAGAAAAACGAAAATTCTTTCGTGATGTCAAGTTCTATTTTTGGAACGACCCTTACTTGTTTCGAACGTGTGCGGATCAAATCATCCGCCGTTGTGTATTTGGCACCGAAGCTTCTAACATCCTTAGAGCTTGCCATGAGGGACCCACGGGTGGTCACCACGGTGCTAATCTAACGGCTAAAAAGGTGTTTGATGCCGGCTTCTTTTGGCCTACTATTTACCGAGATGCACAAGATCTTGTGAAGTCTTGTGATTCATGCCAACGACAAGGAAAAGCCTCACAAAAAGATGAAATGCCACAAAATATCATTCAAGTATGTGAGATCTTTGACGTTTGGGGCATAGACTTTATGGGGCCGTTCCCATCATCTCGTGGTAATAAGTACATTCTCGTTGCGGTTGACTACCTTTCTAAGTGGGTGGAGGCAAAGGCCTTGCCCACCAATGATGCTCGTGTGGTAGTTAAGTTCTTGAAAAGTTTGTTTGCTCGGTTTGGAACCCCTCGTGCTATCATAAGCGATCGTGGAACCCATTTTTGTAATGACCAATTCGAAAGGGTTCTAAGGAAATATGGGGTTACACATCGTCTTTCTACGGCTTATCACCCACAAACGAGTGGGCAAGTCGAGGTTTCAAACCGAGCATTGAAGAGGATCTTGGAGAGATCCGTGGGAGAAAACCGACAATCTTGGTCGGATAAGTTAGACGATGCTTTATGGGCCTTTAGGACCGCTCATAAGACACCCATTGGGTGCACTCCCTATAAGCTTGTGTATGGAAAGAATTGTCATTTGCCTATCGAGTTAGAACACAAGGCTTATTGGGCCCTAAAGCATTGTAATGATGACATGGAGACCGCGGGAAAACACCGGAAAATGCAATTAAATGAATTAGATGAATTGAGAGACATTGCTTATGAAAATTCATTGATTTATAAAGAGAAAACTAAAAAGTTGCATGACTCAAAAATTAAAAACCGGGTTTTTAACATTGGGGATCAAGTTTTACTTTTTAATTCAAGATTGAAAATATTTTCCGGTAAATTGAAATCCCGTTGGTCCGGTCCATTCACCGTGACTCAAGTGTTTCCTTATGGGACCATCGAGCTAGCTCAAGATGATGGTCCTAACTTCAAGGTGAATGGACATAGGTTGAAGCACTATTTTGGTGGGGAAGTTCCATCCTTGAACTACCTCGACCAAGTCACCTTCCCCAATGATAATTAGTATTGAGGGGATCGAGTCGAGCTCATGACTCGGTAATCAAAAACGAGGTGCCTCGTGGGGGAGTCCCATGCTTATCCTATGTACATATTATCGCTTTCTTAGTCTAATGGAGCTTACGTGTGGGGATTCGTGCCCTTCCAACCTTTGTTCCATGGTTGTTTGTGATATGTGGTTTTTAGATCATGATCTTCACGATTGGAGCCTCTCGTGTTCATTTTATGGGAGCACTCGATCGTTTGCTATTGGAGACATTTCTCAATATCCATGATATATCCTTTATTGTTCTAACCTTAGGTTTTTAGCACACTTCATAAACGGCTTTAAATTTAATGGTTACACCCTTTCCATGCTAGATTAGGCATTCGACTACGTCTCTAGTATGGGGGTGTTTGCACCCCTAGACTCGAAACATTGAGGACAATGTTTAACTTTAGTATGGGGGGGTGAATAGATACTTGCCTTGCCAAACCTTCACGCTTTCCAAAGTTTATCGTTTTTGTTTATCGTTTTGTTGCAAAATAAGGCTAAAAATGGCCAAATTTTAAAATTTTTCTCATGTTTCATAAGTGTTTGAAGACACGAATGTAGATTTTCCGATGGCGAGAATAAGAGTAATTTTTGACTCGACCGTGCGTGTTGAGCACTTAGCTTTGGTTCCTTAACTACACATTAGGCTAAGTCTCTTAAATGAGGACGAGAAATGATAGAGTTAATTATAAGTTACTATGCTAAACGTAGAGTACTCGTATTCTTTCAAAAACTCATGTGTTCTCGTTGTTTGCTTATTCTCCCTTCGCATGTAAATATTTTTTGCTTAATAAATATTGATTTAGCGGTTTAGTTAGGATTGTTGGGTTTCTAGTCTTTTCTAGTAGCTTCCGTGTAATTAAATTGGGAAGACATTAAGATATCGCCAGCGTCACGGTTTTGAAGTATTGGCAACCCTAATAATCGAAAGCTTCACCCAATAATAAGATTTCAAGTGCTCACCTAAATCAAGCAAACAATTTGAAGCCCCACAAGGCCTAAAATCTATGCAAAATTGAAGTGAATCAAGCCTTAATCTTCGAAGCTTTAAAGATCCAAAATTCGCCTTAGCGTGAGGATATACGTCTTTGGCTAATAAAACCACCGATGAGGCGGATAATAAAAGGCAAGGCAAGACCGAAGTCATAATAAAAGCTTCATGGCGAAGTTGAATAAAAGATGGAGGTAAACCAAAGATAATAAGGCCCTTCCGTTAGGGGGCGTATAAAAGTCTTGGTAATAAGTCTCATGTTCAAAACCGTTATAAAACCGTGTTTATCGATTCTTCTTGTCAACTTAATTTTTTGAAATCGTTGTCTATTGGGAGGGATTATTGATTTGATGGTCTTAGTTACACCGTTAGGACTCTATTTTTAGACCTAAATCTCTATTATCGCATAAGTCAAACAATGTATCCTCGTGAAACATTCAAGACATCATAAAATATAAGAGATACAACTTAGGAATAATGGGAGAATAAGTACGTGATTAGGGCATATGAGTAGTGTTAGCATTACTAACTTATAATGACAATGATCTCGTTACACGCTTAGCATGGAATTGAAGTGAAAATCGAGGACGATGAAATTATTTCTAACGAAGCATTCACGTGTTCTTATTCTATTAACCTAAACGTCCCATTTTGCGATGAAAATCATACATTATGTCTATAACACAAGTAGTAGTAATAGTAGTAGTATAGCTAGTTTATCATTCCAATAAAGTCCATAAAAATGAATTTTGGAGATGCTACGATACTTTATTCTAGCATTGCGTGAGGGCACGGCAATGGTTTAGTATGGGGGAGTGATGAGACGGCTTTTATACATGGTCTCATCGTTCTTTTTGGACTTAAAATGCATTAAATATCATTAAAATACCCAAATATATGCTTGTGTTTGTTGCTTGTGTATTTTAGGTACGGATATTGAGAAAATGACAAAAGATCACAAGAATCAATCAAAAACGAACACGGGAAACGAAGCCGCACGATGAACCAAGCCCTAGTGAGGAATTTTCCAAAGAAAACCCTTGAAGATTTGAAGAATATTGAAGATTGGTCCTCCAAGTTTGAAGAATTGACACTTTATACCCTTGTATCTTCATAATTACAAGTTTGGTCCCTAAAGTTTGTCAAAATTACAAAAAGGACCCTCAAGTTTGAAGAATTGGCAAATTTAGTCCCTCATCAAATCTAAATTGTCAAATATGGTCCTCCAAGAAGTCAACCAACAAGTCAAAGCCTTGAAGTTTGAAGATATGGCAAATTCAGTCCTTGGAAAATGAAGAAATTGCATAAATGGTCCTTGTTTCAAGTTTACAAAAACATTGTGCCAAAAATGACAAGTGTTGAAAGTTAAATACAAAGGAAATGGGATTTGTGAGCTGATAATACAAAATGAATGAAACAAAAGAAATGAGGGACCATTCATGACCAGACAACAAACCTCCCTACACCACTTATATCCTGCCACATCACCCCCACCAGTCCATCTAATTTAAAACGAACCAGTTCATGACCTGTTAAACCTTTTTGAACCCACTCACTTTACTTAAACACATTTAATTAATCAAAAGTGGGGGAAACCCGTTATTTATAAAGTAATCCCCCAAAATGAATCAAAAACTCCACTGTTCACCACCACTAATCCTTAGAACCCTAATTATGATTATCTCCAAATCAAAGGGATTTTAAACAATTACCTCCAGATTGCTAATTCATGTTATCCTCACCCTAACCCACCTCACCAATCACTCTCACACATCCCCCATGTGACTACCCAGCCTTCCCCTGCCCCACGCTTTTAACAAAAAGACAATCCTTGACAGCAATCCAACGAATATCGTGCTCCCTACGCGAAGATGAACGTCCAAGATGGGTTTTTCCTCACTGGCATCCTCACAACCTTCCAAAAACCTCACATGGGCATTTGACGAAATTCAAATGTTGAGTATCAAATGAGCATATTCCAGGGAATCATCCAAGGGCTTATTGGGAAGTTCAGCATTAGGGTTTTTACCTTCTAGAATCATCAATGTAGCCTATTTAAAGGCATGTTAGGACTTAGTATAGTTGTTCTTTTTTTTCTCTCCGTTTTGTCACAAACTTGTAAAGCCACTTTTATTATTGAAATAGAAATGGTATTGGATTGTTGATGAGAAGAAAAGAGGACCATCTTTACATTTAAGCATTTACGTTTCCAAGTTTTGATTTCAAGTTTTAAATTTTGTTGGCTACTTAATCTGTTAAGTTTTTTTTTAACTGTCCAAAAGCTTTAAGCTAGACCATAAGCCTGATAATTTGAGTAATTATCAAGCTTATGTGAAGAGTAAGGCTTTTGTGGATTTGGCTTGGTAAAAGTTTTTAAGAAAAAAAAAATTATTACTCATAAGTTTTCTTATCCTTTATGATAAGCCCAAGTCAGCTTAATTAATAAGCTTGATTGAGGCTTATTTGTTGTAACACATAAACATTGTCTTTTCTTTTCTCTTAGCAGGATCTCTATTCCAATTCAGTTTGAAGACATTATTGGAGTGTGTGTCAACAGTGACCACCTCCAATCTTTCTTTTCTGCTTACTTGATCACAAATTCTAGCACAAGCCACCAGCTTGTAGGAGGTGGCTTATCAGCCACTGTTGGGCTTGGAAGTAAGCCCAACAAGGTATTCCTTGTTTACTTTTCTTTTTAAAATTTTAAGTTTCTGAAAAAAGTGTTTTATGTGATTTCTGCATGAAAGTTGTTTTATGTGTGTTAATCTGGATAAATTCATGTTATTTTGTTATGATATGCATGTTAGAAGCATTCTTAATCAGTTTGTTTAGCTCTTGTGTTAATTTGCTTTGAAAATTGTTGATCTCTATTTTCTAAAGGGGTGTTTGGATACAGGTTTATCCAGGACTGATTGGTAAAATTTTGAAGGTTAAAAGGTGTTAGATAAGTTTGTTAGGGTTGCATTTAGTTGCTAACTAGTTAGTTTATAGATTGGTGTTAGTTTGAAGCAAATTGTGTGTTTGAAAAGTGAAAACTTAGCTTAAATCTGCATGGTTATTTATCTGCCTGTTTTGATGATTTTGTGTGCTTGGGATTCATAATTTGTTAAGATATAGTTCATTCTAGGGCTTGAGTTTGTTTGAGTATCATTTTTTTAGCTTGTATGCAAAAGTTTGGGACTTGGAAGATCATTTGAATGCTTGTAATCTGCTAAGGAACCACCAGACCCTAGGATTTATCACAGCAATATTCATAAGCTTGATTTGGTTTTGATTGTTCATTTTTCTGTGCTAAGTGTGTTTGATTTTTGCTATTTACTGACTCCTTGTGCTTCAAAGAGCACAAGGGTGCCTTATTGTCCCAAAAAAGCTATCAAGATAAGCTTTCCTAAGCTTATTGAAAATCAAACCAAAATTTTACACTGTCAGTGGGAACTCCTTTCCCACTGCTAGTGTCTTTTTTACCACTGCTGAGCTAAAGGACAAATCCAGTCCACTTGTCACTATCAGTTTTCTTGTATTTTTGTCTTTAGTGGGTAAAAAGTGGAATTAGACCTTGAAACCAGTGCCATTATTTTTCTTATTTAATTTAGGATTTTTCTGATTAATAAAATTTTTATTTACTGTTCATTTAGTAATTTTTAGGTTATTTAGCTATTTTTAATTAATTTTAAAGTTTCTGTTTTTGTCTTTTAGTGCCAAAAAGTAATATTTTTAGGTTTAATCAATTTTTTTGAACTTAGAATAATATTTTAAGGTTTTTGGTTTAAAAATTAGTTACTGTTCACCTTTTTAATTAATTTTTATAATTAATTTAAGTTAATTAGGGTTTTAATTAAACTAGTTTTGTCATTTAGTGGGAAATTTAATATTTTTCAAGATTTTTCATTTTTCTACTGTTCATTAGAGTAAATTAGGATTTTTAAAATTGGTAGATTATTTTTAGCATTATTTAATTATTTTTTATAATTATTTTAATTTTAAAATAGTTTTTAGTAATTTAAAAATAGAGAAATAGTATTTAAAAATCATAAAAAATACTTTTTAGTTTTTAGATAATATAAGTAAGTTATTTGTTCCATAAAATCATATTTTGGACATTTTGATTAATTATATTTAATTTTAGGGCTTTAATTAGCATTTAAAATTGAATATTTAATTAATAAAAGGTTTTAAAATATTTTTATTGGATTTTATTCCTTATTTATAGTATTTTAGACTTGTTTTAGCTTATAATTAATTTTTAGGTTGAAAATTTTTATTTTCGTCGTTTTTACGGTTTTACGTTCACGCCTTTTTCGTCATAGTTTAATTAGTTTTCGTAACCGTCTTTTCTTTCCTTTCTCATTTCTTTTCTTCTTGATCATAAGCACAAACATCATATATCAACTCTTAACACAACGCACTAGCCTCCTCGAGAACGAACTCACCTAGGGTCACTCACACACGGTTTTCCTAAATCGTCGTGCACACTTGCCCTATTTTAGTTACTTGTTTTTCCTAAAGCAAGTTGACTAAATTTACAACATCAGCTTGTCTATGGAAAAGCGTGCCACCTCCCATTTGAGTTAGAACATAAGGCATCTTGGGCTCTCAAGTGGGCTAACTTTGATTTAAACCAAGCCGGTTCACATAGGAAAGATCAACTCAATGAGATGGATGAGTTGAGAGCCAATGCCTATGAGAATTCTTTGCTTTACAAGGAAAAGACTAAGAAATTGCATGATGCTAAGATCAAGAATCGTGAGTTCAAAGTTGGAGAGCCGGTTCTCCTCTTTAACTCAAGATTGAAGCTTTTTGCGGGCAAGCTTAAGTCGAGATGGTCCGGTCCATTCACTATTGCTTAAGTGTTTCCATATGGAACTCTTGAGTTGTCCCAACCCGATGGTCCAAATTTTAAAGTGAATGGTCACCGTGTCAAACATTACTTTGGGGAGGACATTTCCGTTGAAATGGTCCAAGAGGTCCCCATTTTCCCCATGAATTAATTCATTGAGGGACGAGTCGAGCTAGAGACTCATTAACTCAAGCATCGTATAACTAGGTTTAGAGTGTTGTAGGATAGAAATAAAGGTATAGACTTGGAGATAAGTGTAGGGGAGACCTTCTTTTGTCTTCATGATTGTTTGTAGGGTTGCTCACTCATCTCATGCTTTAGAGCTTATGGAGGAGACCCTTGTATCCGGTTCACTTCGTTACTTTAGTGATTTTTTTTCATTGACACCTTGTGCTTAAACATGATTTCACTAATAGTTGTCCTTTCCTTAACTTGGGTTAAGCAAAGTCTATTCATTGTCATAAGTGTAGGGGAAGTTTTTATACTTCCATGCTCTTAAACATTGAGGACAATGTTTAGCTTAAGTGTAGGGGGTCTTCTATCGAAGTGACCTTACCTAGAACTTGTCATTGTCTTGCATGATAACATGGAAAATTGAATTTTCAACATTTTTCAAATTTTTGATCTACTTTGGCCACCAAAAATATGCATTCATAATTTTTGCATCTATTATTTTTCATTTGCATAACACATTTGCATTGTATATATTTCTTCTTTATGTTTCATAAAAAATGTATAAAAAGGAAAAAAAATATAATAAAACATGGTTTTAACAAGTTTAGACTTCTTTGACATATTAGGCCCGCCATGGATATTTTGACTCAACCCGAGTTTGCTAATTTTAGCATTCTCTAGCTAGTATCCTTAACCATGTAGTCCTTCATTGGTCTATTAGGCTAAGCATTCACCAATCTCATTATTTGAGATTTTAAATTTGTGGAGAATGGGAAATGATAGAGTTGAAGCAAGTATAAAAGGGCTAGATAGACTTCATGGCAATTACTTGTGGCTAAACCCTTCTTTTCTTTACCTCTATTTCTTCGCATGTATATAATTGTTAATAAATAATCAAGTACGGTTTTAATTGGTTTGTAATCTCTTATGCATTTTTGGCTAATCATTTATGGTTGATATAAGTACGTCTTAAGATTCTAAGTTAGCACGTTTTATGTGTACTAGACTTATGTCATGCTCCATACTTAGCGGGTGTTTTTCCTTTTCTTCTTTTCAAATTTCTTTGTGAGGAATAAAGAAAAATAAGAGCGGCTTATGAAAAAAAAATGAGTGGCTAGAAAAAAAAAGAAAAATAAAGAAAAATAAAAAGAAAGAAAAAGAAAAAAAATAATGCAAGACTCCCAAGAGGGGCAGTGTGGTGTTAATTATAGTGACTATTGAGTTCCAATATTACCTTGACGGGTTGCGGGGATTCAATAGATTGCTCCAATCCAGTATTACCTTGACGGGTTGCGGGGTTGAAGATCCAAAGTCTCAAAAAGATGGCGGATGTAAATTATTGCGTGAGTTTTATTTTTCTTTCCTTAGCGAGTGTGTAGCTACTTATGAAAGCATGACATGAGGATTTTACACATAAGGCGAATGACTTATTACTCTTAAAACGGACTTATATTAATTGTGAGCGGTTTTTCAAGTAATGGATGAGATGATTACTTAGGATTAAAACCGTGCTTCCTTATTTTTGGATTTTACACTTCTTATACTTCTCACTTGAATAATGACAAATTTGCTCACAAGCAATTTGCTCAAATAATAACCGGTTCCACATTTAATTGTCATGAATAAGTTGATGCAATTTTTACTTGTGAATGCAATGATCCCATTTTTTAAGCTTGGTATGGGGAAAGTGAAACTTGAGGGTGATAAATGTCCATGGTACCCAAGCCCTAATCTAAGCCATTGAATTTTTTATGAGTTATTTCCATTAAAACCATTTCAAGAAAAATCAAAAAGATATAGATAGAATCATATTTTGTTCATTGCATTAGTAAAAGTCAAAATCATGCATCATTTAGTTTAGAGTAGTGTAGATGCATCTCATAAGGCCAAGGTGGGTTAATTATGAGGGAAATGTAAATTTGAGCTTTAATATATAATATTGCATGAGGACATGACAATGTTCAAGTGTAGGGGATTTTGATATGAGCTTAAACTCATATCCTTTTAACAACAAATAACCCTAAAACATGAAGCAAAATACCAATTTATCTTGCAAAAACAGTGTTATGTGGTATGTTTGTGTTTGTGTACACTTGTGTAGGTAAAAAGATACATTTCCAAGCAAACAAGGAATAATCAAGCTCAAATTGATGAAAAAGACAAGGAAGGATCAAAAGTGACAACACTTTGAAGTACAAGGACCTATCTTGACAAGTTGTCAAAGTTGAAGGACTAAAGTGCAAATATTGTGAAAGTCAAGATTCAAGTCAAACTTGGTCAACTCTCAAGTCAACTCAGTTAAAGGACCATTTTGTTCAAGAATGAAAGTTGAAGGACCAAATATGTCAAAAGAATGAAGCTGCTAGCTCAAAAATGCAATCTGCCAAAGTATAGGGACTAATTCTGCCAAGTTTGGAAGATTTTTACTAGCTTGATCCATGTGAAACCATTTCAACCAATGAGAGAAGAGAAAAATGAGCACACGGATCACCAAGCCATGCAATTAATACCCAATCACAACAGTTGGATCCGTGTGATCAATTTTTAACCATTCATGTGATGACACGTGGCATCTTCTTCATCAAAAATATTTGCCAGGATCGCGTTTGAGCTACAATCCATTTCATGAAAAGATGTCAACACCAAAATTGATCATTTTGAAGAGACGAACACAATGGTACAAGTCAATTAACATGAAATCAACTATTGAAGAAAGGCCCAATTTGTGTTCATACTTGGAAGAGGAAATTTGCAGAATTGTCCACGTGGAGAGCTGTGATTGGTCCCAACACGTCACCAACCCCAACAAACTCCTCCTTCATGCCTATAAATAGATTGATTAGCCTTCATTTGTAACAGTTAGCAATTTGTAGAAAAACACATAGTTTTTTTAATTCCTTTCCCTTTCCTCCATTTTTACCCTAGCTACTCAAGAGTCTGACAAACTCTTGAGTTAGTTAGTTAGTTACTTACCTTCTAACAACTTTGTAACCGTTTTCCATTAATAAAATTTGAATTCATCCTTTCCCGCCAAATATGTTCTTCATATTACTGCTCATTTCCTGCTGCTATTGGATACTTGTGTTACTGCATTGTGTTTGTTATGATCATTCCTTGATCATAACTTACTTTGAAGAAGTTTGTTAGCTGTTTGAGAAGAATTCAGTTCAATCCATAGTTTTTTGTAGATTTCAAGCATGTTGATGATTTCTGTTGATTTGTAGCTGAATTTGATTGATTGATTGTTGTCCTAGTGATAAGGTGGTGGTTATCACTAGGCTAAGAGAGCACAACGCTCCTCTTCTTCTCAGTGGTTAACTACAATAGGTGCAAACGCCTCTTGTTTCAATTCCTCTCAATTGTTGATGCATGCTCAATTCTTAGATAACTTTGCTTGATTGAATGATAAAAGCTGTTTAGTTTGTTGATTGATTGATTCCAGAGTTCTTATAGCATTAAGTGTAGCTTAATCTAGCTTATTGTTTTAGAATTTAACCTGTTTTCAGCTTTTGTGAGCCAGTTTTAGCCTTCCTTGCTATTCTGAGTTTTAGTAGTTGTACTTGTTTGAAACTAGTGCTAGCATACTTCATTTTGATTACCAAACTTAGTTTGATAGAGTTCTTAGCTCAGTATTAACTTTTGCTCATAAAGCTTTCATAAAAATTCCAAAAAATTCAGAAAGGAGTGTTTGGCAACAGTGTTTAGACATAATCATTGTATGATTTGTGTTGATCTAGTTGTTAAAAGTTGGATTTTAAGCTTGTTCTAGTGTAGTGTGATCAAATAGGGTGCATTTTAGTTGGTAACCTTCACTCATAGGTCTTATTGCTCAATTGTGTACTTGGATTCTTTGTGATTCAGATTTTGAACATTAGCATTTCTCAAACTTGCCAGATTCAAATCATTACAGCCTTTTCATTTCTTAATCTTTTTCACTAAAACTTGTTCCTAGATCTCAAGTAACATCCAAAGTTTTAGTGGTATAGAAGAAATTCTACAGTCTTAGGAAATAAGCTAGAAAATAGCTTTTTGGTCAAAGCTGAGCATAGCTCATTTTCTGTAATAAAATAGCACACTGATTTCTTGGTTCTCTTAATCCACTTCATTAATCTTGTGATTTTCTTTTACAGAAACGTGTTAAAAGTGTTCATAATTGATTTTTGAAAGTTTTAGTTTTTTGTAAAATTTTGGTCAACGCTGGTCAACATAAGCCCATTTTCAGCTTAATTCAAATTCCCAGCTTATTACTTGATGAAAAATGTTCTAGTTTGATTTCCCGTTCATTAATTGAGTTGCATAATCAGTTTCAATAAGAAAAGCTAGTTGTGACTGTCTAGATTTTGCTGTAGCTTATTTTGAGCTTATTAATAAGTTCTCATTTGCTTATTTCTCAATTTTAGCTAAATTCCTTGTTCACACGTAGCTTAATTTGAATTTGAAGAGTTTTGCAACTTGTTTCATTGAAAATGGTTTAGTTTTGAGCTCAAACGAGCTTATTTGTTTCTTTAGCCCGTTTTGGCTTATTAAGTTTTCAAAATTTGCACTTAGGTCCTTGATAGTTTTAACAGTGTTAAATTTTAGCTAATCTCCCTATTTTTTAGGAAATTGCACAATTAGGTCCTTTCTGTTTTTGAATTAGTTAATTGCAGTTTAAAAGTTTGTTAATTTGTTACATTTTAGTTAGTTTGTTTTAGAATTTACATTTTTGATCCTTGTAGTTAACTGTTTTACATTTTTAGTCCCTAGATTTGTTATAATTTTCATTTCAAGCATTTATCTTTCCTAGAATTTACATTTTCAGTCCTTTAAGTTTCATATATTACATTTTGAATATTACTTGAATAAAAACTTGGTATTTGCAAGATGTTTTACATATAAGTAGGTAATATTTTTCCGTTTTGCAAGGCTTTGTTGAATTAGCAAATAGAATATCCAAACAAGTTTAACAACCAAAAACAGTTAAAAACCCGATATTGGTTGGACTTTCCATTAGCAAGAACTGAGAAAAAACGAACTGCATTATACTCAATATCAATACCAAATGTTGTTCCCATTCAATCCATAACACAAGATTTAGAAGAGATATTTAGAGAGAGAAAGAGAAGAAAGTAGAGAGAGAAACAAGAGAGAATTTGGAAGGTTAATGTTTACTAGAGAGAGAAAGTAAAATGAACCAACACCCTCTTCCACACATGGAAGAGGGTTTATATACCCTTGGCCTTTTGGGCCGTGGGGTTTGTTTCCTTGGGCCGGGCTTGGCTTTGCTTTGGGCTTACGCCCCTAACTTATACAATATTAGCTTAAAGTCCAAGCCCGGTTTTCCCGACTAAACTATTACAATATAAGACCTTTTAACGACTAAGATGACCTATTACATTCTTGTTCGGCTATATAAAATATAGGGCTAACATTTACCCACAACTTTTACCCACCCACATTCATTGTGTCGATACAAACAAGAAAACACTTCCTCTCTCTCACAAAATAAAACACACACATTCTTTTTACCCCAATCTCCAAAACCCTAATCCACCTATTTAACAAAATTACCCAATAACTTTTGGGGGTTTTATTGGATTCGTGTGATTCACACGAAGGGGATTAATTCCCCCTTATTTCAGAGATGAACATGATGTGGTCCTCAATTGACGTGGCTAAATCCTCTTTCGTGATTGGTTGTAACAAATCACCACAACCACTTCTCCAATCAAATCAAGACACCTCAGCAGAAAACAAACACAACAAACACACCCTCATGCCATGCTGGAAATCCGTGTGACCCTAGATGATTGACAACCGTTAGATTGAAGAAATGAAGAAAGAGAGAGAAGAAAGATACATTGGACGGCCTAGATTGCAAGACTTGCTCACCAAGTTCATCAAGAAGAAGTTAGGGTTTCCCTATAAACCCCCCCCCCCCCCCCCATAATCTGTAATGATTGAGTGCCAATTTTATTTTTTATTTTATTATGCAAAAAATAGTTTAAATTAATTGTAATTTCTTTTTTCAAAAGTATTGTAATAAAATTTTATTTACAGTTTAATCTTGTCTCATTTATTTGTTTAAGTTAGTTGCAATTTAATATTTAATCTGTTCTTAATTAATAAAAGTGAAAATAAATATTGTAATTAATTTCCCCTACTGGGAAGTTAAATAAAATCTGAATTGAAGAAGTTGTTGGAGTTGATGTGTTTCGATGATGATGATGATGATGTCTGGGTGAGGTGATTTTTTATTCGGTTCATTAGTCCGCTCAGCGCGTGACTACTTCTCAACGGATTCGACACCAGGTTCAACTTCCTTTTATTTTTTGTTAATTTTAGTTTCTGTTTATTAAATCTGCTTGTGTAGTTAAGTTTCTTTCTGGTTTGTTTAAGTTTTGGTTGGATCTGCTTATTAACTTATCTTCTTATTAGACTGCTTATGTTTTGATTTGCTTATTTAGGATTTTTTTTAGCTTATTTGATTCTGTTTAGTTAAACTTGCTTTTTGGTTAGTCATGCTCATTTGTTAGAATTGCTTATTTTAAGTTTAAACTCTATTTGCTTATTTTCATTTGCTTATTTAGTTTTGTTTAGTTAGTTTAAGTTGGATTTACTTATCTTGATAGTTTAAAGTTTGGATCTGCTTATTTTTTTCTGTCTACTTATTTTTTATTCTGCTTGTTAGATTTTTGCTGCTTAGTTTGTTATTTAGCTTATCTGTATTAAGCTCAGACCCATTTGGTCTGAGTGATTTTATCTGCCAAGAATTTTTAACTTTCCGAAAATATATATAAAAAAATATAAAAAAATAGTTTTTTTAGTTTTAAATACCAAAAAGTTTTAATTACCAAGAACAATTAATCCACGTTAAATTTGATATCAATTCGAGAGAGTCGAGGAGAAAACGAACTTAATTGAACAAAAAATACCTACATTAATAACCAAAACAACTTAATATGTATCTTAACCAAATTCGAATACACTAAACAAGAATAAAAAACAGAGATTTCAATTTTGTAAATCTACTATTACTGGTAAACAAAAATGAACAGAAAAGAAAAACAATTACCTTACGCTAAGAAGAAACCGAGAAAGACGGATAAAAATAACATGGTGCGTTTGATTATGATTTTATTTAAATCTTAATACTACTAGTCTATTGAAAAAAAAAAGAACGGAAAGAAAAAAAACTAAACTAAAGATGGAATGTTGCGTGTATATGAAGCTATCTGCGTGTGAATGAAGCTGTCTTAGACTTGGGCTTGTGGGCTTTATCTTATTTTCTCTTCATGGGCCTTTGTTTTGGGCTGGAGCTCATGATGTTGGGCTGCTTGTATAATAAGTCCATTTATCTATTAATGGGTCGGTCCGACCCATATAAATGGTGTCGGGTCGGCCCAATAAAATAAGAAGACACCGTCGGACTCGATTTTCCGTGCTCTTTCCATTTCTCGTGTCCGTTTTGGCATTTTGGCTTCGTTTCTTGTGATTTCTTTGATATTCGTACCTGCACACGCATAAACGACAAAACACACATATACAAGGCATAATTGATGATTATTTGACCATTTTGAGCACGTTTTACGAGGAAATATGATGTGTAATTAGAGTCACATTAAATTTACAATCAAAACAGCGTCAGCCAAGTGACAAGGGTGCTAAATCATTGCCGATAGACATAGAGAAATCTAAGGAGATTAACTGTGTGAACGTACTTGAGGCCGCTGAGAATTTTAAACTTGATCTAGATAATCGAGTTTCAAGATTTTGTCCAAAGTTGATAACCTAAAACAGAAAAATACACAACTCTTCGATTCAGTAAAGCCCACATGTGCTAATACCACTGCGCAGAATCAATCATTGATTGAACGATTGAATCGAAAGTCGGTGGAAATATCTGATTTGAGGGAACAATTTGTAATAAAAATCTGGCCTTGGCTGAGTTAAAGGAAACACTTCGTACCCTAAAAGGTAAGAATGTTGTGGATAACGCAGCCACTGTCTCAGCATCGTCCTCTAGTTAAATCAAAAAGAACCTCATCGCTGTCACACCACTTAACAAGGGCCCTAAGACTAAACCATCTCAAACATTGGTCACTAACTATAAGGCAAAATCAAAACCAGCTTCTAATATTCCCGTGTTTCCTTCTACAGGAGTAAACACCACTAAGTCTCAAAGATCTAAGCTTAAAAGAAACAAGAAGAATGATAGGATCTTGCCCCCATCTAGTAGTCAAGTGAAGAAGAAAGTAGAAGCCCACCCTAGGAATGTCATTTCTGTTTTGAATAAAAATAATCATGTAGCTAAACTTAAAGGCTCTGCGGTTGTGCAGCGTTCTAGCCTACTGTGAATTCTAATTTGAAACGTTGGAATTGCAATGAATGTATGTTTTCTAGTCGTCATGATTCTTGCTTTATTGACCATGTGAATGAGATGAATGCCCGAAAAAATGGTTTAGAATGGAAACTGACTGGGAAAGTGTTAACCCAAGTTGGTTGGATGTGGCGCCCTACTGGTAGAACTTTCACTATTGTAGGAAATGTGTGCCCTTTAACTAGGATCACTCCCACTAAAGCGAAGAAAGCGTGCCCTTTAACTAGGAGTACCAAGGCTACCAAAACACAAGCGTGTACTTTAACTAGGAACACCAACACTACTATAGGAACCAAGTGCCCTTTAAATAGGTCTACTCCCACTGTAGTGCCCGCTAATAATCCAAAACTTCAGAAAGTTGGAACAATAAAAACTTTTATTGGTAAAACTCACATTAGAAAACGCAGGAAATCTAAGGACAACACAAATGTTAGCAATTCTGATAATTTTATATATGTATCTGCTAACACTCTGGAACCAATAGTTTCCAATGCATTGTCTATTGTTGTTACAGAAAACAGGTGGTCCAAATTGTTCTCTGGTATTTGGACTCTCGTTGCTCCAAGCATATGACCGGAGATCGCTCTCAGCTCAGAAACTTCGTCAGCAAGTTTCTTGGTACGGTTCGATTTGGAAATGATCATATTGCAAAGATAATGGGTTATGGTGAATATCATATTCGGAATGTTATAATTTCAAGAGTGTATTATGTGGAAGGTCTCGGTCACAATTTATTTCTGTGGGACAATTTTGTGATGCAAACCTAGAAGTTGCTTTTCGAGAGCATACATGCTTTGTTAGGACCATTGTAATAGTTATATGTAATAGATAGACTAGGAGGTATGTAGTTCCTCCTGGTCCTAGTAGTAGTAGGAGCAAGTCCTGCTCCTGGTCCTAGTCGAAGTCAAACTTTATTATTTACTTAATATTCTGTTAGGATATGCATGAGATATGTTAGGAAAGGATATGCATATCAGTTTTACACGTTTTCTTTAATGCTGTATTAGGGTTTCCTTGTAGTATAAAAGGAACCTTAGGTAGAAGGGTTAGACACACCTTCACAAAACGTAGTTCTAGTCATTATCAATATTAGAAATCCTTAGAAAGGATCAAGTCTTTATAGTTATTCTGTTCTTCTTGATTATATTTATATTTTACATTCATATTGTGTATAGAGTCTCTTTGTGATTTGACTTGTGATTACAGAAGTCATTCACCGGTCCTGACAGGCTGCAAGATCTACATCTGGTAGACCCAACAAGTGGTATCAGAGCCTGGAAGGGTCTCTATACAAGAAGAATCAAGTTTTCTTATTACTGACATTTTGTTTATCATGTCTGCCTCAACTTCTACTCAAACAGGAGAAGACAGCACTCCTAAAATTGTGCAACCTCAGCATATCCTGGCTACGGTCTCTAACACGAATGGTAAATTCCCTCTTCTGAAGAAGGGTGAATATGATAACTGGGCAATGAAGATGGAATGGTGGATCACCAACACTGATCAAGATCTTTGGAAGATCATTCTGAATAGGAACAGCAGGAAGCTTACTGGACGAGACAAGAATGGTAATATTACTCTTCTTGACCCTAAATCTCATGAGGAAATCATAGCTATTCATAAGGAGGTAAAAGCAAAAACGATTTTGCTTTAAACTCTTCCTGAAGATCACATGGGTGACTTCTACCATTTGGATGATGCCAGAGAGATCTGGAATGGCATAAAAGCAAGGTTCGGCGGGAATGAGGAGTCAAAGAAAATGCGAAGGTCCATGCCGAGAGATGAATTCACAGAATTCAAAATCTCAGAAACTGAAGGTCTAAATCAAGGGTATGATAGGTTCCAGAAGATATTGAGCCAATTGAATCAACTTCGGTCAAAGCCTGATGATGGTGATATTAATGCAAGGTTTCTTAAAGCCTTACCCTACTCATGGAATCAGGTGGTGATCTCTCTCAAAGCCAAAGGTGGGCTTGACTATCTCAGCTTCGATGATTTGTTTCATAAGCTCAGAACTTTTGAACCTCATGTGAGAGGCTTTTCAAGCGACTCTTTTCCCACTCCTGCTAACTCGGCCTTTGTGAGTTCTATGGCATCCAGTCCTATGTCATATGCAAGTAGCCCAAGCAATATTGTGTCCTCTCAGCACACTTTCCAGCATACTTCTGCTCCTGAACCTACTGCCAAGTCTGGTAGTATGGTAGAAGCTGTTCTTCATTCTTTTGTGGCTGATGTTAATGATGAACAACAACTTGCTTTTGATGACTTCAAACAGGTCGATAAACTTGACCTGGATGAGATGGATCTTAAATGGCAGATGGCCATGCTTACTCTTAGGGTTCACAAGTTTGAGAAGAAAGCAGGAAGGAAATTTAATTACAACCCTCGGGAGCCAGCAAGATTCGATAGAAGCAAGGTGCGATGCTATAACTGCCAGCAACAGGGTCACTTTGCAAGGGAGTGCCCCAGCAAGAATGATCAGGAGAAGAGCAGGTACTCCGCTTTCAAGGTTCAGGAGATAAAAGATGACAAGAAGGCATTGGTAGCTGTTGACTCTATGGTCAACTGGAATGATCATCAGGCTTCTACTCTGGAATCAGCTGAGTCCTCGACTGACGTGTTTGCAATGATTGCTGGGAATCTCTCTGATGCAGAAGAAGCAGACGAGTTTGCTCTTATGGGCATCTCACCTCAGGTACAACATTGTCCTCTTGGTTGTCATGATAAATACTCAGAATTGTTGTCCCAATTTAATGAAGTAAATGATCACAATGATAAGTATTTTTTAGAGGTTCAAGCCTATAAGGCTTCATTAAATACTTTGGAACAACAAAAGAGGTGGTTACAAGATACACAACGTGCGTATGAGGATAAAATCAGGATACTAAGCATTGATTTAGAAAACACGACTAATATGCTTAAATATACAGAAACAGAAAGAGATGCTAGTATCAAAGAAAAAGAGGAGATGCAAGCTAAATTAGATGCTACAATGCTAAGATTTGAAAAATGGCAAAAGGCACCTAAAAATCTTTCAAAATTAATTGATAGTAGCATGTCTGGCAGAACTAAAAGAGGCTTAGGATTTGAAAAATATATTGATTCAGAAGATGTATTTGATTTATCGTTTTCAAGTGTCTTTGATGCCGACAAAGAGGATGAGGGCAAACCTAGTTACAATAGGTTTAAACCAGCAGCAGAAATGCATGATGTCCCTCCTCCTCTTACAGGAACTTTTATGCCCACTTCATGGCATAATGACTCGGATGGATCACAGATGCTTGAGTACCCATCAAGTTCTACTAATACCAATGACTTTGTCTCATGTACTTTCAGTGACAAAGCCGGTGACTCTGCATCTAGTGGTTCAAGTGAAGAGTCAAGACCTACAAGTTCCAAGTTGAATGAACATGCTGCTACTGGTGCTAGGAAGTGTGAAGAAAAAATTGCTGTCAAGTCAAGTGTGTCTGGTCCTAGTTTATTGAGTCATAGGAAGAATGATTTTCCTAGAAATGTGTGTAATAAAGTAGGCAGTATGAAACAATCTCATTCTAATAAAAGGTCTTTCAAAACATGTTTTGTTTGTGGTAGTGCCTTTCATTTAATTAAAGATTGTGATTATTATGACACACATGCTTCTGTTAATCATGCTTTTCCTGCTCCTGGTCCACCAGGAGCTGCCCCATATGCTTCTAGAAGGCTTAATCCTAGTGCTCAATCGTTTACTTCTTCTAGAAGGTCCTCTCCTTTAGCTTCTGATCATTGGAGAAATATTGGATTCCAAACTACCAGTAATTATTTTCAAAATTTTAATCCAATCTATCCACATAATTTGGACCACACGTATTTTGGTTTGGGAAATTTAGGAACTGCTGTTAAGCCCTCAGCAGGTTGTTCTTGGTCAAATAATAATACCCATATGATGCATAGGCAACCAAGGAACAACGGTGGATCTCATCAATCTTCTTGGCAATCTTCTAACGATCCACAAGGCAGGCTCAAACCTGAAAAGGTTTGGGTCCCCTTAAGACACTAACTTTTGCAATTTTTTTCTTGTTGTTGTAGGTTACTCCATACCAGGATCCTAGTCTAGGCATTGTTGATAGTGGTTGCTCCAGGAGCATGACTGGAAATAGAAATCTTCTCTCTAACTTTGTACCATTTCATGGAGGCAAGGTCTATTTTGGTGGGGGTGAAGGCAGAATCACAGGCAAAGGAACGATAAAGACTCCAAATCTAAATTTTGAGCAGGTCTACTATGTGGAAGCACTTCAACACTTCAACTTGATTTCGGTCTCTCAGATTTGTGACAAGAAGCAGTTTGTTCTCTTCACCGATACTGATGCACTTGTGCTCTCCAAAGACTTTCAGCTTCCGGATGACTCACAAGTTCTACTCAGAATCCCTATAAGACACAATCTCTATAGCATCAAGTTGAATGAAGTCAACCCTACTGGTCAACTAGCATGTCTCGTTTCTAAAGCCTCAGAAGATGAAGCCACTAAATGGCACCGAAGGATGGGGCATGTAAACTTCAAGACCATTCACAAACTTGCAAATCTGAATCTGGTCTCTGGTTTACCTCCCAAGACGTTTAGAAATGATATAAACTGTATTGCCTACAGCAAAGGCAAACAGCACAAAGCATCCTTCAAGGCCATTACTGCTCTTAGTCTTATTACTGAACCATTGCAGCTTCTACACATGGACCTATTTGGTCCTACTTCCATTAGAAGCATTGACCACAAGCAATTCTGTCTGGTAGTAACTGATGGATATAGCAGGTTTACGTGGGTGTTCTTCATGGCTGCCAAGAGTGAGACCTACTCAATTCTTAGAGATTTTCTTACCCTGATAGAGAACCAGTTGTCTAAGAAAGTTAAAGGTATTCGTTGCGACAATGGAACCGAGTTTAAAAATAAAGACCTCATCACACTTTACAATGCTAAGGGCATCAAAAGAGATTATAGTGCTGCAAGGACTCCTCAACAGAATGGTGTGGCAGAAAGAAAGAACAGGACACTAATAGAAGCAGCAAGAACTATGCTTGCCGATTCCAAGCTTCCAACCATGTTCTAGACAGAAGCTGTTAATACTGCAAGTTATGTTTTGAATCGGGTCTTTATTACCAATCCTCACAAGAAGACTCCTTATGAGCTGCTCACGGGCAAAGTTCCAAATATTGCTCATTTGAAGCCTTTTGGGTGTCCAGTCACCATTCTGAATACTAGTGACTATTTGGGGAAGTTTGATGGCAAGGCAGATGAAGGATACATTGTGGGATATTCAGCTCATTCTCGGGCTTATCGTGTCTACAATCTTCAAGCCAAACGGATCATTGAAACTATTAATCTCAGGTATTTTGAGGAGAAGTCAAACATCCAAGGCAAGGGTCCAGAATGGTATTTTGATCTTGATTATCTTAGTGATTCGTTAGGATATTTTCGTTTCAAAACTAACCATGCTGCAGGACCACAAGTGTTTGCAACTTCTAGTACTGGTGTTCCTTCTAGTCTTTCTGATTCAGATGATGAGGATGACATTTTTGTGGTTCCATCCTATTCCACCACAGTTTCTCCTACTCCTCCTAGTGATGCAACTCCATTGGATGTACAGGATTCCCAAGCAGCTCTTGACACTCTTCTCAAACAACAACAAGAAGCTACTAAAGCAGTTGCTCAAGGTAGTTTTGAGTTTCCCTTGGTTGAGCCTATTGACAAAGTTGCTCCTAGTACTCCATCTTCTGCTCCTAGTGCTAGCTTATCACCTACTGGTACTCCGGCTAGTGAGTCTGCTTCCAATACTCGTTTCTCCAGTCCTTCTGATTTGGGGAACCATGAAAAGAAGTCTTCTACCAAGCTGGATGATATTCATAAACAACCAGTCGATGGGATTTTCCAAAATGCTTCATATGATGATGACTTTGTTGGTGATCTCAATAACTTGGCACCAGAAGTGGAGGTTTCTTCCAATCCTGTCTTGCAAACACATAAAGATCATCCTACCACTCAAATAATTGGAGATCCTGGTTCTACTGTCAAGACACGCAGAATGCAGCAGAAGGCTTCGTCTGATCATCATGCTCTTGTGGGTTATATTGAGGATCAAAAGCGTAATAATCATACGGACTTTCAACACTGTTTGTTTGCTTGTTTTCTTTCACAGGTGGAACCTAGGTCTGTTTATCATGCTCTTGAGGATCAAAGTTGGGTGGAGGCAATGCAGGAGGAAATGCAGCAATTCTTGTTTCAGAATGTTTGGGTTCTGGTTGACCTACCAGATGGAAAGACAGCTATCAATACCAAATGGATTCTCAAGAACAAGAAGGATGTACGGGGAATTGTCGTAAGGAATAAAGCTAAGCTTGTCGCACAAGGACATACTCAAATTGAGGGCATTGACTATACTGAAGTTTTTGCTCCGGTTGCAAGGATCGAGGCCATTCGTCTGTTTTTGGCCTTTGCTTCTTATGTGGGCTTTACGGTGTTTCAAATGGATGTCAAGAGTGCATTTCTCTATGGCAAAATTGATGAGGAGGTGTATGTCACTCAACCTAAGGGCTTTGTTGATCCACTTCATCCCAAGAAAGTTTACAAGGTGGTCAAGGCTCTTTATGGGTTACATCAGGCTCCTAGAGCTTGGTATGAGCGTCTTTCAACTTTCTTGTTAAAGAATGGCTATAGAAGAGGTACTATTGACAAAACACTATTTCTTCGGAGGAATACCAAGGACATTATCCTTGTTCAGGTTTATGTGGACGACATTATCTTTGGTTCTACTAGGAAGGAGTGGTGTGATGAGTTTGAACACTTGATGCAAGGCGAATTTCAGATGAGTGCGATGGGAGAACTGTCATTCTTCCTTGGTCTTCAGGTCAAGCAACAATCGGATGGGATTTTCATCAGTCAAGATAAATATGTCCATGAGATTCTTTAGAAGTTTGACATGGATCCTCTTAGACCAGCAGCAACTCCTTATGAAGTTGCTAAAATCAAACTTAAAAATGAGCCAGACCCTCCGGTCAATGTTCACATGTACAGGTCTATGATTGGCTCCCTCATGTATTTGACTGCATCACGTCCGGACATCATGTTTGCAGTAAGTGCTTGTTCTAGACACCAGGTGACTCCAACAGTTTCGAACTTAAATGCAGTGAAGAAGATTTTCAAGTATATCAAGGCTCAACCTAAATTGGGTCTATGGTATCCTAGAGAATCACCGTTTGTTCTAGAAGCCTATAGTGATAGTGACTATGCTGGTGCTAATAATGACAGGAAGTCTACTACTGGTGGTTGTCAGTTTTTGGGTCGTCGACTTATTTCATGGCAATGCAAGAAGCAGACAATAGTAGCTACTTCCTCAACAGAAGCTGAATACGTTGCTGCTGCTAGTTGTTGTGGACAAGTTTTGTGGATCCAAAATCAGATGTTGGATTATGGTTTCAATTTTATGAATACCAAAATTTTTATTGACAATCAAAGCACTATTTGCATTGTGAAGAATCCGGTTTTTCACCAGCGGACAAAGCATATTGAGATTCGGCATCATTTTATACGGGAATTATGGTTTAATTTGAAAGGGCAACCCCCCCATTAAAAAGGGCAAGTGGTTACTATGCAATTATGGTTTAATTTGAAAGGGCAACCCCCCCATTAATAGGGGTCAATGAACAGTTACCACTTTCTCTATTTATGGTCAACATACACCCTTGACTCACGCATTACAATAAACACACACACAAAACCGCTCCTACTATCTTCACCCTAATCACCATCTTTCTTCCATCAATTCATCAAGATCCATGGCTGCTCTTGCTTACCAACCTGCTCACAACCGTGTTGCTTATCTGGGGGATGGTCCACATCGTGAACATTTTGCTGACATCTTGGATTTCATTGAAGCTTCTAACCTAAGGTTTGCATTTACTGTCTGTCCCACCATATATGATAGTGTGATTCGTCAATTTTGGGCGTCTGCTCAACTTGTGAATGTGGCTGGTCGCCCACGTGCACTCCATGCTACCATAGATGGACGTGCATATGTGGTGACTGAGGCTTCTATTCGCTCTTCTCTTCATCTTCAGGATGAGGGTGGTGTTGAATCCATCCCCAATTCGGAAGTATTGGAGGGGATGGCTGCTTTAGGTTACGAACATGGGGGGAAGTTTAACTTCCAGAAAAATAGGTTTTCCCCCCAATGGAAGCTTCTGGTCCACTTTCTCATCCATTGTATGAGTCCCAAGTCTGGGAGTTGGGATGCTTTCCCCACTCCCTTGGCTACTGGTCTTATTTGCTTAGCCCAGGGTAGAGTTTTTAACTTTTCTCATTATCTATTTGAGGGGGTGGTTAGTAATTTGTCTAATGCTGGTTCGAGAAAGAAGTTTCTTATGTACCCTAGGTTTCTTCAGCAAATCCTAGTTTGCATTCCTCGTAATAGGACTGAGCATGTGCCGTCTAAGCTTACAGCAAAAGTGTATTACAATATGGTCAATGGGTTTACTGGGGAATGGAGGACCCTGACTGAAGCCATGTTGGGATTGGCTCAGGGTCCTATGGGTGAGGAGGAGGAGGCTCCTGAGTTTGTTGTGATTGATGATGACCCAATGGAGGAGGAGGCTCCTACTGGTGGTGCCACTCCTGTGGTTGAGGAGGAGCTGGTTGAAGAGGTGGTGGTTGAAAAACCATCCCCTTCCCAGGCTGGTCCTTCCTCTATCCCACAAAAGTCTCCATTTGTGGAGACTCCACCTCCTAGTCCTGCCCCACACTCGACTGATAAACCGTTTGATGCTAGTACTCCACAGGTTGACCCATATGTTGCTTCGGGCTCCAATGATGCTTTCCCTGATCCAAGTTCTCTTGGTGGGCAGGCAGAGGAGCCTACTACCCTTATATCTTTGCTTGATCTTATACGCAGGTACCATGAGCGGATGATTTGTTTGGAAGCTAATTTGAACAACATCGGAAACTTACAAGGGAGTTTGTTCTACCTCTGGCTGATCGCATCAAAGCGTTGGAAACTCAGCAACGGCGTCGCAAGAAGCATGTGGTCCATTCAGATTCTGATGAAGAGGGTACGGAGAATGTTGAGGATGGTTTGACATTGTTGGCAAAGGCTGCCTTTGCTGATAAAGTTTATGATGATTTGCCGTTTCCTCCAACGTCCTCCAGTGTTCCTTCTCCTGGTGCTATTCCCCCTTCTATGGGTGGTGATTCTGATCCTGCTGATGGTTCTAATGCTGGTCCCTATCATGATTCGAAGGGCAAGGCCCCAATGACTGATGCTCCATCCCCATCTCGCAAGCGTACCCGTCGCCAGATTGAAGAGGAAAGGCTTGGTGAGGAGGCTGCTCGTCGGGTTCAAGCTGAGATTGATGAAGCTGATAGGGCTGCTGAGGAAGAGCTTCGAAACCGCAGGCGTGAACAAATTCAGCATGATGCCATGCATTGGAGTGATAGTGAATGGATGCAAGTTTTGACTGTTCTCACCCGGGATTATGCTCAGTTTAAAGATCTTTTGGGTGACGATGTTGATGAAAACAATTGTATTCCGAGGGCTATGGTATTGATGCGTAAGCACCAGTTGGCTCTTGCTGCAGAACTTCGGAAACAGAGAAAGAACAGACCGTTATCTCGGACTAAGGAGCGCCAGCAGATGCAACGTTATGTGAAATATCAGTCTGCTGCTCATTTTAATGCTCCTTGGACGTGGACCCGGGTGCGGGCTTTGACTTTTGATGAGCTCGAGGCCCTTTATGAAAAGATGGTTAAGCGTCAGAGTCAACCTATTCCGGAAAGATTTATTTACAATCCTCGTGGTGTGACTTCTTCTACGCCTGCTGATTCTACTGGTCCTTTGTCTGCACCCACTCCTGGTTCTGCTGCTAGTCCATCTGGTTTTGTTGCTACTTCCGTTGGTCCTTCTACTTCACCTTTGGTTGCTCCTTTGGGTTCTACTGCTGGTCCTGCTACCACCATCTTTGCTACTACCACCACCACTCATGCTTCTACCACCACACATGTTCCTACAACCACCTTTGTTACCACCACCATACCTACTGCTACTACATCTGATGTGCCATCTCCATCACCACCAGTTCCTGGAACTCAACCTAATCCTACTTCTGATGCAGCTCCTATTGGTCCATTGGGTGGGTATATTCATGAGTCTACTTCTACTGCTCCCCCTGCTGCTGCTGAGGTTAGGGTAAAGGTTGAACCCACACCTACTGATCCCACACCTAGACGTTCCCTTCGCCAGAAACAAGCTCGTCGTATTCGCCGTGGTAAGACAGTTCCTTTTGAGAAGCGTGATCCTGAGAATTTAATTGATGCAGCTTCTGACAGCGATTCTGACTTACCTTTGGGCAATGGGAACATTACTGGTTATACGGTTGAGCGTTCTACAACACTTCCTGGTGGCGTATCCCATCGGATTACTTTGAGTGATGGGTCTGTGCGATTGGCAACGGGTTTGCAGGGTGTGTTGTATTGGGCTGACCATATGGATCTTATGGCGTTGTATGGACTTGTTGATTCTAGTATGCCGTTTGACCCAATGGCTGTGTCTTCATGGCCTGGTCTGCGTATCTGGGCTGATCTCAAGCTGATGTTGGATGCTCCTCCTAATGCTCCTGTTTCGGGCATATGGAAGGATCAAATGCAATGGGAGATTCTGCGCTGGAAGCTATATGCTGGATGTGGTGTTCATATGTTGGAATTAGAATCTGGTCATATGGTGTTTATGCTGACGGATGTGGAATATCCTTTGACTATTTCTTCGATGGAGGCGATGTTGGCGTGTCACTTGCAAATTTCTACTGCTCCATCTGGAAATGAGTCATCTATGGCCACGGCATTGGTGGAAGGTATTCAGGCGCGGTTGATAGCAGACAAGAAGGCTGCTTCTGGTATGTGATGTGATTGGGTTGTAAGTGTTTATGCGTTGTATTTTTGTTCCTTTGTTCTTATTCTCATTCTTTTCACCAATATGTAAAGTGATTGGTGAACTTCATTCTTTATAGTTTAAAAAAAAAACACATACTCTAACATTTAAAAAAAAAAACTTTTTATATAATATTTGCTTATACTTTTGACACAGTTTAGATTTTATACTTGTGAATAATATCCCTTGGCTGCTTCACATTGTGGGTTCTGGTTACTGATTGTGCTTGTCCTGGTACTTGGCTTCACTTGGTGTTGGACGTGGTCCACACAACAAATGGTTCTCAACTTACCATGTCTAATCGACAAGAAAAAGTTGATTCACCTTGAGGGTACGGCTCCTGGTGCGATTCTCAAATCCGTTGATGGTTGCCAGGTTACCCAAAACTGGATGGTTTTCACTTGCCATAGTCTTGGACTGAAAAGTGGCTAATCCAAGGGGGTACGGCTCTTGGTAAAGATCTTATCAAATCCGTTGATAGCTGTAATAGCTTGCTTAAAGCTATAGGGTGTTCAACTCACCGATGCTTCATTGCTAAGAGTTGGCGAGTCCAGAGGGGTACGGCTTCTGGTAAAGACGCATCAAATCCGTTGACGGCTGTGATGGTTTGCCTAAAATCATCAGGGTACTCCCACTCACCATTGATTCACGTTCTAAGAGTTGGGTTGGGTTCTAGTCTCCCAGGGTGATGCTTATTCCACCAGAATGCCTAGCTAGCCCAAGAGCGAGCAGCTACTTGGTAAAGGCTCATCAAATCTGCTCATGTTGCTGAAAAGATTCAACACGATGCTGATTTGTTCCAAGCTTTGGAGAAGCTTCTAGTGTTTCATGTTGCGGCGGTTACTCTGATTCTTATCTTGATGGTGCTGCTATTTGTTTTGCTGATACAATCCTCGGGCTTTCTTTGCACGTTTTCCAGGAAACTTGAACTCAACAGGTCAAATTCAAGTTTAGGGGAGGATTGTTAGGACCATTGTAATAGTTATATGTAATAGATAGACTAAGAGGTATGTAGTTCCTCCTGGTCCTAGTAGTAGGAGCAAGTCCTGCTCCTGGTCCTAGTCGAAGTCAAACTTTATTATTTACTTAATATTCTGTTAGGATATGCATGAGATATGTTAGGAAAGGATATGCATATCAGTTTTACACGTTTTCTTTAATGTTGTATTAGGGTTTCCTTGTAGTATAAAAGGAACCTTAGGCAGAAGGGTTAGACACACCTTCACAAAACGTAGTTCTAGTCATTATCAATATTAGAAATCCTTAGAAAGGATCAAGTCTTTATAGTTATTCTGTTCTTCTTGATTATATTTATATTTTACATTCATATTGTGTATAGAGTCTCTTTGTGATTTGACTTGTGATTACAAAAGTCATTCACCGGTCCTGACAGGCTGCAAGATCTACATCTGGTAGACCCAACATGCTTCATTCGTAATTTGGAAGGGGTTGATTTATTGAAAGGTACTCGAGGGAATAATTTGTACACTTTGTCTCTACAAGACATGATGGTCGCTTCTCCCGTATTTCTTCTCTCCAAAGCATCGAAGACTAAGTCATGGTTATGGCATCGACGGTTATCTCATCTTAACTTTGACGCTATTAATCATTTGGCAAAAAACGAACTTGTTCGTGGTATTCCTAAACTTACATTTCACAAGGATCATTTGTGTTCCGCGTGTACAATGGGGAAAAGCACTAAGAAATCATACAAACCGAAGACTGGAGACACCAACCAAGAGAAACTTTATTTGTTGCATATGGATCTTTGTGGGCCAATGCGTGTTGAAAGTCTTAGTGGTAAAAGGTATATCCTCGTCATTGTCGATGATTACTCTCGGTTTACATGGGTGAAATTTCTTACAACAAAAAATGAGGCACCTAAATTCATCATCGGATTTCTCAAGATGATTCAAGTGCGTCTCAACACTACTGTCTGACGCATTCGTACAAATAATGGAACCGAATTTGTGAATCAAATCT